>JARQOC010000005.1:390523732-390682157 GCA_033576535.1 Allobates femoralis
CAAGTTCTGGAGTAAGATCTAAATTAAGTCCAGTTATATCACAAAGAAGTAGATGAATTTTTCCCCAGAAGTGACGAAGGGAAGGACAGTCCCAAAATATATGTGACATTGAGCCAGGGTGACCGCAGTTCCTCCAACACAAAGGAGACAAGGTGTTAGAAAATTTTTGAAGTCTTGTGGGAGTGAAATACCACCTGGTCAAGGTTTTGTAATAGGACTCAAGTAAAGTTGCACATGAGAGACTTTTGAGCACAGTTTGTAATGTTTCTTCAATTAAGTTGATAGGGAGCGGGACTTGAAGTTCTCTACTCCAGGCTTCAATGTTGGGAGTGATCGAGTATGCAGAGTCAAGAATCCATTCTCTGTAAATGGATTTGAAAGACCAGAAAACCTTCGACTGGTTGAAACGGAAGAGCTGGGTAATGTTTAGCGGGAGGTTAAGATTGAGACTGTTTTTGTTGAGTATACGTTTGATTTTGGTCCAAGTTCCGAATTCTTCCTCTGGTAAGCCAAATTTGGTCTGCAGGATTGTAAAGGATTTAAGTTGTGTATCCTCATCGAGTATGTCAGACAAGGTGTGAATACCGCTAATAGTCCATGTATTGATATCTACAGCTGACGAGAGTGCTGGTAGGAGAGACAAAGGAATCCAATAAGGAGAAGACAATCGATTTGATGCTTGTGATTTCATGGTCAGGCATCTCCATGCGCGTATGGTTGCTTTTAATGTAGGCATAGAGGGTAACTTCTTGTTTTTGTCACACAGATAGGAGAGTAATGACCAGTGGAGATCTGCCGTCTGGTGAAATGCTTTCTCTATGTTTATCCATCTTGGAGTCTCCTCCGAACCCCACCAATTCTGACTCAGTTTGATCAACGCCGAATGGTAATAGGCCGATATGTTGGGCACAGCTAAACCACCATGTGGTTTGCTTTTTTCTAAAGTAGAAAGAGCAGTTCTGGGTTTTTTCCTCCCCAGATGAAGTTGGATAATTGGGTTTGAAGTTTTTTGCACCAATTAGAATTGACCTGGAGGGGGATCGAGCGAAAAATATAAAGTAGTTTAGGTAAAATGAATAGTTTATACGCTTCTATCCTGCCCAACCATGTCAACTCAGTTTTGGAAATATTAGTTAGGTCTATTTGTACAGTTTTGTATATCTTTCCTAAATTGGATTCATAAGTATGAGATATGGGTTTAGTAATTATAATTCCCAAATAATCCAACACATTCTTCTCCCAATCCAAACCATTATTTTGTTGTAAGGAGGAAATAATCTGGTCTGGGAGGTTATAACTAAGTACTTGCGTTTTAGCGATGTTTATTTTATAGTGGGAGACCTTAGTGAAGTCTTCCATGAGGGAAAGGAGATTACACATTGAGGATATTGGATCTGTGAGAGTTAAAATTATGTCATCCGCAAATAGACTAATTTTATAGGATTCGCTGTTCAGAGTAATACCAGTGATTTGCGGATGAGATCGGATTTTTTCGGCCAACGGTTCAATGAATAAATTAAAAAGAGAGGGTGAGAGGGGACAGCCTTGCCTTGTGCCGTTAGTCAACATAAATGGGGCAGATAAGTGATTGTTAGTGAGTAACCTTGCCGAGGGGGCAGTGTACAAGGCTTGAATGGAGTTAAATATGGGGCCATTTATTCCAAATTTGTGCAGGACCTCAAATAGGTATCCCCAGTGGACTCTGTCGAACGCTTTTTCTGCGTCGACAGAGACCACTATCATAGGGGTTCCAGAGGATTCAGCGTGAGCTGACAGGTTTAAAATTCTTCTCGTCGCGTCAGTGGAGCTTCTTTTTGGGGTAAAACCCACCTGGTCCTGGTGGATCAAAAGCGGGATAATTTTTTGCAGTCTGACATTAATTGCTTTAGAGATAATTTTAATGTCAGTATTGAGCAGAGAAATGGGTCTGTAATTAGATACCAATTCTCTATCTCCTTTATTTTTCGGAATCACTGAAATTAATGCTTGAAGCATCTCGTGCGGAACCGATTGATTGTTATTGGATAAAGAATTAATTAATTTAGTGATGTAGGGAGTAAGTAAACTTTCATAAGCTATGAAGTATTCATTTTGGAGACCATCAGGGCCTGGGGATTTATTCTTTTTAAGTTTAATGATAATATCTTTTATTTCCTGTTCGGTGTAAGGTTGATTGAGTCTATTTAGGGTGTCCTCTGTAAGGGTCGGGAGTGTAATGGAATCCAGAAAGGACTTAATATTCTGCTTTGTGGGTTGATGCTCCAATGGATCATTTTTGAGATTATAGAGGCTTTTATAAAATTCTACAAAGGCTCTAGAGATTTCCACGGGGGTTTTAACCACGTGGTTTTGTTTGTTCCTGATTTGGTGGATACAAGTTTTAGATCTATGGATTTTAATCAAATTTGCGAAGGTTTTGGAGGGCTTGTTCATATTAGAGTAGAAATTTGATCTGGAGATACGGGCCATTTTATCATAATCTGATAAAAGAAGAGATTTCAGTCGGATCCGGAGTTCAAGAAGATCTTTGTGTTTCCTCTCGGATGGATCTGCCAAGATATCTCTTTCTAAGTTGGAGATTTGGTGGATCAGCTTTTTCGTGTCCTCTTGTTGAGCTTTTTTGTGTTTCGCATTTAAATAAATTAGTGACCCTCTTATAGTCGCTTTGTGGGCGTTCCATAGTGTGAATAAGGATACCTCAGGAGTTTCATTTTCTTTAAAATATAATTTGAGTGATTCTTGAATCTCTGTTTTATATTGAGGGTGAGTGAATAGGTAAGAATTGGCCCTCCATGGGGAATGTGCATTAAAGGGGGGGCAGTTGGAACATTCGAAAATAATGGGGGAGTGATCCGACCACGTTCTTGGGAGAATGGATATGGTTTTAACTTTAGATAGGGAATGAATGTCAGTTATAACTAAGTCAATTCTAGAGAAGGATTTATGCAAGTTGGAATAATGGGTGAACTCCACAGATGATGTGTGTAAGCATCGGAATACGTCGAAGAGTTCTTCCTTTTGTAAGAGAGGGTCAAGTTTAGTATTAAGATTCCTCGATTTATTAGAAGAATCTAATAGGGGATTCGGGACTGCATTAAAATCCCCAAAAATTAAGAGTGTCCCCTTTTGTTTTTCATGGATTAGGGCAAAAAGACGTCTGAGGAAAGTGATTTGGCCATTATTAGGCGTGTAAACGTTCGCGAGTGTATAGGTGGTGTCATTGATCTTGCAAATCAAGATTATGTACCTTCCCTCGTTGTCTTTAATAAGCTCGAGCTCTTCAAATTTCAGTGAGTCCTTGATAATTAATGCTACTCCCGCTTTTTTTTTGGGGTTGGACGATAGGTATATGTGAGGAAAATTTTTATTGGTGAATTTGGGAGGGTTCTGTAAGGGGAATCTAGTCTCTTGGATACCCGCTATATCAACACGATTTGATTTCATCTCCTTCCATAAGCTGAATCGTTTTTGCGGCGAATTAAGTCCGTTTGTATTTAGTGACATAAATCTTAGTGCCATTGTGCTAGTCAAGGAATTATACTAAAGCTTTATGATAAGGGGAGGGTAAGGGGGGTTTGGGTGAAGAAACGGAGGTAAAGAGGTACTTGGGTAAAATACAACAAGAATACAAGAAAGAATGTAAACAATACGAATTAGATCGTAATGGGAAGGAAGAGTTCCAGGGAACTGATGTGAGTCTTCCTCTTGGGCTAACGGTGGGGCCTTTGGTGCTAGTTTTAATGCCAACAATAGGGAAGTCGGCAGAGTTACTCATGTATGTGAAGGTGTTTGAGGAGTTTTAAACCTTCCGTGGAGTCCTCTATTGTGATCTGCTTTTGTTTGTGGTAGAATATGACAGAGGTAGTAGGGCGACCCCATCTGTAGGCTATCTGTTGTTTCCTTAAAACTTCAGTGATTGGTCTCAAGGATCGTCTCTTCATAGCAGTTTCTCTGGAGATGTCAGAGTATATTTTTAGGGAGTCGTAAGGGGCAGGCAGGAGGCCATTTTGTCTGGTATAATTATTTATTTTATCTTTTGTCTGAAAAAAGGTGAATTTTACAATAACATCCCGAGGGACGTCTTCAGGGAAGCGCGGAGGTTTAGGGATTCTATGCGCCCTTTCTATTGAAAGCTCTATGTCTGGCAGAGAAGGGATCAATTTTTTTGTCAGATTTTTAATGAAAGGAATCAATTCGTGTGACTTAACCTGTTCTGGTACACCCCTAATTTTTAAGTTAGATCTACGGTCACGATCTTCTCTGTCAATAAGTTTGTCAGAGAGGTATTTGATGTCACCTTTGGCTTTAGACAACTCAGTACGGCATGCTTTAATCTACTGTTCTACATTCTAAAATCATGCCAAATGTTATTAGTTTTTACATAACAAAACTCATTATAGCTTTATTCATAGGGTATGAACATGTAATAAACTTTGGCATTTGTCCTTGTTTCTACAACACTTTTATACTTTTTTATCCAAAATTTAACGGGAGCCTGTAACCCCCTTCAGGCATTTTAAACTGTGCCCACCAGCTTAAACATGATGTAAATGGGGTTCTAGTAACCCCTGTATATGCCCAGACATGCCCCTCATACTTGGAAAAAGAAATTTTATTCTCTGCCATCCTGAATGCTATTTAGCCTGGAAGGCTGCTCTGTCATGTTGATGTATAAAGTCCTTGTCGCCCCTCCGGGCTGCAAAACCCTCCTTGCATTTTTGAAATTCCTGCTCCTCCTGTTGCCGGCGCGGTGAGTTACAGCCGCTCTTGCACCTGCATAGTGGAGCCGCTGAAGCAGGTCACAAAGCTCCATTGAAGCTAGTGCCCAAGTCTTGCAAGACTTCACAAATCTCACGAGACTTGCACCAAAGGGACGGCGAGGACTTTATACATCAACACCGCAGCAATAACCTTTTCCATGCATGTGAAATGAATTTTTGGCGTTACCAAAATTAAGGGGGTTGTCCCAACAGTAAAACATTTACTTTTTTTATTTTATCCATGGATTAAACATAACATACAGAGACATATTCAGCTTCCAGCACAGAGGTATTCATCGGCCACAGAAGCCGTGTCTATCTCATTCAGATTTTCCAGCATCACTGCAGCCTTTAATTGGTTGCAGTGGTCAATTGCCTAGAAAAGTGAATAATCACAAAAATATTCAATTACATAGACTGGTTCAGGGCCGCTTCACACTGTGGCACGATCCGGTCTTGGTCTGTCCGGGAGGACCCTAACAGCCGCGGACCGGATCAGCACACAGGACTAAGGGGCTATTATGCCCCCCGTCCTGATGTGCAGCGCACGTATTCCCGCTGTGATAAGTCAGGACCGCGGACACCGCGGTCCTGACCTGTCAGCGGCTGCAGCTGCGTGCCCTGCACACCGGACCAGAGGGCATAATAGCCCCCCAGTCCTGTGTGTTGATCCGGTCCGCGGCTTTCAGGGTCCTTCCGGACAGACCAAGACCGGATTGTGCCGCAGTGTGAAGGGCTCTCACACTGCAGTTTTTCCTGATCAGGGTTCATCAGGTTTTGTGTGACAAAACCAGCAGTGAAACTTGCAGAGAAAAACTATAATTGAAAGATTGACACCTGTTCTGGGTTTTGGAGACAATCATGGTTTTGGTACACAAAACCTGATAACCCTGATCAGGGAAAAAACTGCAATGTGAAACCAGCAATACTCTTCTAGTCACCCAACTTACTGCCGTCAATCGCAGGTGTCAGTGGTTATGGAACTTTTGAATATCATAAATATTGTTTATAGACAAGAAAGTTGCCTCTAGAGCAGCCTCTCCTAATTCCATAGGGGGCGCTGGAAGGTGAGTGTCACGATAGGGCGAGTAAAAGGCCAGCATGTGGTGCCAAACTAAGGGGAAGACCAGGGACAAGGTAAAGAGGGGCCCTAAAGATAGGGAGATAGGGAAGTAGGAACCCTATAACATTCAACTTTGCCTGTGCCTTGCACTCCCTAGCATTCCTAGATGTGTCCCCCATGTGTGATCATCTCCCCTGACTATCCCTGGGTGAACCATGGCTAGTAAACTGGGCAGCAAGAAACTAGTCTTATGGTGGGTTTACACGTCGCGATATCGGCGTCCAACTCCGACCCAACCCCGACCAAAAGTCACGTGGTTCGTGAGTTGGAGCCGATATCGTTCCTGCGTTGTACGGTCTGAACATCCGATACGATGCAGGAACGATGGCAAACCGATATCGGGGGTCGAATGAGCGTGCTATTCAACCACCCGATATCGGATGTCGTTGTAGCCGCATGTCGTCTGACAGCCAACTCGTTGTACGCCACCCCCTTTCACTCCCATGTTAAACGGTCGTTCCTGGGTTGGGGGTGTACACATCGTCGGGACGTTGTATCCCGATATCGGGCTGTGTAAACCGGCGATGCGATGCAGGGAAAAGCGCGCCAAAAGCGCCTCCCGCGTCGTTGGCTACGATATCGGCCCGATATCGGGATGTGTAAACCCACCATTAAGCCTACAAACAACAAAAACAATTCCATGGCTTTGACAGGAACAACTTCTCCTGGGAGGTTAGCATAGAAGAACGTAGAAGTGGAACATAAAAGAGCCAGGAGTGAGTTTAATTAAAAGAGTTGTAATCACAAGCAGCTTTGAGATTAGAACAAAAGAAATGTTAGCAGGGGCGTAACTACAATGGGTGCAGGGGTTGCGATCGCACCCGGGCCCTGCAGCCTAGGGGGCCCCAAAAGTCCCTTTGGCCCATAGAAAAAGACTACTACTATTAAAGATTTGCAACAATTGGGGGCCCCGTTGGAGCTTTCGCATCGGGGCCCCTGGGCCTGAAGTTACGCCACTGAATGTTAGTATTGTCAGAAAGGAATATTTACACCCTACAACAGCAAAAGAAACAAAATCCACTCCACTCTAATCCCAGATGCAACAAAGTTTCTTTGCTGAACATAAAACACGTGACAGCAAGTATACCTCTATAATTTATAATGTAATCAATCTGTGGTGAAAATTACCGTAAGGTATTTACTGGTGAATAACCCTTTTAATGTCACAAATTTTCAGACACCTAATAATTGCTAAAGTTAAAATGAATATTGTTACATGAGTTTTGCAGAATTATCATTCAAATACCCTGTAGCCATTTTCAAAAACAATTTTTTTGTTTCCCTCCCAATTCAATTGATTAAATGTAAAATATCCCTCTTAAGCTCCAAATTTACATTAAGGCACCTTCACACGCGGCAATATTGCTAGGCAATTTCACTGTCAATTTGCTGGTTGCAGTGAAATCATGGACACATTGTTCTATTTTGTTGCCGTGTATAAGTGTAACAATGTGTCCATGATTTCACTGCAACCAGCAAATTGACAGTGAAATTGCAAGCAATATTGCCGCGTGTGACGGTACCTTTAGACTAATGTAGGCTACACACTGACGACACTGATGGTTCAGCCGGGAGTCTAATGTGTATGGGTTTGCCGGTTAACAGATTGTCGGGGAGAGGTTGATTGGGCATGTCCTGTTCCAGACTGCCGATTGATTTATTCTCCAATAGATAACACTGAGGAACAAATTTTTAGGAGTTAGGTCAGACAACTGTTCTTAATTAATTTTTGGATGCTGAATCCAGAAATGATCTCAGTTTTTCTCTATCACGTCAAGTTTTTGAACTATAGGATTTTTGTCTTCTCAAAAATATGTAAACTACTGTACCTAAAAAGTGTTTTGTTTTTTTTAAATAGTACAAATATGAACAAAAAATGAAATATATAAGAAATAGGCATGACAAATATGTTTTTTAACACTATCATGTTTTTTACAAAGGATATATATAATTGTAATCAGATAACAAGTCTTATTACAGATATCAGTGCAATTGTGCTCTCTGGCAGGTAAGTTGTGGAGGAAAAACTTGACGTGCTAGAAAAAAACTAACTACATTTTGGAATCAGCATGCCAATTTTAGTATAAATCAGCTCAAAAACCTAACTCAACAAAAATATTTTTTCAAATTGTTCCCCAGTGTAATTTGTTGGCAGCAATGTATGTCCATGCTGTCTCATAGAGAACACAAAAGAGCTCCTTTGTGTACAGGAGAGACAACCGATATGGCTGTCGACTGAATGAGCGCTCCTGTCTATGGAACAGACGGTCAAGATGGCATTTAGACAACAGCCATGCAATATGTATAGGAAGCTTTATTCTCAGAAGGCTGGTTCAGCACCTCACTTTGAGAATCCAGAAAGTGATATTCCAGCTTATTAAATAACAAAATGTAGATAGTTGCTTGTAATGTCTCCATATCTTCTGAAGATGAACATAACACATCTTAACACGCATATGTTAACAGGTAATGACAAGGAACATGACATTATATTGTTGTGGCAAGTCCTGTCACAATTAATAACGAATTAACAACACTCGCGTTTAGTGTGCTCCCCTTCACGCTCATGCCAAGATCATATTGAAAGGTCTTTCCAGTGACAAAACAGAACTTTATCTAGTCAAAAACAGAAACACGCTCAGCTGGAAAGCGCAATAATAGAAAGTGCGCCAATATCTGCATAAGGATCCCATCTCGCTTAGCATTTGTAATGGTGCTAATTTAAAATGCTTTTTAGAAATAAGCTTCCACATGAGCTACCACAAGCCATAAAAGCTTGGCATGTAAAGCAAATTGTTTGTCACTTACTGATGGCCTGACATATTTATTGTCAGAAAGAAATGGACATTAGACGGAAAAGCAGTTGTTAAAGGCCAAACAGTTTTTTCCCCTCTAAAGACGGTAAAGATGTGCGACTGTTCTCCTTTTTTTTCCCCTAACAATGAACCACCCCTTCAGACATCAAAAGACAAGATAATAAGGCACTTCAAGCACAATTCAAGATTATATTCAACATCTAAAGGCTCATCTCTTGTCAGTTTGCATTTTCTCTTCCAGGGATGTGATGCTTCTATCATCATGCTGTCAAAAGGAGTCTGGCAAAAGTGATGAGGCCTCTCATTTCACACACTTAGTGTTTTATCAAATAGCCCACGCTCTTTCTGATTCAGCCAAAATGGAGGGATAATTTGAGGAAGGTCATGCACAAGTACAAAAAATCTTGTATTGATTTGTGTGATTAGGAGGCATTAAAATTGCACGTTTATGTTAGTTTCCAAGATGTTTTGTCACTTTATTTAGTAATACACTTTTCTGGCTGGGAGGGGAAAAAAATGAAAATTTTCCTCCAGCCTATTTGAGGTGTGATGTTAAGATTGCATAAAAGAGCCTTATTTTTGATCCAAACCTTTAATTTTTTTTTTAAATTGCTATCTTTAATAGAATTCAGAAAGAGCAGCAAGAATAAGGATAAAAAGAAGAGAATGTTGTCTGAGGATGTGGCAAAATATAACTGCTCAAAATAAATCTGAAGACGTCGGGAGCAGTATCGGTTGCAGCATTTTTATCTAAAGGTTTATATAGCTTTGAAGCTGAAAGATGACAAGAAATTTAATTTGATTAGCCAGTCGATTCACTTATCCATAGTCATCTATTAGGAATTTCATAAAGATATTTTTTATTTTAAAGGCTTTCACTGTTAGCAAAAAGATTAATTTATCTTGAGCCATCAATAAAGAATTTGACCAATATATTTTATTTTCAGTTGTTACTTACCTCAGTAGCAGAATGACAATGGATTTCAGATTAGAAAAAATACAGGTGTAATATTGAAAACTAGAAATATGCTAAAATAGTGCCATGCTTCTCAATGATATGATTGGCCTACTACAGCTCAACTCCATTAAAAGCACCACTCCAGCTTTATTACAGTGATTCAATCTAAGTCTCCTTCTCATAGTATTAGCAGTGGCGGAACTTCAGGTTCAGGGGCGCCGATGCAAAAGCTCCAACGGGGCCCCCAATTATTGCAAATCTTAATCGTATTAGACTTTTTCTATAGGCCAAATGGACTTATGGGGCCCCCCTAGGCTGCGGGGCCCAGGTGCGATTGCAACCCCTGCAGCTGTTGTAGTTACGCCCCTGAGTATTAGGATTTGTTCAGATCTTGCTATATACACTAAGATATGCCAGAAAAGCGGGCAAATGTCAGGACAGTGTCATGCATATTTTTCTCGCCTAGATCTATATACCATCAGTATGCAATGCAATTTTAATATCATCTTTTACATCTGACAATACTCTATGTATATTAGGTAGTTTGGCAAAATAATAAAGCAAGCATACAAAGATAGAGATAGATATAAAGATGACAGATAGCTAGATAGATGTCAAACAGCTATATAATGTCATACCCCCATACATATTCTGAGCTTGCACCCTTTAGTGCCTCTCATATGGCACTAAAGGGCATTTTGTCTTCTATTTAGCAACAAAATAAATAATTAAAAAGAAAACGACTTGAGGTCCCTCCTATTTTTTATAGAGAGTTAAGGTAAAGCATACAGCTGCAGTTTGTAGCCCTACCTTGGCCGTTAACCAAAAAAGAGGTCACCCCACACTGTATTTAGAAATTAAATCATTTATTTATAAATATATATATATATATATTATATATGTATTTTTTAAAGTGAGGTCCACCCCAAATTGGATCACTAGCCAAGGTGAAGCAGACAGCTGGGGTCTGGTATTCTCAGGGTGGGAAGAGCCATAGTTATTGGTCCCTTTCCATCCTAAAAATAGCAGGCCTAGCCACCCGAGGACTGGCACCTTTATTAGATGCACCAATCCTAACACTTCGTTACAGCTCTTGCCATTCCCATGATGCACGGTAATGGTATTTGAGGTTGATTTCAGCTTGTGTAATGTTAGCTGGTACCAAGCCTAGGGGTTAGTAATGTTGAGGCATCTATCAGATACCCCACAATACCAAACCAGTCAGTTATAAAAAAATAAACACACTAAAAAATATTCTATTTGAAAGTAAAAACTCCCCAACACATTCTCTGATTCATTAATTTGTTGAAAAAAGACCGACAAAATCTCTAGTAGTCCAGGGATTTCGACATAGTCCACAAAAGCAAACCAGAAACACATAAATAAAGAAAACTAGTAAACAAATAAAGACAAGAGATCCTCATTCACCAATTTATTCCCCATCCAAATCCAAAGCAGGTGAGTTGTAGTCTCTTGGAGGTCCCATGACATTCCGCGGCTCAGTCAACCTGCGTATGGAGCCATATTCAGAGAGTGCATCACCATAGGCTGGTAGAGCAGGCACTCCTGGCTCTTACGCACTCTGTAAGAGATGGGTAGTGTGATTTGCAGTGACGTCTGTGAGGTTACTGCAGGTCACAGTTACCGGGTCACACAAGGCTATCCCGTGATTGTGACAAGCGATAATCTCACTGATGTTACCGCACATCTCACTCCACAGCTTGCAGGATACCTCTGTGTGACCTGGCAAGTGTTTCTCACACCCATTGACTTGCAGTCTCCCGCGAGATATGCGGCTATACACAGCATGTTGCAATTTTTTTATTCGTCTGTTTCCAGCTGAGGAAAAACTTGAAGATGGACACTGCTCTATTGTTTAACATTAATGTAATTACCCAATTTTTGAATTTTCTTTTACTCACCCTCTGGCGTCTTCATCTGTTTTCACTGCCTCCTTGGCTGGTCATCTCTAGTTTGTGACATGCTAGCTGCTGCAGTGTTTGCAGGAGTGAGCCAGAGGTAACAACTCAGTACAACTCTATGAGACCCTCATTCTGTCCTTTCTCTGGGTCTTATAGACCTGCACTGAGAGCTTGTGATGTAACTTCTGACTTACAGTCAGTCAGAAGTTACAAACACAAGATGGTGCTGTAAGACCATAGTGACACCAAAAAAGATGAAAATGCTTGTAGTGACTGTGCTTTTCATCAAATAGCTCCTTCAAAACCCATTATATAGCTCAGTTTCAATTTCTATATGTAGAATGAGTGATCACACTGGTTCAATTCCCTTAAGGGGACTAATAAATTCAGTAAAATAGCAAAAAAGTATATAAAAATTATATATATATATATATATATATATATATATATATATATATATGATATATATATATATACACATATATATATATATATATTAAAATATATATAAAAATATACTAGTGTATCTATAGAAGCCAAAAAGTTAAACAGCACCTCCTGCACAAATTAGTCTGAACTGGTGCAGGTTAGGGACCCATCAGATCTAAGGTCACTTTAATGGGTTAATGGACAAACATTTATTGCCAATATGTGTACCAAGCACCTTACTTTACCGAGATAAGTAATAAGTATAAAAAAAAATCTACAACTTGATTTTTTTTTTTTTTTTTTTTTAAATGTCTGTTTTTGTTTCTTCTCAAATGCATACAGTAGGTGTTTTTATTTGTAACTATAAAACTGTACACACATATGCTTTGGCAGAGACTGGGGGCTGCTATGAATGTTTTCATTGTTAGTGTATATATATATTATATAATATATATATATATATATATATATATATATACACATAGGGATGTAGCGATCACTAAGCGGGTTGGCGTTCACTCACTTGGCAGCACAAAACAGTTTACACAGCATCAGAGTATTATCATAACAGTCCAATGTCGGTCGATTTATTACACTTCATAAAACGCTCTAGACACAGGAACCAAATGCTCACTTTTGGTATTATTATTATTATTATTATTATTAAGTATTTATATGGTGCCATTAGGTTACATGGCGCTTTACAAGTGAGAGGGTAGAAAGAGACAAGTGGTAAAAACGACGACAAATCAGTCGTACGGGTACAATAGGGAGAGGATGTATCAAATACACGATATACACTTCAATTACCATTCAGGGTTTAGACGCCCACCTCTGGCATTACTGATGTCCATCAGAAACAGCTCCTCGCTCTGGACGTTACCTTTCTAGGCATTAGCTTGCTCCACTGTCTCCTTACAGTCTCTCCATTCCAAAGGGCTGGCTGCATCAGAGAACCTCACACTCTGCAGCCACACCATGTGCTCAAACAGCCCGCCTGCAGTCTGTAGGACCTGGGTTGACATCACATCCTATGACCAGTGAGAAGTCACATGATATCAGCCCTGATACATACCCATAGATGGAGAGGTGTATCTAGACAAACAGACCCATGTTTCCTGAGTCTACATTAGGATCTTGTGGAACTACAAGATCCAGCAAAATCTTAATTTAAAATTCAAACAATGTCTTACCACTATATACATATATAAGGTTTTGGGAGTAAGTAGGAGGACATTTTACGGTCTGGATGAACAGCACCTGGGTGTGACTCTGGGGGAGCAACAGCACAATGGACAGGGTCACCGTAGGCGGGAGTAGGCTGCAGCAACATTTGCCGGTGATCACGAGTTCCTGCTGTATACGAAATGTTTAAAATTCACTGCTCCCCTTGCAAGGGAAGCAATGCATATTAAATTTTCTTTAAAATCTTGCATTGCACTCGGTCCAATGTTAGGCAGAGGGGCTCAAATCTGCTTTTTTTCTCAGCCCCAATCAGACTAAGGAAAAACTTGCAACATGCTACAACTGTCAGCGAATCTTGTCTCACTCTCACCCACACAAATCTATGATATATGCAGATAGAAGCAATGTAGAAAATGTACAAATGAATCTCTCCTTCCTCTCCGCACCTGTGATCTGATTACAGGATTGGACCACAGTAACATGATACTCAGCCCACGATCGCAGCAGAGCCTCTGATCAGCCGACATGTTCCTCTAACAGTGGCAGGCAGACCGGAGATGTTAATAAGCTAAACTGCACTGTTAGAGTTTAACTTAACATGTGCAAGCCAGGAGTGAGCTATTCCCCGCTCCCATTGGTGGCCCTCTGACGTGATTGTGGGACACTAATGGATTATCCTGACAGCCAGCAGTCAGCTAATGACTCCTGTGTCTGTGAAGTTCTTGGTAACTCTGGATGAGCACCAACGTTCACACAAGATGATTATTTGTGCTGTATTGCTCTGTACAGCACAAGTGGTCATGGCAACTTAAAGTCTCCTAAGTAAATACAATAAAAAAGTAAAAAAAAAAAGCTTTTAAAAATATGAAGAAAAAAATCCCCACAAAAGTTCAAATCATCCACATTTAGTCCCACTAAAAATAACAACAAAAAAGCAATACCAGTCATGTTGTCTGGTTAGTCCAATGAGAATGTGGTCTGTTCTGCTGGCTGAGCATATTGGCCTTCTGCTGACTTGCCCTGAGCTTTAGGGTATGTGACCACAGGATGTTTTTCCTGCAATTTTCCTGCGTTTTCCGCATGCGTTTTTGCCTTGGTTTTATGCAAATGCATACTAATCTATTCCTGCATTTGGGGTTCCCACAAAACCGATGTGTTTGGCAGAAACGCTGTGTCCACACATTGGATTTGCAAGTGTCAAATACCTCAGGTTTTGCTGTGGATGCGAAAGATTGAAACGCAGGGCCTGAATGCAGCAAATCTCCTGGCAAGGACTCTAGAGATTCTTGAAACTACTACAGGTTTTGCTGCGTTCTGTCCTGCAGCAAAACCGACCCATGGACACATAGCCTGAAGGTTTCTTGGTTCCTGTAGCTTGCCAGGCTGGCAATATGGGTCCAGTCGGTATCCATGCCTACAGCAGTGACCTGACCCTATGGTGTTGCTGAAGTCCCGGACAGCTCCACTAAATTACTGGTGAGGTTGAAACTCACACAGCATTCAGTTCTGCCACCAGGCCTATATACCTGAATGACCTAGGGACTGATACCCTGCCTGCATCTTTTCCCTTCGTACCAGCTCCCACTGCCTCCCCACTGGACTTTTCCTTCACCTACTCTGTCCTACTACACTTTCTCTAACCCCTCCCCTATTCCAGAACCTTGTGACACAAGCTTAATCCAAGCCTCAAGTGCACAGCCTACTGATAGGGATCAGGCAGTGTGTGCTCATTTCAGACATCCAGCAGATGGATCACAATTATTTTCCGACATGGCAATACATAGATGTTTACCTGCAATACCATCGTGTAGTGATGAAACGCAGGGGCGCGACATATGCATATGACAACATTCTTACTATATTCATGGAATTCTAGGGTAATGGTGGGATGACCAGACTGCTGTCAAGCAAATGCAGTATTTCAGACATACTTGGTGAAAGCTGTTATGCTAATGCACACCCTTTTCACTTGACTTCTAGTCCTGGTAAGGGGGACTTTGACAGAGCCTTTCCCAGATGACAATAGCAGGGTGGCTGGTGGTTGGGCACACAGGCCACTGTCAGATCAAACACAAACAGGAAAGTAGTGCAGATACAATCAAGGTATAAGGAAAGAAAAGGGATAAAGCCGAGACAAAAAGAGAGCAAACCAGAAGAAACATACCAGAACTACTAATCTTACCACTTAAAGGGTAACCGTCATTTAAATATTTATTTAATAATAATGTAGAGCAAGCAATTTTAATAAACTTTCAAATACACTTCATAAGAGAATTCTGGTAGAAAACCATTCATAAACCTTCCTCAAGATGTCCTCACTAGACTGTCTGAAGCTCATTCTCAGTGAGATGCATCTTCACACTGAATATGGACATATAACCATATAAGGCTGGAGGGGTGTGTGGCCTACACTGTGTGGCCACAGCTAATCACTTTATCAGATTACATCAGGCACAGGGTGCTCCAGGTTGACAGCACAAAAACAGGAGATCTTGTCTCCTGCATCCACATGCTCTGCTTCATTTTATTATCTGAGGAACTGTGTGGGGGCCATCACCTGTAGCACTGAGCAGTGTGATGTGAATGCAGGAGATTCACAGCAGCTTTGTGCTGACAGCATGGAGTCCTTTGTCTGAGGTAATCTAATACACTGATCTGTACCCAGTCATTTTGTGTAGGCCCCGCCCCCTCATTCCTATAAGTGAGGTTTATAAACACCATAGGGAAGACATCTTCTAAACATTTTATGAATGGTTTTCTTCGAAATTTCTCTTATGAAGTATACTTGAAAGTTTATTATAATCACTTGCTCTAAATTATTATTAAGCAAAAATGTAAATGGTGGTTACACTTTAAGCACAACTGAAAATAATCAGCACTGAACCAGAAGATATGGTGGCTTTAAATATCCTTCTCATGTTTTTCCTGATGCCACTGAGGTACCACCCAGTCTCTACCCTCAGCCCAGGGAGACAAAGGACAGGGCTTGGAGAGTGGAGTGGAAGTAACCTCTCACCATATTGCTGAGTCAGGCAACATACCATCTCAGATATCTCCTGGCAACAGCTGACACCAGGTGTCCACAGGACCCCTGACCAGCATCATCAGTGTGAACAAGGGCATATGGGGACCCTTGAACAGAATCATCACTAGAAGGAACAGTGTCCTGACTCTCAGCACAATACATGGCCAGAGCAAGCATTTGCACTAGCTGTACCCTCTGGAGGTGACACCTTACTCCTCATGGCCAGTGAGGGGCGACAATTGTTATGAAAGAGAGCTGGAGTATACCAGGAAGTGTGAGAGACTTTCTTGGATGCAGAGGTATGAGAAGGATTAAATACCCTGACCAGTGGCGTAACTACCGCGGTCGCAGCGGTCGCGGCTGCGACCGTGCCCGCCCCCTGGGGGGGCCCCGAGCTCCCCGGGGGGCCCCGCTGCCCGTGCCTCCAGCCGCCCGCCGCGACCGCGGTAGCGCCGGAAGAGGAACGGAGGGAGGACTGGAAGTGACAGAAGACACTTCCTGCAGCTGCGCAGCAATGCCCGCCCCCACTGCTCCACAAGCCGGGAGGCAGAGCAGAGCAGGTACTCGCGGCGCTGGCAGATGTGTAGTTTATGCCGCCTCCCCTGCCTGCCTGCATGTGGTCTGGCCCCTCTCTTGCTTTGCCCGGGCCGCTTGCGTCAGTGGGGGGGATCCGTCTCCCTCCCCCGCTCCTTGCCCGGCTGGTACTCGCTCTCTGCCACCCCGGCCGCCGCTGTGGGCCCTTCCTGCACAGGAGGAGGAAAGCGGGGGAGACAGAAAAAGGGACAGAGGAGAAGGAGAGCGGGGGATACAGGAGGACGGGGGATAGAGGAGGAGCAAAACGAGGGATGCAGGGAGACGGAGGAGGAGAGTGAGGGACACAGGAGAGTGAGGACACAGGAGGAAGAGAGTGGGGATCACAGGAGAACTGGGGACAGAGGAGGAGGAGAGTGGGGGACACAGGAGGACATAGGAGGAGGAGAGCGGGGACAGGAGAAGGAGAGCAGGGGACACAGGAGAACGGGGGACAGAGGAGGAGAGCGGGAGACACAGGGGAGCGGGGGACACAGGGAGACGGAGGAGGAGAGTGAGGGACACAGGAGAGAGGGGACACAGGGGGAAGAGAGTGGGGATCACAGGGGAACTGGGGACAGAGGAGGAGGAGAGTGGGGGACACAGGAGAATGGAGGACACAGGAGGAGGAGAGCGAGGGACACAGTAAGAGGAGAGCGGGGAACAGGAGGAGGAGAGCAGGGGACAGAGGAGGAAGAGAGCAGGGGACACAGGAGAACGGGGACAGAGGAGGAGAGCGGGGGACACAGGAGGAGGAGGATAGCAGGGAAAGATGAGAATGGGGGATAGAGCAGGAGGAAAACGGGGACACAGGACGATGGGAGACGGAGGAGGAGAGCGAGGGACACAGGAGAGCAGGGACACAGGAGGAAGAGTGGGGATCACAGGAGAACTGGGGACAGATGAGGAGGAGAGTTGGGAACACAGGAGAATGGAGGACACTGGAGGAGGAGGCGGGCGACACATGAGGAGGAGAGTGGGGGACAGAGGAGGAGGAGAGCGGGGGACAGAGGAGGAGGAGAGTGGGGGACACAGGAGAATGGGGGACAGAGGAGGAGGAGAGCAGGGGACAGAGGAGGAGGAGAGTGGGGGACAGAGGAGAACGGGGGCAGAGGAGGAGAGCGGGGAACACAGGAGGACGGGGAATAGAGGAGGAGGAGGAGAACGGGGGACACAGGAGGACAGGGGACGGAGGAGGAGAGTGAGGGACACAGGAGAGCGGGGACACAGGGGGAAGAGAGCAGGGGTCATAGGAGAATGGGGGACAGAGGAGGAGGAGAGTGGGGGACAGAGGTGAACGGGGGCAGAGGAGGAGAGCGGGGAACACAGGAGGACGGGGGATAGAGGAGGAGGAGGACAACAGGGGCAGAGGAGGAGAGCAGGGGACAGAGGAGGAGGAGAGTGGGGGACAGAGGAGAACGGGGGCAGAGGAGGGGAGCGGGGAACACAGGAGGACAGGGGATAGAGGAGGAGGAGAACAGGGGACGGAGGAGAGCGAGGGTCACAGGAGAGCGGGGACACAGGGGGAAGAGAGCAGGGGTCACAGGAGAATGGGGGACAGAGGAGGAGGAGAGTGGGGGACAGAGGTGAACGGGGGCAGAGGAGGAGAGCGGGGAACACAGGAGGACGGGGGATAGAGGAGGAGGAGGACAACAGGGGCAGAGGAGGAGAGCAGGGGACAGAGGAGGAGGAGAGTGGGGGACAGAGGAGAACGGGGGCAGAGGAGGGGAGCGGGGAACACAGGAGGACAGGGGATAGAGGAGGAGGAGAGCAGGGACGGAGGAGAGCGAGGGTCACAGGAGAGCGGGGACACAGGGGGAAGAGAGTGGGGATCACAGGAGAACTGGGGACAGAGGAGAAGGAGAGTGGGGGACACAGGAGAATGGAGGACACAGGAGGAGGAGAGCGGAGGACACAGGAAGAAGAGAGCGGAGATACAGAAGAACGGGGGACAGAGGAGGAGGAGAGCGTGGGACACAGGAGAATGGGGGACAGAGGAGGTGGAGAGTGGGGCACAGAGATAAAGAGCGGGGGACAGAGGAGAGCAGAAGACTCTACTACTGGAATAGGCTAACATGTGGGGTGACACTGGGTTTTGGAGTGAGTCTACTGTTTTGTGCAGTTGTCACTAATCCTATTTTTCAGATCTCGGTGGGGCTGCATATATAACACACTATATAGAGGGATATAAGGCTGCACTAATGGAGAGCTATGAGGCTGCATATATAAGGCTGTACTATAGGGGCTGCACTACATGGAGGACGGAGCCTGCATTATACTGTATAGAGGGCTGTGAGGCTGTATTATACTATATAGAGGTCTATGAGGCTACTATATGTAGGATAGTGGGGGTGCATTATAATAACTGGATGACTATTGGGGCTACCTTATGAATGGGGGACTATGGGATGCATTATAAAACATGGAGGACTATGGGGATATATTGTAATATATGGAGGAATATGGGATGCGTTATAATAATTGGACGCCTATCGTGGTGGGAGGAGAAAGACCGTATATACCAGAAAGGGGAACATATATACCAGGATAAGGGCCATATTCCAGGAGGAGGACCATATATAGCAGGGTGAGGGACATTAATAAATAGAGGGGTCAATTTGTGAGTCTTTATAGAACTTTGAACGTTACACGGGGCCCAAGCATCCGACCAACGTATGTCCGTGGGGGGGGGCCAGGTCTGAATTTCGCACCGGGGCCCACCAGACTCTAGTTACGCCACTGACCCTGACCACCGGAGACCTGCCACGACGCCCACCAACATCCAAACCGCCAGACCTGACAATCCATTTGTATAGCAAAGAACAGTTAACTATTCTATCCTATACAGTACAAAAATGCAAAGTAATACATATCCATAGAAACAAAACTTGACATTTTGGCATATTTTAAGCATATGGGCCCTATGGATATGTTCTTGAATGTGATCTCCAAATGATAAGTAAAGTGCCACACAACTGTTCATCTGATACACCTGTTACAGCAGCTTGTAAAGTGCTTAGGAGATGTCCCGGTTTGTATTATCATCATAAAGAAAACCCTCTTTCCCTGTCTTATGTTTATGTTTGATCTTATTACCTCTTATGCCTTTGAAGTTACAAGAATCGACTAGTAACAAAAATTATTTGATGCTGTAGGAAAATTAACACAAAGCACTCATGTATAGAAAAAGTGTTAGCAGATATTTACATAATGCCACTTGCGTCTGCATGAATGAGCCATAAGATAATTGTACTGGCTCGGTTCAAATGTTTCCGCTTGCACCATCCTCAATGGATTAGTAAAAATAATTGCATTGCTTGACAGTAGAATTTAGATTGTGTTTGAGAGTCTTTGAGCAAACACCTGAGAGTTAAAAATGCATTATAGACCCGGAGAGCAAGATGTGATGGTGAGAGAGGGTAAACTAATGTTAGAACTGTTGTGTAGTCATTTCAGTTTTGATGTTCTAGAAAATAGCTTATAAATGCATTTGTAATCATTTTGGTAAGTGTGCAGAATTTATTTTCTGAATTGGATTGTTAAACCTCACCATTTCATCCTTTATCTGCCCATTCTAGAAGTGTTTGTAAGACTTTCTATTTGCGAGCTATATGTTCTTTTCAAATAATACATGTAAAACTATGCTAAAATAAAATAAATGCGTTTATTTACTTATAAAAATTCTGAAGTCAAATAAACAAACCAAAATAAATACATATTACTTATTTTCTCTGCCACTAATCCTAATAGAATTTATACATGATGAATAGATCTTATTGTTAACTTGTATTGCAGGGTTCTTCGTTTTTCTGAATCTTGACCTTTGCTTTCTTGGAGACCATTCTGCCATTATTATGTTCAATCTTATTTTATTGAAGAGGGGAGGGGGAATGGGGTTACATAGAAATAAGAAACTGCATATCTTACAGTAGTAACAATATAAACCGATTGAATACAAGGGAGTTTCAAAAGCAGTACATTAGTCTAAGCTGGACAAGACACATTAGGTATGCACCAAATAGGTGTCTAGAGAAGAAAAAAAAAAAGAAAAAAAAAACAAAATTTTTAACTATACCAGGCTGAACGAAAATGTCCAGCAATATTTGGTAACAAAAATCATCTAAACACAAAACCAAGTTACATCCACTTACAGTTCCATTAGAATTAAAGATCGCTGCTCTAAGTCATATTAACTTCTAATCAAAGTCATGTTCTAACTTAGGTTATTAAATCATATATATTGTAAAGCATGTTGGATGAAATGAGATCTAAGATCATGAATATAATACACTTTGCAAAATTGGAACGCCTTTCTGGTTGAACATTCAAATAAACCAAACTGATTACCTCTACCAGGCTCGTTCCCATTAGTTATGTGTTTAAGTAATCTTAAGTTTGAAATCAATGCTATTCTGAAAGGTAGGGAAAGAGAAGGGAAGAAAGAATAGAGAGAACGTGAAAGAAAGGGGAAGAAAGAAAATGTCTAAGAGGAGGCTCCTTACTGATCTGCATCTACCCCATCTGCTGTCTCTCTGGCACCACTCGTTGAGATCTATCTAATCAACCAGTTATTCAGGAAACATATTTCTGAAATCTGGAGTGTCAAGAAAGAGGACCCAAGAGCTCCACATTTGCAGATATTTATCCCTAGCATCGGTGACTTCCGCCGTCAACTCCTCCATTCGGCATATCCTACTCATCTCTTCAAACCATTTGGCCAAGTCAGGAGTATGGGTGGTTTTCCAGTGCCTGGGAATAACCATCCTCGCAGCCGTCAAAAAGAATCGGATTAAATCTGACTTCTGAGACCTAATAGATCCAGGAATAACTGACAGGAGGGCCATTGCCGGTATTCTCACAGGTTCTAGTCCACTTACTGCCTTGTAGAACTCAAATACCGAGTTCCAGAATGGTTGAATTTCACTACATTCCCACCAAATATGTATCATTGTCCCTCTAGAGGCCCCGAACCTCCAACAGCTATCCGGGGAGGAAGGGAAGGCCGCGTGTACATTGGTACCATCGAGAAAGAATTTTTCAATTCCTCTCTTGTGCTAGACAAGCCATTGACAGCTTATGTGTAAAGAGGCAAGCCCTCTTCCAGTCCTCCCCGGAGAGCTCCTCTCCCGACTCAGCTTCCCATCTGTCAAAATATTTTGGTTTGTTCTCTGTCTCTCAGTTGTTTAGAGCGGAGTATATGAATGAGACTAAGTGTGTAGGGGGGCTCTCCTGTGAGTATACCGTCTCGAATTGTGTCTTTGTGGCTGAGAAATTACCTTCAAGTCCTACTTTTGACACAAAAGACTGAAGCTGGACGTACTCCATCCAAGACCCACTGTTACCATGATCCATCAATAAATTGGCGGACGCCAGCCTCCCATCCCTATATGCATGAAACATTCGTGGCTCATCCTCAATCCTCCATTTCAGTTAAGATGTCACCTGCATCGCCGGGGGGAACGAGGGATTTTTAAAAATCGGTGTTAAGGGTCCCCATCTATTAGCCATACCCCCCCTACTGGTCTCAAGATCCCAGATTTTTAGGGTTGTCAGTATATGTTGAGTTTCTGGGCCTATTTTAGGTCTATCTGCTGGGCGCAACCAAGGTATATACCTGAGATGAACCTCCAAGTCTCCCTGCTCTATCGCTACCCATTGTTTAGATTTATGATGGAACTGCCAATCAAACATTCTAATCAAAACAGCAGCCTTGTAATATGCTTTAAAGTTGAGTAATCCCACGCCTCCCTGAAGTTTATGACGATACAAATTTTGGATACCTATCCTTGATCTACCTCCGCCCCAAACAAACCTAGAGAGAAGCACTCTAAGGGCCCCTTTACACACCACCACTGAAAGGTAGCAACTGCCTGGCATTGGGGATATTTATGCCTGTTGCCATGAAATTGCTATGAAATGGCGGCGTGTAAATGGGGAAATTCCTTCCTGTGTCCTGCAGTTGACTCAGATACCTGTTGCTGAGCCGTGCTCAAAAACCGAAGGCAACAGAAAAGCACAATTGCCATGGTAGTGGCGTCTAAACGGGGCACAGGCATGGATGTTGCGTCCCCTAGTGAATTCCCAGGGGCGTGCCACAGCGTCATGGATACCACGCCCCATCAGCGATCATTGGTGGGGGCTACTGTGTTACCATTGGCTGTCCCTTCACAGGGCGCCATATTTAAAGAGCTGACCATTCACACTGCAAAATTGCAATGGCGTCATGTATTAGCCAGCCTTCCTGCACAGGCTGGCCAATCATGATGTTATTGCGTTGTCCAATCAGCGTATTAGCGTCACGGAATACACAACTCTGTCACGCCTATGTACTTGTGGCGCGAAATATGTATGGCCATATTCCTTTGTGGTAGCGGCGTGTAAAGCAGGGAAGGTATTCAACAGGAAGTAAGCTGCAGGATCTGTCGGAACTTCCAGGGAACAAAGATACCTTCAGTTGACAACGCAATGGCGGCGTCTATATGCGGCATCAGCGATCGGTATCCACCATTAAAAACGTGCATGTGCACGTGCGGTGGATTACTGTTGCTAGCCACAGTGGCGGCATGTAAAGGTACCTTTAGGCGATCAAAAAAACCAGGCGGAACATCTATCGGGACAGTCTGAAATAAAAACAGGAATCTAGGTAGTATATCCATTTTTATCGTGTTGCTGCGACCAAACCAGGAAATTCTCCGTTTATCATATTTCTGTAAGTCATTAGATGTTTTCTGCCATAGGGGGAGATAATTTAAGTCAAACCACTTGGTAGGATCTCCAGGTACAGATATTGCCAAGTATTTCAGGGCATCTGTCTTCCATTTGAATGGAAAATGATCTATCAAATGAGCCTTTTCGTTCTCTGGGAGAGAGACGTCCATGGCCTCCAATTTGGCAATATTAACCTTAAAGTTACTCAATTTACCAAGTTCGTTAAAGACCTTGAGAATAGAGGGAAATGAAGTACGAGGTTGTATAACAAACAAGAGAAGATTGTCAGCAAATAGTGCTGCCTTATAATGTTGTGAGTTCCAAGTCAGGCCCTTAATATTAGGGTTTTGCCATATCGCATTTGCCAGATGCTCTATGATAACAACATAGATCAGAGGAGACAGAAGGCAACCCTGTCGAGTCCCATTCTTGAAGGGAAATGCGGTAGACAAATCTCCATTTGCTTTGACCCTAGCCGTGGGAAATCTATATAAAGATAAGATCTTGTTTAGGAATCGTTCCCCAGACCCAACTGCACCAGTGAAGCCTTCATAAAATTCCAACTGACACGGTCGAAGGCCTTTTCAGTGTCTGCCGAGAGTAAACACATCGGGACCTTCAAGGCCCTAGACCATGCCATAAGCAGCATTAGTTTGTTGGTGTTATCTTTAGCCTCCCGTCCTTGAATGAATCCTACTTGATCACTGTGGATTACAGATGGAAAGAGGGGGGCTAGTCGGTTGGCAAGCAATTTAGAAAACACTTTAACGTCAATGTTAATTAGCTAAATAGGCCAATAGTTTGCTGCTTCAGTATGGTCTTTCCCAGGATTTGGTATTACACTTATATGGGCCTCCAGGGACTGGGGCACTCAGGGGAGATTGAGTTATATACCTTCGTCAGGAACGGGACGAGTTGAGGTCCGAAATGTTTGAAGAATTTTGCTGAATAACCATCAGGACCCGGACTCTTCTCCCCCAGAGAACTTTTAATGACCTCTGATACTTCCATCTCAGAAAAGTCTGTATCTAAGAAATCCACATCACAGGGCACTAGGGTCGGGATAGCTGTCGCCTCAATATAAGTCTTGATTTTTTTGTCCATTTGTGTCTGATTCATGTCATCATAATGACTTTTTATGTCGTAAAGACGGCTATAAAAATTCCCAAAGGTTTGTAAGATGTCGTCTGGGTTTTGGGTCATGTCACCATTAGGTCATCTAATTTGAGGTACCCGACCTGGCGTACCCCTTGGATGTAATAAGCTTGCCAGTGGTCTGCCACATTTGTCGCCATACTCGTAAATAAACCTTTATAGTCTTTCTTTACCGCGCAAGTATTTTTGGTCTATAAGGTGTCTCAGTTTATCTCTGGCAATCAGCAGGTCGGCTAAAGTCCGTTGTGCTAGGGACTGTTTATGTGAACATTCCAAGGCTGCTATCTGTTTTGTTAGGGAGTCTACCTTTTCTTGTTTTTCTCTTTAAAGTCTGGATCCGTGCTTCAAAAGGACCCCTCTGATCACGCATTTCAACGTCTCTCATTGGGTTGGAGTAGACGTAGGATCATTAGCGTGAACTGCTAAAAACTCCGAGATTAATTTTTTGACCTCCGAACTACACATCATATCATTAAGGAGGTTGTCATTTAACTGCCATGACCATTGTTTTTTGTGACCCCCCTGCAAATGCATCTGACAATAAATAGGTGCGTGATCGGACATGCAAATCTAGCCTATAGATGCCTGGACCCGCCATGTCAGAATACGCTGGCTGACTAATAACATATCAATTCTACTATAAGTCTCATGGGTAAAAGAATAAAAAGTATAGTTCCTCTCCTTAGGATGTAGGGCTCTCCAAAGATCTACCAGTCCCAGTTTTTGCATCGCTCCCCCCCCGACCGCATTTAACTTGGATCGTGCTAATCCACGTCCTCTTGGAGAATTATCCACTGCCGGGCTGAGAGTAAAATTGAAATCTCCGCCCACCACTAGGACTCCCTCAGCAAATGACGCCAACTTGGTTAGGAGTGCCAGACATTTTTCTGTTGGGTTTTTGTTTGGAAGATACCAATTAGCTACAGTAAAAACGGTAGAATTCACCTTTAGTTTCAAAAAGATATACCTCCTCTCTTGGTCTATAACAGAATCTATCACAGTATTTACATAGGATTTATGCACCGCTATGGAGACTCCTCGTAATCGCGCCTCTGGGTTGGAGCTATGAAGCCACACATTATATCGTCTGCCACCGATGCCAGGGATGTGGCCACTCTTGAAATGGGTCTCCTGTAGGAGTAATAACATGACATTTTGTTTATGCATTTCTTCAATTATTTGAGACTCGTTTTTGTGGGGTATTGAAGCCCCTGACGTTGTAAGAGCAAATTTTCATTTCAGCCATTGAGTTCGTTCAGAATAGATAAAGAAACTTACACGACTACTGCTTCAATCAGGTGAGGCCCAAGGAGACCACAGGAGCATTTAGAGCGCTTGGAAAGCAAAGAGAACGAAAAAGGAGAATAAGTAAAGCTAGATAGAATAGAGGGGATAGCTAGAAAATAGAGATAAGTTAAAGAAAGTTATGATGCACCCAGGGCAGGGTACTCAGATCTCAGGCTTGGGAGTCTGGAATGTCACGGGTGGCTGCCTGAGACTGTGGCCCTGGTAGTCAATGGTTAAATAAAGAAATTAAAGTTTGTTTTGTGACGCCACCTGCAGTACCTGGTGATGCTCACCAGCGCCGCTACAGTCCTCCGGTGGTCGATGGTATAGCGGCAATGATGATATAGTCCTCCGCAGGCAGGACTGGACCGCCGGGGCAGCGATTCTGTAAGGAAACAGTTCATGCAAGGAAAGATGCAGCAGAGTCGAGAAAGTCACTTCACCGGGCACTTTACTGAAAAACCTTTCATAGTCATCACAGTTATTCAGTGCAGTAAGTTGTTACAGCGACAAATGCTACAGGTGCTGCAAGTGGATTTTATGGTTGATAGATGGATCCCTCACTGTGTGCCGTTCCTGTTCCTTCTTTCCCTTGCCTCCCAGTGGCTGTGAAGTCTGACTTCATGAAGATTAATTTGACCTCCTGCTGTTCCTCGTCTTTCTCTCCCCTGCACCCGTCGGGTGAACCTTCTTAGTGATCACCACGGTTGCCTACCGTGGGTCTGATCCCCTTAGGTGGGCTCTTTGGGAGTCGGGGCTGTATCTGAAGATAATTCTGGTCATCAGGTTTCTGTGAGCCTTGTAGGTTCTCACAGATGCGGGCCCCGGTACCTGGTTTCCTTCATGGGGCAAACTCTCTGGTTACTCTGCTCCCCACTTGAGTGAACTCTTGCTTGAGCTTCTTTCTCCCTTATCTCCTTTCTGGGATCTCTTCTGCTTGTCCTGGGTCCCTCAGCCGAGGAGACCCTCCTTCCTCCTCCAGGCTCCCTGCCTGTCTCCTCAGTCCTAGACTCCTTTAGACTCGACTCCTCTAGACTGGACTCCTCTCTAGTGCCCCCTGGAGGTCACTATATTCCCTCCCGGGTCCCTCCCACCTGCTGACTAGTGTGGGGTGTGAGTTCTAGGGTTCCACCTACTGTCCATAACTCCACTTGCAGTGGGGCAACTACACCGCTTTTATGGGTGTAGTACCCCTTTTGTGGCACCTACATAGTGGGGCGCCACACAGCCAAAGGTTGTTATCTCAGAAAATTAAAGTAGGGAGGATTAAGGGTCTGAGAGATAAAATATTGTCTAAATAGGTATCAGAGGCTTCACCTTGTGTGGTTGTGAGAGTCACAACCACTATAAAAGCATATCACGGCTGCTTCAGTCCCCAACATGGTGCATATAGAGTAGGGAGAATGAAGGGTTAAAAACCACGCTGCTGTATTCCACGAGATATCAAAGGATGAATATAATATAGATTTTTTAGTCAACATGTTTCAGGGCTCCCTGGCCTCCTCCTCAGGTGAAATCAATATCATATTGCAAAGTTTCAGGGCATATTTGGGAGCCCTGAAATGCGTTGACTAATAAATCAATATTATATTCACCCTTTGATGTGTAAAAGAATTTTATCACTTACATTCTCCTATAGTAATAACGAAGGTGTTGACAAGATTGCAGGCATTGTGGCCGTTGTATAAGGCTGCATGCCCCCGTCGCTCCATTGTAATCAAGCATGTAATTAGATATGATAATTCACGCAGAAGCACACTCCCAGTGTTTCAAATCTGTGGGTCTTCTTCTGGGTGTGACACCACGGTTGCATCATTTCCAGTCCTGCGCAGTGTGGGGGTGTATTGATTAAACTGCTCAGCTTCGGAACATGTGCAGTGCTCATTCAGAAGCCGGACGTACACTCAATATTCCCAAACAATGCACGAGAGCGCACTTTTGCATGAATTATCATGCCCACCAGGGTGTGATTACAATGGAGCGACAGGGACATGGAGCCTTACAGAAGGCCCACAGTGTCTACAATCTTATTGACACCCTGGCAAGTACCATAGAAGAATGTAATTTGAGAAAGCATTTTTCACAGCCATTGCAGCACACATTTAGGTCAGACAGGGATGGTTAGGGATGTACTAGGAAGTTTCAGGGACAGGTAGTGTTAGATTGGGGGGCATAAAGTAGGTGACAGCTTCCCTTTAATTATGTGCAACAAAATATTTAATGGTTCAGTGATTGTGTCCCAATATCTAAGAAAGTTCAAGTATGTTGCAACATTTCCCTAATAATTCTGTACACCTTGATAAAGGCTGTTGATGTCCTTAATTCACATGCTCCCTTATTACACAAATACACATCACCTGCCTAATAATTGTGCACACAGTTTAGAGTAGTTCACTTAGCAGGGTTGTCAAGCACATAGCAGTGGTCCATGAGTATCAGCCCATCCTTTAAGGGGTTTTCCCACAAAAGTTCATTTTAATCAATAGATCTTGGAATAATAATTACTACAATTTGATGTGTTTAAAAAAAATGTTCCTGTACTGAGATAAAATTATGTATGTGTCCCTGCTATGTACTGTGTAATGACAGTGTCTGACCATACAGGGTCTAGTAGAGTGACTGGTATATATTACATTAAGATTATAAACATCAGATATTCCACCAGTCACATATTAGCTGTATATAACACCTGATGCCTGTGCACACAATATAGTACATCCAGTATACTGGTGAATACATGACAGTATATTTATCACTACAGACTTCAGTTATTATATGGTGCCCCTGCAGTTCAGCTGCACTATGGTACTGCATCTATCTAATAGATGTGGTATCATGCTCATTGGTAAGAAGGGAAAACTTTGCTGAGACCCCCAACACACAACCAACACAATCTGAACTCCACAACAGGGAGTTGCTGGGTGGAATAAACTCACATTTAGAGCAGTCCCCATCTACTGGCTGGAGGGAGGAGTTAGTTGAGGGGTGGGAGGCAAGAAAGGAGACAGTTCTAGAGAACTCGGGAGCTATTGAGGAAGTAGTACAGACACATGGAGTGAAGTGCTGGTCCTAGGCCTGAGGACCCAAATCTGCAACTGGCTGTTCAAGCAGGAATACCAGATTCTGCAAAACCAACTGTGAAACTGGAAGTCACTGGGCTTTAGATACACTGACTACCATAGTGGACCCTCCCAAGGCTAAAGGAACTATATAGGGTTAAGAGGACTGGCAAGACGGTCGCTCACAGAACCCGCAGTCACCTGTCTGCTGGGACTGGCAACCACGGCACACTAGTAAGACAAGCTGTAGCAGTGTCAGGAAGAAAAGGGCAGCAAGGAAGGCCATATTCCCTGTGCCACAGCAAAGTGGACTTTAATTACCTTTGAGCTGGCCAGGCTGCAAACCACCTGGGTGTCCAAAGATGGTGGCAGAATGACTAACTGGGCCTACGCTTACCTGGTGCATGCAAGCGCAGTCAGTGTCCAAAGATGGCAGCGGTGATGTTATGTGAAATCTGCGGGCGGTGGGTTTTGCGGCAATGTATTCTTAGCTTCAGTTTCGGATGGCGTTGGGTTAGGGTGCTGGCAGCACCGCTGGCGGTACTGCGCAAGGGGCCACTACTGCCAGTGGGCACCATATTTGCACAACCATCACAGAAATATGGCTGCCACGGTGCATGATATCTGGACACCATGATAACAGAAGTGGATGACAGACAAGCTGTGCTGTTAGGTACAAATGTCAGCTGATCAGATCAAACTCATAATCAAAGGCAGGTAGTCCACCAAAGGAATAAATATATCTGCCCTTGGTTGTGAAAGGATTAACCTGTACATAACACCTGATGTCTGTTCACTACCATATGCAGTATCATAGGTAGATCTAGGTTTTCCTGCCCCCGAGGCAAGAATTCAATTTGATGCTCCCTCCGATACAGAGGGGGCATCAAACACTGGGAGCCAGACACTAAGGGGAACAGAATCACCGGACATTCATCTTTAGGATTCATCTATGAGACTTTAGCATTCTTATACCAAGGCATGCCTTACTAGATGGTGCCATGAACTAAATACATCAGTGAATATGGCATCGAATGCATTTGGCAGATATCAACTGAAGAGAGGTGCATTATTCACTTCAGACATCTTTTGCCAATCGACTGTTATTATTATCCATGAATATCATGAACCTCTTTCTCATCATACCTCCTGAAGAACTCCATCACAAGGGAGAAACACATTGAGGTGATTAAGGGGAATATGCATCTATGGAAGATAACCTATAAAGTTAAGTTGTGATAAACAATAGAGTGTGTCCATGGTATTCAATTCACACATTGGTATGCTCTAAGGATACTCATCACGTGTTGAGCTTGCATCATCCCCAACACATCTCAGCTGATCTGATCAGCTGACGTACGTAGCTATCAGCAATTGCATTGGATCAGTGATCGGATTGGTGCTGTTAAGCCTTTGGTTCGTACTGTCAATCCAAAGCACCGTGGCGGGGACTGCGCTGTTCCCTTCCAGTATCGGACCATTGATGGCTACCTTGGCAGACGGAGGTCCTGTGATGACCCTGGATGCTTTCTGTAATCACTCCTGTTGATGCCTGGTGACGGCCAGCATCCATAGAAAGTGATGATTTCTGCTATGCAGAGACATACTGAAGCATCTCTCTGCATAGCAGAAGCGATCAGACTATGCAGCACTAAGGGTACCTTTACACACGGCTACATTTGTAGCTTGTCACCAGGTAACTTACTGGTTGCAGTGAAATCATGGATACATGGTTCTATCTTGTTGCTGTGTATAAATGGAATCATGTATCCATGATTTCACTGCAACCAGTAAGTTACCTGGTGACAAGCTACAAATGTAGCCGTGTGTAAAGGTACCCTAAGGCCCCCTAGGGGAGCAGTGCAAGATAAAGAAAAAATGTTAAAAAGCTTTTAAAAATATAAAAAAAGAAAAAACTTCAAATCACCCCTCTTTTGCCAGATTAAAAAAAACTAAAAAAAAATAGAACACTGTGGTTTAAGGAAATGGTGCAAAAGCGCAATTTTTTTTCTTGAAAAATTTCTGATTTTTTTTTCACCACTTAGATAACAGTAAAAGCATACATGTTTGGTATCTTTGAACTCATACCAACCCGAAGCATCATATCGACATGTCAGTTTTACCATATAGTGAACATGGTGAATAAAAAGGACAAAAAATAAACGTGTAAGGCTGCTTTCACATCAGCGGTTTTGGCCGATCACGGCAGATGCGGTGAAAAAACGCATCTGCCGCGATTACCGCATAACCGCTGCACTTGCGGCACAGTTGCGGTAAGCCCCATAGAATGTCTATGCGGGCTTGCGGCAGGTGCGGCAAGTGCGGTATCGGCACTTGCGGCAGGTGCGGCCGCAAAAAAAACGCGGCTGACTGCGTTTTGTTTTCGCGGCCGCACCTGCCGCAAGTGCCGAAACCTCACTTGCCGCACCTGCCGCACACTTACCGCAAGCCCCATAGACATTGCATGGGGCTTGCCGTAACTGTGCCGCAAGTGCAGCGGTTATTCGGTTTTTTCACCGCAACTGCCGCGAACGGCAAAAAACGCTGATGTGAAAGTACCCTAATTGCACTTTTTTTGCAATTTCATTGTTGTTGGAATTTTTTTCCCATTTTACTGTAAACTATATGATAAAATAAATGATGTCATTCAAAAACAAGCCTTCATATGTCATAAAAGATTTAGAAGAAGAGGAGGGAAAAATAAAAAATTGCCCAGGGACGAAGGGATTAAAAATAATAGATTGATTATAATGCTTCTAAATAGTGATGGTGGAACCCTTCCCCCCCCCCACCCCGATGCTCGGGATCGGAAGACTAGCCTGGATCTTTTTGTAAAGTCCAAGTCGTGGCAGACGTATCTCAAACTTCCGTCTGAACACCGAGCTTGAAGAGAAAAGACAGGGCCCACAACAATTACAATACTATAAATACAGGGTGCTTGCATGCAAAAACACAGTCAATATAATAAAAAAAAGAAATTGCATTGTTGTTTTTAAATGCTGTTGTTGATTTTTACTTGTTTTAAATTCTGTTTGTTGTTGGGTTTTCAATAAAGGTTTCTTTGTGATTTATAATATGTTGGTTGTACTTTCTCTATGTGTAATTTCTTTTCTTGATTATATAAACCCCCAGCTTGGACTTTACAGTTATAGGATGAGGCAGGGGGGGCTGTAAAATAAAGCATATAGTTAATAAACATTATCATTATACTTACCAGGTCCCACGGCGTGCGTCCTTCAGTCCCGCTGTCCCGGCCACTTCTTTCGGGGCTGCTCATTAAATTCCAGGGATATTCACTCAGCTATGAATTCGATTGAACTCTGACTGTCACTGTCAGTCTCAGCCTGCTTGTCACTCTGAATAGACGCTTGTCTTTTCAGAGCATTGAAGCAGAGATGACTTTACTCTGCCTATGGACTACATCAGACTGAGGGTTTTTTTCCAATAAAGATGGAGTCTCTAAAAGTGTTTTTAGTTTTATTTCTAATAAAAAAAAATGTTTCTCTGTGTTCACCATTTTCAGGGGCGGCTGCGGGCTGCGGTTTTCAGTGTGGGTTGCCTAGAACACTTGGCCCTTACCAAGCAGCTGCCCTTGAAAATGGCGCATTTATAGTAGCACCATTTCCATGTGCTTTACTCGGCTCCTCCAGCAGCGCTTGTGGGGGGTAGGTAATAATGAGTTAACACCAGCTTTTATTGCCAGCTGGTATTAAGCCCTGAGATTCTTAATGTCAGGCCAAGTTAGACCCGGCCAGTAAGAATCCCAAATAAATGGTTAAAAAAGACACAACACAGAGAAAAAAGTTTTTTATTAGAAATACAACACAAGACACAGTTAGGGATTCCATCTTTTTTGGAATAAAAAAAATCTCTTTTCTTACTTCATCTCTGCTACACCTTTGACAGCAAACACCGTCTTCTCACAAAGAGAGCAGGGCACAGAATGACAATAGAGCCGAGTGCTCTGTGTGGAGGTGAATGCAGCCCATTCATTCTACCATACTAGAATGTATGGCCTGATTGCAGATTACTCGAACAGCCAATCACAAACGCCCTGGGCCCAGAGCACCTGTGATTGGCTCTTGAAGCCAGTGAAATGAAGATAATGAGTGGCCCAAAGTAGTTGAGGCCGTGACAGCGTGTCGGGAGAATGCACGTTGCAGAACTCTAGTATAATGATTATGTGCATTGACAATAGGTGTACGGTACAGACCCCGAATTTTATAGTTCGGGTTCGCCCATCATTACTCCTGAATAAAAATATCTGCCCTACGCTGTGCCCTTGAATAAATGATTGCTCCTCACTATGATTCTTGCACAAAATATGACCCCAACACTGGCTCTCTTATGAAAATGGGCTCTTCCTTTCATATCAGGCCACCTCTTCACATTGACCTCATTGACATCACGCTATGTCCCACTGACACTTTCAAGTGTCTATACTGTACTTCTGTCTCACACTCCTCCTCCTCAGCTTACTCTACCCTCACAATTTCCCCTTTGCTGCCCCCTCTATTTACTGCCCTCATTCACAGCACCAAGTCACTATAATATACCTGTTTCACTTTTCCCCTCCTCGGTAGACCATGGCTTCCATACTGAGACATCACACTTTTCCTCATGCTGTTGCCTTTTTATACCACCTTTATACACAGTAACAAAATCACCATACTGAGTCCCCATCTCAAACTTTCCCTCCCCAGCCTTCTGTTCCCTCCATTTTGTGCTCTTACACCGTCCCTCATGCTGCACCTTCTCTATAATTGTAGCACCAGCATTCCAGTCCCATGATGTGTCCTTGCACCGATATTCCTGCACTCTCCTCTCCCCTACTCAGCGGGGATACATATGCAGTTGCTTTCAGTCCCTTGATTTGCTGCATTACCACCGGTGTGTAAAGTAGTCCTGGGTTCTCCTCTGTGGTTGCCCACATGTGTTTTGGCCCCCGGCTCCTACCAAGCTTCCTAGGTCCGATGCCCTGCACTTGTCTTGCTGGGTTCCCGGTTATAGCCTAGTGTGCATGCACACTTCCCCTGTCTTAAAGGGGTGGTGTGCACTCCTTGAATTGGTGTCCCCAACCTATCGATGGGAGGCACCCGGTAGTCAAAGTTTATTTAACCTAGGCCTGTGTGTTGGTCCAACCTATTACCTGGTTTAGCCTGTATCTGGAACCAGTCCTGCTTCATCCAGTTCTGTGTCTGCTGATGTCCTTGTATCTTTCCAGCCTGAATTCCCGTGTACGTATCTCTTCGTAATTAATGTCCCATGGCTTCTTCGGGGGGAAGGAGGAGAGAAAGAGAAAGATATATGTAAACACAACTTATTTGCAATTAATCGAAAAATTGAAATATCAGCTATATAACACAACTGACTCCTAGATGAGCTGCTCAGACCACTATGGCAAAGTATTATTATGGCGGTTCACATTAGTGCTTTATTGCCACAACATAGTAGTCTGTTACAGGCTGGATAAGGATTAAACTTTAGAGCATTAATCCCCAAAGGACTTAAAGAATCGTCCCCTTCCAGATAACAGAAAGAATAAACTGCCTCCGTACACAGCACAATAGCCAAGACTAAGACCAGTGTCGATGCCATACAGCAACTGAAAAACACCACCATGTAGTGGCTGAATACCACGATCATATCTGTGAAATAATATTGTACCATATCATCAAACTGTGACAGTATACTTACACCAGATATTCAGTGCATAATTGTGATGTATAATTACTGAATAATATAACCTATTAATACCATAACATATCTAAACTTTATGACCATAGAGTGGATTAATAATAATTTAATTTATGTCAATATTCCAATTAATTTAGCATAGCATAACAACATGGAGTCCATGCAGTATCATGTATAACACCCACATATTAAATAACAGCTGTGAACAATAATGTGTTATCCCAGCCTTAAATATATATACCACAATCGAGGTAGTATGTTACCACTTTAAAAGTAAGGTCACATGTGACAGAAAACAAACTTGTTGCCATCCATTTTTTTCAAATTTTACCCTGTCCAGTGCAAAGAGTGAGAGCCACAGTGAAAGCTGCAGAAATAAATAATATCCTTTGAATCAAAATCCCCACTACGAACATGCAAATTCTAAATGGAATTTTTCACAGCATGTGGATCGGATTCCTGAAATCTAATTCAATTTGTTGTCATCCACAAATTTGAACTGAAAATGCATAGTGAATCCGCACTATGTGAACAAGTGCTAGCACTGGCTACTGCAAACCGTTGCATTCAGCCCATGTTTTTACTTACACCTGACACTTTTCTTATTCACTTCTATGAACAAAAAAAGTCATCATTCTGAGGGCTGACGCTAGTTAAACCCTAGCCTCAAAGAGTAGTGATAAGTGACTTTTGCTTGAACATGTTAGCCAATTTCAAATTCAGCAAGAACCCGGCTGATTCGGTTCGGTGACCGCGAACATGACCACGTCCGCCAAGAGTTGGAGAACACATATTTGTTTGATGGAAATTCAGAATTTAATATGGCCCTAAAACTTTACCTGTTTATTTGGGGCCAAAAGACTCACCAGAAGACCTGCTGGCTGGAGACAACACCTAACAGTTAGGAGTGTCCCCAGCCATTGGGTCTACCGGTTTGCATTATGCTGTTAAATTTTGGTGAATTTTTGGGATTTTTTTTAAGCTTCCTGGAGTTTGTATGTGTTTTTAAATCTGCAGGGTCTGAATTTTGGAAACAGTGCCAGGTGTGGCAGTAGTGGGCAAGTCGAGGAACAATGTCCTTAAAACATCCTTTTAAGAGAGTTTTATTATTTTAAGGGAATTTTTTGTGAATACATATATTTCTATTATTATCATTATACTGTATATATTTTTTTATTGGAGAGCAAACCTTTATTATTGCAGATGTTCAATGGCATGTAAGACCATCTGTTGTACACTTATTTAAAAGCAATATAGAAAAAATAGAATATGGTCATTACATGCTTCACATCCCTGATTTTATAGTTCTGTTCACACTAATGCAATAACTATTTGATGTCATAATAATCATAGTAATAATACTAATAATAAGTATTCTTTATATAACGCTTTACATCCATTTGCAACACTGTCCCATTGGGCTCACATTTCATGGATAATGCATATTCCAGTTGTCCTCCTGGCATCACTACAGGGCCCAGTTGTCTAATTCAGCATTCCACATTAATTGGTGGTGAATGTTGACTTGAATAATATTATTTATTTTCATCATTATATAGTAACATGTCACGCTTCAATAATGACTACAGCTACATTTCTGCAACCCAGTTCATATACATTGTTGCCTGACATACTGGTGTTAATTAGCAGCTAGGCATTAGTCAGCACTATTGTGCCAACATTCAACTCCAGTACTGATTGCTTGGGTCTGGCACTCAATCCAAGAGGCGGGGCCCCTTAAGGAAAGCAAACAAAACACACCCAAAGCCACGGAACTTTAGCAAGTTTAACTGCAGTCCAAGTGGCACGTGGCTCTGCTGTCTGGATCCCGCACTGCAGTCGTTTGGTTTCTTCATGGATCCCCTGCAAGGCATGGCTGACCTCGACTCAGAGGATGATATCATCTACCTAACCACCCAGGGTGAAGAAGGTGGGTCAGCCTAACCAGATCTAGAATGGCATCATGGAGGGGAGATCGAGAGACCTACGTCACCTGGAGCCCCACTGCACTTCCCGATTTGGGCATCATCTGTAATGAGGTGTGGATCCAGACCTGGGTTCCAATGCCAGCCGCAGACCGGGGGAGCGAGTTCCAACAGTCAGGTGACTTTTTCCATATGGCATCTGGGCCCAGGAGCAGCACATTTCAGACTGCAGAAGATCTGGCTGCATGTCTAGCTACATTCCAGGTGCAGCCGATGTCACAGCCTCAAATCCTGTATCCCATTCCCCAAGACCACCAGGATCAGGACCTTTATGGGGAGCACAAGGAAGAGGAGCACCTAGAAGGCAAAATGTCCCAGCTGTGTGGATCCCCCTCACCAGCTCCAGAGGAGTTCAACTGGGACAATGCCATGTGGGGATCACTACACCCTCCTAGTACCTATCCAACAAGGCGTGCTCTCCAACGGCCCGATATTGGATGGACGATGTGGCCGGATCGTGCTGTGTAAAAGCCCAACAACGATGTGAAGTACAACGTCCCCTATTCTCTCCATGTTAAATGGTCGTTCCTGGGTTGGCCGTACAAGGGGGGGCGTAGACATCGCAGTGGTGTTGCCTGCCGATATCGCCCTGTGTAACATCTCCTATGCGATCTTGAAATTCTGGGCAGAAAAATCGCGCTCCCGCGGCGTTAGATCCAATATCGGACCGATGTTGGGATATGTAAAGTGGCCATTAGGCTAGGGTCTCCAAAAAGGCATGAAAAAAACGCGAGTGTGACAGTAGCCTTACTTCCACAGGTTGCTGCCAATGGCTACTTGTTCCTTACAGACTGCTTATCATTCTACCTTCTGAATGACATAGGCCATGGTCACACATGCCCATCCGCTTTTTTGAGCCCTTAGAACAACAGATCCATTTTTCTAAGGGTGCCAATAGTGTCCCCTGATGTCCTCGACGTTTTTTGGAAATTTTTGGACTTAGGCTAGGGTCACACTTGCAGATATTCCATGCAGATTTTACACATGACTTTTGTGAAAAACGCATGGAAAAACGCATCCATAGACCCCCATGTTAAAAATGCCATGTGTTTTTTGATGCGTTTTTGGCTCAGCACCAAAAAATACTACATGCTGCATTTTTTGGTGCGTTTTGAAAAACGCATGCATTTTTTTAAAACTGCCCCACACCTAAGTGCAAAAACGCATGTAAAAACGCATGCTGGGAAAAAGCACCTTAAAAAACGCATGCCGAGTGTGACCCTAGCCTTTGTCATTTTTTTTCTCCAAAAACGCATGCAAAAATGCATGCGTTAACGTATGGTGCATGTATGTCCCATAGGGTCCCATGTTAAAAAAACGCATGTGTTTTTTTAATGCACCCAAAAAGCGCTGCTAGCAATGTTTTCGGGATGCTAGACAAAAACCATGCGCCCTTTGAAAAATGCACACACACATGCGTTAACGTATATGCGTTTTTTGACTTTGAAAAAAAATGTCCAAAATGTTCCCAAAAACAGATTTAAGCAAAAAACAGATGGTATGTGTGACCCTGCCCATAAACTGCTCCCCCAGCTTTCTCATATCTCCCCTTTCTCCCAAAAATTGCTACCCACAGCCATTGGTCCAGATTATTGAATCATTTTTCACTGCAGATTTGATAAGTGGGTGGGATGGAGTGCATTCCTGATCCGTTAGTAGGAGCCCAAGCCTCTTAACGAATCAGGAGGGGAGTGAATCTGTGCATGTCTCTGAACTGGAGATTTGTGGTATAGCAAACCAGTCATAATGAATTTGATGCTTGAGGGTCACAATACCCAATCATGATGGTAACGCCTCCTTCTATTTAAATCGAGCTCTAGAGGCAGAATTATCTTCCAGCCCCATAACCAGGAACAGCTCATATACATAAAGTGATTAAAGATGATTTATCCACAACAAGGCATCTGGTGTGAGGCAGACAGGTATGATTGTGTTCAGAATTCTATAATTTGTATGCCCATATTAATAGTTTGATAAGTCAAATGTGGTGACAAATTCCCTTTAAAGGGGTTTTCCCACTAAGGCTAGGGTCACACATGCATATTTCATTTGCTTTTTTGGACACCTGCGTTTTCTAAAAATGCACCCATAGGCCCTCATGTAAAAAAACGCATGCCCCAATAGTAAAAACGCATGCCCCAATAGCAAAAATGCATGCCTAAAGTGCCATGCGTTTTTTTATGCGTTTTTGTGCTTAAGTGAGAAGCTGCCTTGAAAAACGCATGCAAAAACGCATGGTACCATTTAGTGCCATATAAAAACGCATGTGTTTCCCATAGAGCTCAATGTTAAAAAAGCGCATGCGTTTTTAAAAACGCACCAAAAAATGCAGCTTGCAGTATTTTTTGGTGCTGATTCAAAAACGCATGGAAAAGCGCAGGGTGTCAAAAAACACCTTAAAAAACACATGCAGAAATGTAAAAAAGTATGGAAAAACGCATGCGTTTTTTTAAGGCACCAAAAAAAGCATGGCATGTGTGACCTAGCCTAAGGCTAGAGTCACACTTGCATTTGTTCCATGCATTTGTCACACTTGTCTTTTGTGAAAAATGTATGGAAAAACGCATGCCAAAAATGCATGTCTAAAGTGCCAAAAATGCATGTCTAAGGTGTTTTTGGGATGCGTTTTTGGCTCAGCACCAAAAAATGCATCATGCTGCATTTTTTGGTGCTTTTTCCAAAACGCATGCATTTTTTTAACATGGGGCCCTATGGGAAATGCATGTGTTTTCGCATGGCACTAAATGGTACCTTGCGTTTTTGCATGCGTTTTTGCATGCGTTTTTTAAGGCTGCTCCTGCCCTATCAGCAACAACGCAGCCCAAAAACGCAGGCTGCAAAAAGCAACCTTAAAAAACGCATGCAAGTGTGACTCTAGCCAGGGTCACATTTGAGCCTTGGATCAGGTTTTTGCATCATTTTGTGCACTTTTTTTCTAAGGCTAGGGTCACACTTGACTGCGTTTTATGAGGTTGTTTTTGACAGGCTAGGGTGAAACTTGCGTTGTGGATTAGTGATGGGCGAATCCTAAATTACTCGGAATCGCTTGACTCTAGCGAGTCCGAGCACAGGACTCGCTACTCGTTGCGAGTCCAATGTTAATGAATGGGGAAGCGAGTAATAGCGAGTAGTGTGAGATTTACAAATCGCAGATGTGTCTCGGAAGCTTCAGCCTGAAGCAATCCTAGTTTTGTCATTTATTTGCATTGCTCGTTTACTTTGTAACTGTAATCGCTGGGAAACTCGCACAGATAAGAGTCCTGCTTTCTCCTCTGTGCTGGCTGCCAGCTCCAGGGTCCTAGAGCCCGCCTGCTGCCTGATGTAGCAGTGCTGAGATTGTTCTCAGTCTGCTCATTCCCTGTGTACAGACATGAATGTCTGTGCACAGAGATGATGTAGCAGAGCTGAGATTGTTCTCAGTCTGCTCATTCCCTGTGCATAGAGATCTATATCTAAGCACAGAGGATGTAGCAGAGAGAACATCGCGTTTTGGACTGCGTCGGACGGAAGAGGATTTTTTTAATTAAAGATGGAGTCCCTAATGGCTTTTTTTTTTATTTCTAATTTTAAAACAATTTAATAGAAATTCATGGCGGTCATGTCTAATATTGGCGTGACTGCCATAAATTTCGGGCTTAGGGCCAGCTGATAATACAAAGCTGGCCCTAACCTCTTTATTACCCAGCGTGCCACCGCTACCAGGGCCACTGGAAGAGCGGGGTTCAGCGCCAGAGGATGGCGCTTCAATGAACGCGCCATCTTCTGGGGCGGCTGCGGGCTGCAATTTGCAGCGGGGGGTGCCCAGAAAGCTTGGGCATCCCTGCACTGCGGATTCCAGCCCCCAGCTGCTTAGCTGTACCTGGCTAGACATAGAAATTGCGCGGAGCCCCACGCATTTTTTTTAAATTATTTCATGAAATTCTGAGACTCTGACTCTGAGACTCTGACTCTGAAATTCATGAAATAATTAAAAAAAAACGCGTGGGGCTCCGCACAATTTCTATGTCTAGCCAGGTACAGCTAAGCAGCTGGGGGCTGGAATCCGCAGCGCAGGGATGCCCAAGCTTTCTGGGCACCCCCCGCTGCAAATTGCAGCCCGCAGCCGCCCCAGAAGATGGCGCGTTCATTGAAGCGCCATCCTCTGGCGCTGAACCCCGCTCTTCCAGCGGCCCTGGTGGCGGTAGCACGCTGGGTAATAAAGGGGTTAATACCAGCTTTGTTATACAAGCTGGTATTAAGCCCGAGATTCTTAATGTCAGGCCACGTTTGACCCAGCCACTAAGAATCTCCAATAAAGGGTTAAAAAAACACAGAGAAAATTTTTTATTTGAAATAAAAAAAAAAAGCCATTAGGGACTCCATCTTTAATTAAAAAAATCCTCTTCCGTCCGACGTAGTCCAAAACGCGATGTCCTCTCTGCTGCATCCCCTGTGCATAGATATAGATCTCTATGCACAGGGAATGAGCAGACTGAGAACAATCTCAGCACTACTACATCATGTCTGTGAGCAGGCAGGCTCTAGGACCCTGGAGCTGCACAGAGAAGACAGCTGGACTCAGCTCGCAAAGAAACAGCAGTTACTTTGCGAGTTTCCCTGCTATCACTGGCACAGTAGCCGAGTCTAATGCAAACAATGGCAATCCTAGTGTTGTCAGGGTTTCTGACAAAACTAGGATTGATATTGATTTGCATTGGACTCGTGCGAGTAATCACTGGGAAACTCGCAGAGTACCGAGTCCTGCGAGTCCCTTACTACTCGCCGAGTAACGAGTCCTAGCGAGTAGATTCGCCCATCCCTATTGTGGATGAGTTTTTCCCATGAGTTTTTCACACTTGTATTTTGTGAAAAATGCATGCAAAAACTCATCCATAGGCCCCAATACAAAAACATGCATGCCCCAATGCCAAAACAGCATGGCCAAAGTGCCATGATTTTTTTCCATGAGTTTTTGGCTCTGCACCAAAAAATGCATCATGATGAGTTTTTTGGTGCTTTTTCAAAAACGCATGCATTTTTATAACATGGGGACCTATGGGAATCGCATGCGAATCTGCATGGCACTAAATGGTACCATGAGTTTTCGCATGAGTTTTCACATGGGTTTTTTAAGTCTGCTCCAGACCTAACAGCAAAAACGCAGCCCAAAAATGCACAAAAATACGGCGAAGCCCACGTCAAAATTTTTGGGAAAAATTCATTAAAAAATAAAAAATTACATTTAGGGACTGCATCTTTATTAACCCCCCCGAGGCCATAACACAGCGGCATTGTAAGGGGGTTAACTCAGGTCACCTGAGGATAGCTTAGGTGGCATGACCTGAGCTATACTCGGTGACCTTAGTTAACCCCCTTACAATGCCGCAGCGCTCCGGCCTCGAGGGGTTAATAAAGATGCAGTCCCTAAATTTATTTTTTAAATTAATTTTTTTCCAAAATAATTTGACGTGGTCTTCGCCGCATTTTTGTGTCCAGCTGGGTACAGCAGGCAGGAACGGGCTGCCTCCAACGCCCAGGTGCCTATTTGTACCTGCCTGGAAACAGAAATAGAAGGAGGCTCTTTTTTTTTATTATTTCATGAATTTCATTAAATAATAAAAAAAAATGCAACTAGGCAGCTGGGGGCTGGAATCCGCAGCGCAGGGAGGCCCAAGCTTTCTGGGCCCCCCCGCTGCAAATTGCAGCCCGCAGCCACCCCAGAAGATGCTGTATCCCCAGAAGACCCCTCTGGTGCTGCATCCAACTCATCCAGGGCCCTGGTGCGGTGGCTCACTGTGTAATAAAGGGGTTAGGGCCAGCTTTGTGTTATCAACTGGCCCTAAGCCCGAAATTCATGGGGTCACGCCAATATTAGACATGACCGCCATGAATTTCTAGTGAATTTTGTAAAAAAAAACAAAACACACAGAAAAAATATTTTATTAGAAATAAAACAAAGAATACACTTAGACTCCATCTTTATTAAAAAAAATCCTCTTCCGTCCAACGTAGTCCAATCAGGTTTTATTCTTTAGCTCAGCTACATCCCAGGTAGAGAACCTCTACTAGAGATGTAGCTGAGCTGTGCAGCCCTGGGAAAGTTCATGTGAGTTCATGCTGCATGAACTCACATGAACTTTCCTGGACAGCACCGCGGCTTCTTCAAATGAACAGCTGATCTGCATCAGCTGATCATTTGAAATAACAGGTGGGAAAGCCAGCGGTGAAGACACTGCCGGCTTTCCTGCTGTGTTCTGCACTTCAGCTCCATGATGCCCCCTCCCCGCTCCCTGGAGCTGCTCCGCCTGCCTGATCCTAACTTAGGATCAGGTGGGGAGGTGGTGGTGGGGTGGCGACAAGGGGTCATCAGGGAGCGGGGAGCACAGAACACAGCAGGAAAGCCGTCGGGGCAGTCTTCTTACTGCCGCCGGCTTCCCCACCCTGCTCCTTTACTCCCCTCTCCCTGGTGCTGCGCTCCTGCCCGGTCCTGATTCAGGATCGGGATGGGAGGCAGCATGAGGAGCGGAGGGTGGGGATGGGAGGCTGCGGGGGGCAGAGGATTGGGCTGAATTATTGTTTAAATGCCGGCGGCTTTTTACTGCCGGCTTTTAAACAATCATGCCCCCATTTCAGCCTTTCCTCTTCTCCCAGACCACTTTATAGGGTCCTTTTGGTGATCGAAGCGTTATCGAGCATAACCTTGAACTGCCTAATTTGAAGCTAATTGTTCGCATTCATCGAATGACTTGAACACCGCTCAAAACAGCTCGAATTTGAGATTGGCGAACATTTCGAATCGAACATCGCTCATCTCTAGTCAATGCCACACAGAGTTCAAGCAGCAGACATATCTCTACAACAACTGTTAAGAGGAGACTTTGTGCAGCAGGCCTTCATGGTAAAATAGCCGCTAGGAAACCACTGCTAAGGACAGGCAACAAGCAGAAGAGACTTGTTTGGGTTAAAGAACACAAGGAATGGACATTAGACCAGTGTGTTTGTGCGACGCAGAAAAGGTGAACGGATGGACTCTACGTACCTGGTTCCCACTGTGAAGCATGGAGGAGGAGGTGTGATGGTGTGGGGGTGCTTTGCTGGTGACACTGTTGGGGATTTATTCAAAATTGAAGGCATAAGGAATGAGCATGGCTACCACAGTTTGAACAAGCATCACATTCTTTAAACAAAGTTGTTTATCCACAATTTTGGAAAGATACCCAACTGAACAATCTACTGTAATATTTGACATGACAACTTTGCATCATACTGTACTTGCTAGTTAGAGAGATTTTGAAAAGCAGTGTTTGTAGTGGGAATATGCAAAATGTTATGTTCGACCCATTCATATATTTATAAAATCACAAATTGTGCCCATGAACAATTTAATTGCAACACAAAGTGAGCACAGACCTGAGACTAGATATCGTTAACCCTTAAGCGTAAACTGTCATCTTCACCAGGCCTCCTAAACTGCCACCAGGTCTATATTGAATGTTCAAAAATCAATTTCATAACTCTCATTGAAATATGCTAATTTAGTGAGTTAATAGTTATTGGGGCATTGTGATTCCAAATAATCTTCCCAATCATCATTTTATCACATCCCTGGGGAGTGAGTGACATGATTTAGAAATGCGTTGTAATCTCTGACTTTTTGAAAATGTCTTCCCCCTGACAATGTGCAGTGAAACTGGCTGTATGCTCCCTGGCTTTATTGGCACACTACATGTTTCCAAGGAGACAGCAATGATGCAGGATTCCTCAAAATAGACCATACAAAAATACCACAGGCAATACTCAGCTAAGTAATACATAATTCCTGCTTCTCTGTTCTTGCAAATTGCACTCATGAAGCTGGGGACCATACACATGGATTTGTGGCATTTCCCAGGAGCAAAAATTTGAAAAGAGCTGGCACTGTCACTCATGTCCATGTTTACAGCTGTATTGAAACCCTAGATTTGTAATCTTAAGGTGTCTATGAGACCCACACATTACCAATCCAATAAGAAAATGGTTAAAAACACAAGCACAGAGAAAAAGCCTTTATTTTAAATACTACATACAGAAAACCCTTTCAGCTATTTATTAACTCCAAACATACCCTCCAACAGTAATCCATGATGTTCAGAGAAGCTACTGAGCTCTGCTATATTGCGATGAGCAGAAACATTACATTGTCTGTTCACTGCAAGTAGCACTATTGGTACCTTTACACGCCGCGACGGCAGGCTGGATACAGCCCGCTACAGGCTACAAATGTAGCTTGTAGCGTCAATGTAGCCCGTCGTAGCGGCGTCTGAAGACGCGACGCTACAGCCGGCGACAGATACATCTGTTTATGGGCTCTGCTCGAAAACTGATGGCTACATCGCCGATGGTAGCGAGCTGTATCGGCGTGTAAAGAAGCAACGGAAGGGAACTCCGGACACCCGGGGCTGTAGCTGCAATGTAGCTAAGGCGTGTCCCAGGCTCCGGGTTACCACGCCCCATCACCGATCATTGGAGGAAGCTCCTGCATGACGATTGGTAGTCGCTGCCTAGGGCGGCATATTTAAGGAGCTGACCAGTCACACTACACAATCGCTCGAGCGTGCTGTATTTCTCAGCCTCCTGCGATGCCTGGCCAATCATGATGATATTGCGCTGTCCTATCAGCGTACGGACGGCTCGTAATCCACGATTGTGGCACGCATATGTGCTGTCCCTGCTGTACCAGGTCCGCCCATAGTAGCTTATTGTAGCTCTGTGTAAACGTGGTACGCTAAGCTACAGCTGGCTACTTGACACACCCGGCGATGTAGCCAGCTGTAGATGTAGCGTAGCGTAGCGCACCTTATGGCGGCGTGTAAAGAGGGTGCGTTGACCGTTTGTAGCCGTTTGAGCGTGCTCGTGCACGTGAAGTAGCGCGATGTATCCAGCCTGCCGTCGCGGCGTGTAAAGGTACCATATCAGACTAATAGATAGCTGCAAGAGTGGTGATGTCATAAAGTCATCTTAAGTTATAGCTGGCACAGCTAAGCTGTGAACTCAGATGAACTCACTGATATTATTGCTCTCACAACCAGCTATCAGTCTGAAAGCACTACTTGCAGTGAGTGGACACTGTAATGTCTCCACTCACCACAATGTAGCAGAGGTGAGAAGCTTCAGTGGACATCATTTTGTGGATTACCATTGGACAGTATGTTTGAAGTTCATAAATGGGTGTTTCTATGTGTATTACTTAAAATAAAGGCTTTTTCTCTGTATCTTTGTTTTTTTAACTGTTTCCTTATAGGATTGGTAATGTGTGGGTCTCATATTAACCTGAATATTAACAATGTAGGGTTTAATGACAACTGTCAACACTCAGCTGTCGTTAACCCCTTATATTACCATAATTGCCATTACATCAGGGTATCAGGAAGATATGGATAAAGTGCCAGGAATTGGCACTTCTAATTAATGCGCAAATTCCTGGGGGGCTTCTGTGGGCTGCTATTATGTAGCCTGGGGAGCCCAATAACTATGGGCCTCACAACGCTTAGAATACTAGCCCCCACCTGCCTGGTTTTACCTTGGCTGGCAATCAAAAATAGCCAGAGCCCACCCATTTTTTTAATTATTTATTTATTTTTACACACCTATAACAGCAGGTTTGCTGCCTATACATTAATGTATATGGCAACCAATCACAGATGCACAATGGGTGAGGATGCAACAGCCAATCACAAACACTGTCACAGAGAGTGGGCATCTGTGACTGGCTGTTGCGGTCAGTGCAGTGAATAAACATGAGGTTAATGAGTGGACCTGGAAGCAAGTATGACCACAGCACGGGAGACTGGCGAATATAATTCTCCTACTTAAGGCTATATTTATACTGTACATCTTTAATCCATTTTTTGGGATCCGTTTTTAAAGTGAAAATGCAGTGAACACATCACTTAAATGCAATCCCAGCAAAGTCAAAGGGTTTTCAAGTTTTGTTGTTCAATCTTTGCTTTTATGATCTCGTGCATTTTTTGCCTTCAAAAGTGATCTGTTGAAAGTATAACCATGTCAATTATTGCTGCATTTTTCTGATCCACTCTGCCCATTGAAACCATTGTCTATGGGCTAAAAAATCCACCAGAAAAAATGCAGCCAAAAGGGCTCAAAAACAGATCCAAAAAGATCAGTTTTTTATGTATTTTTTTTCAAAAGCTGATTCAGTTTTCCTGCTGAAAAAGAAAAACGCACCAGAAAAAAAGCAGATCAAAAACGCACAGTGAACATATCCTAAATCATCATTTTGCTTTCTTTTACAGCCCCTCAGCACTTACCATTTTGTAACTGTAATTTCAGATCCCCCTAGGCTTATATGAGGTTCAGGGTTCGGGCTAAAGTTAGGGTCAACTCCAATCTTTAAAATAAGTCTGGCTGAATCCGCTGAATTCGAACATCTGCCTGTTTGCCCATATCTACTTAATATCTTTTATTAAGTCTTTATGGAAGAAAAAAAAAAAAAACACCAATTCTTCTGTTGTTTTTTGACATTACAAGTATTACATTTTTTATTTGCTGCACAAATAAAGAGTTAACTTCTGTTGGTCAGCATGATTATTGCAACACCAAATATATGTGTTTGCTTTTTTATTACTTTTATACAATAAATACTCTCTTTTTGCCATCATTTTGTGAGAGTTATAACTGTAACATTGTAAAAAGTATATCGGTAATGGCAAAGTATATGGTCCTGCAAAATCATCCGAAAAGGAGTTTGAGAGTGGTATGACAAAACACCTATTGAATAAACAGCTTTAAAAAATAAAATCCAATACTTTTTAATGAAAAAAGTATATTAGTACCATAATATACAAATATATGGCTTCATAACTTCACACATAAATGTGTAAATAACAAAATTCTTTTTCATATTTTGTTTTATTCACCTGGCATGCCGACATTCTTCCTAAATTACAGAAAAGTGATAATAAAGCAGAAACAGTAATAATATCAAGCAATAAAGAGATTAACTAAAGCTCACAGACAAAGCCGGGCTAGAAGGGAAGTCAGCGAGCGTGCATGCATTTACAATCAATAATATTTTATATCCCTAATTTGGAAATTATTCAACATATTTTATATTCCTTTTATGAAAAATCCAATATATAACAGCAGTAATGACTTTTACATAGATTTTTTTTTACAATACAATACAAAACTAAAATTTTCATTCTCCCCATGAAAGCAGAGGTTTGACGCACATTTACAATTGTTACTATTTTCAATAGATCATCTGTAAATATGGGTTTGGTATAAATGAGATTTTGAATCCCCGTGACAAGCATACATACAAGTAAATGGCATTGCTGAGTTTAGGAGCACATTATCACATCACATGCGTAAAGTCAGAGAAATCACATCTATTTCACATATTTGACTGTGTTAATAGAATTGTAAAATGGGGAAAACAGATATTAAACTATATATGCAAAGAGCTTTTACTGAGTTTTATAGTTTTCTAAATATAGTAGATGTACATACAGGGCAATGTTGATAGGGTAGAACTAAGACAACCTGTTACATTAAGATATGAACTATGACCAGTTTTGTTTTACCTGACTCTTGTCGATCAGTCCTTAGTGACAGTCACGATGTGTGGCATAACATAATAGAAGAGGTGCTGATAACTTGGATATTGATGTCCTATACAATATGTCTAGGGAGGGATCACCAATGACAAAGGTTAGATTCTATATGACGGTGGAGAAACCACATCTATTTGGAGCTGATTCTTTAGAAACAGCATCTAGAGAGGAATGGATGCCCATCGGACCTGTATCTTGTGGTGAGCTGCCGCCATACCAGAGCAGAGCTACAGTAAGAGGTTCACGGGGGTCTGTGCAAGGCCAATTACAGTGCCACTGAGGGGCACCTGTTGTTTATAGACATTGCAAACAAATTACAAAGAAGTTCTACAACTTAGCACAAGTACAGTAGCATTCACCAAGCATGATACAGATGTGGTACCAGGATAGAATCAGCTCAAAGATTAGTAACACAGGGTGTCTCTCTTGAAAGGCCTAGAAACTTGAGAGTTACAGACTACAGAAGTTCCATCACAGTAATGGTGGTGCTAACTTCAAAGTGACGACTTTGACTGTAACACAGGTCATGGGGCCAAAGATCGCTATTAGCCTCTGCTGCATCGTAATATAATGCATAATGTAGTGTAATGCAACAAGCAGAGAATGCAGCAATACAAAGTAATACAAGTGGATGGGATCATACAGTGTAACAACCCCTAGGGTACTGTGACAAGCAATTTGGAAAATGTAAGACCCAGAAAGATTTTTTGATACTAGCTGTTTACATTGCCTTAGGGGTTGCAATGTGATGTTGTTCACCTGTATTATGTTGCAATGTAGTGGATGTAGTGACCTTTGTTGATGCAAAGTTACTGTGTATAAATCCAAAGGACCAGGGTGTGCAACGATCCGCGCTGCAGAGTATAAGGAAGGACCACAATCTTAATATATAAGAATGGTGCTTTATTTATTCTACGCGTTTCGGGACTTTCCCTACCACTTCCTTATGGTGGTATTCCTGAGGAAGGGGCAGGGACAGCCCCGAAACATGTAGAAGAAATAAAGCACCATTCTCATATACCAGGATTTTGGTCCTTCCTTATACTCACCAGCGCGGATCATTGTACACCCTGGTCCTTTGGATTTATACACAGTAACTTTGAATTTATGCATGTGTTGTTCCTGATGGAACGGTGGATCCTGCAGCAGCAGCTGTTTTGAGTGTTTAAACCAGTTGTGGGGCACACAACCGTATAAGGAGAGCAGTACCTCATTTTTGAACTATCTGGTATCTAAGAGATAAGACCCTATTGCGCCCTTGTCTACCCTTTAATACAGAGGCGGGGAAACCATTTTTTTTGCCGGGGGCCATTTGGAAATTTCGACAATCCTTCGGGGGCCGCATAAAATTATCAACTTGAAAATTACCCGCTATGTTTGGTTAAACAATCAACTCACCCCTAGTGTAGTGGCTGGCGCTGCTTCTCTTTGGTGCGGCTGTGATGTTAGGTGATATTGAACAAGTTGCTTCTTAACTGCTTTTCCAGTTTTGCTAGAGCCCTAGACATCACAGGAGACAGGAAAGGGCAGACAGTCAGCAAAACGCATCTGCCAGCCAGAGCACTGCGGTCCCCAGGAATCTGCCCGGGGGCTGCAAAAAATTAATCGAGGGCTGCATGCGGGGCAAAGACTCCCCAACGCTGCTTTAATAGGTAAAGTTACTGTGCAGCCCCAGCTTTAAAGAGGCTGTTTTCCCCTGGGATACAAGTATACAGTCACTCTATGCCTAGGGTCACACATAAGCCCTGGTTCCGTTATTTGCATCAGTTTTTCAACTTTAGAATTCCAAGTCCAAAAGCTGATGCTGTTAACGGATCCTGGATTCAAGTGTGACTGCTCTGCTATGCGTTTTTTAACAGGACCCAAAAAATGCTGCAAGCAGCATTTTTTGGGTGCAGTAAAGAAACTGATCCATTTTTTTAACATGGGGCCCTATGGGAAACGGATCCGTTAACAAATGGCACATATAAGGCACCAACCTTTAACGGATCCGTTTTTGCTAATATTTTTTGGCAAAAAATGGCAAAGTCCAAAAAAAAACGCATAGCTGCACAAGAGGCCTTAAAATAACGGATCTGTTATTGGATCCATAAAAAAACAACTGATTGGCATGTGTGACCCTAGCGTATGTGATGGCAGAATTGTGAACCCTCACAGCATGAACTGCGCATTCTGTCAAGATTCTCAGATGCCTCAAGCGGGAGTATGCAATTTGTAAACTTTTGGTCACATTCTGACTACATGTGTCTGGCCAAACTCAATTCAATTGCATTGAGCGAAGTGAGCTACGCATAGTTGGCATGTGACCACAAGTACGCAAATCACATACTTGTAGTGACGCTCCCGCCAGCTCCCGACAACGGAGAATCCTGAGAGCACATGCACCGAATGCTGTGAGGATTCAGAAGTCTGCAATCACATAGAGTGACTGTACAATTGTACCCCAAGGTCAGACAACCCCTTTATTTTATCTGCAGATAATTCATTATGTTTATTTGAAAGACTGCTACTGTTTTGTTTAAAATTGCTCCTCTGCCTGTGTATCATATTTAGGGCTTGCTCTCACTGGCAAAGACTTTGGGTGTTTTCACATCTATGCGCTCACTGCAAATGCAAGCGCAGGGCCATTTAGGGCTTGGGGCAGCCTAGTGCAGGAGCGCATACATGGCCTGCATTAGCGCTCAGCTGCGCTCGGTGCCCCCATTATCTCCTATGGTCGAGCACAGCTGAGTGCGCGCTCTGCCAGTGAGAAGTGCAAGTGAAACTGGCAGAGTGCACGGCGCATGCGCCTGGTCATGACGCTCCCGGAAAAGCCCTACTGAGGCTGCCCCAAGCCCTAAATGGCCCTGTGCTTGCATTTGCACTGGCGCAGGGCAGGCAGGGCAGCCTAGCGCAGTGAGCGCATAGATGTGAAACAGGCTTTTCTCATGCAAGAAAATCAGATGGATAATGGAAATGAGACTCGGCTGAAATGCTGCTGCAAGTGTGAGCTCAGTGTCATTTTCTGTGCCCTGATTCTCTCGCATGGGACTATCAAAGCACATTTGAGGAGAAGATGGAAAATGTAATTTCTCCATCTTCTACATTGTCTGTGTCAGCGTATATCGGACTGCATTTGGAAGAACTCTAAGTGCAGTTGAATGATTTCCACACACCTATAGGCTAGGGTCACAATCGTGTTGTGCCATCCGGTTAAAGGATGCGTTTAAAGGATGTGTTTTCTTCCCTGAAAGAAATGATGGGAGTGCTGGTGTCTCACGGTCCGCGCTGCTTCAGGGTTAAATAAACTCACCAAAGAGCCAAATCGATTTCCATCCTTTTATTCCTCCTCTCTCCTACGCGTTTCGGCGCCTATCCTGGCACCTTCATCAGGGATATTACTGATGAAGGTGCCAGGATAGGCGCCGAAACGCGTAGAAGAGAGGAGGAATAAAAGGATGGAAATCGATTTGGCTTTTTGGTGAGTTTATTTAACCCTGAAGCAGTGCGGACCGTGAGACACCAGCACTCCCATCATTTGTTTGATACATACCACTATCCAGTGGTTGGTGGAGGTCCTGCAGCAGCTGGAACATCGTTTCCAAAAACGCCTTCAAACCAGTTGTGGGGATCACAACTGGACCAGGTGAGCAGCTTCACAGCACCACCACTGTATATAAGTGTCACTAGTGATAGGGCACTATTGCGCCTCTTGTCCCCCTCCCTATTTTATCTTTACAGTGTTTTCTTCCCTGGCATTCACATGAATTTACATGTATGTACCATGCATTAACGGATGCGTTTCTCATAGACTCCAATGATAAATTAATGCATTCGGCACAGTCACGTTTCCCAAAACGGCCCAAAAGATGCTGCAGACCGCGTTATGATGTGCGCTAGAAAAAACGCATAGTGCCAAAGGCATACCAATTTGGCCATGCATTTTTACTATTGGAGTCAATGGGTGCGTTAATGCCTCCGTTTGCAGACATTGCTATATGATAAAAAATGCATCCTTTTGGCGGATGCTACAGTACTAGTGTGACCCTAGCCATAGACTTTTATGGGTGCACACTCTATGATATTTGCAGCCACTCGCAGCATGACACAATTTTTTTTCTCATGCCAGCATAAGAAATAAACCACTGTACAGCACTGTTCCACAGTATATGAGTGAACCACCAGCAATCTTATAAAACATTAGCTAGCACTTGGCTGTTTTATATGCCACTGTGAGTGAACCCATAGATTGGGGCTGCACGATGATTTTGGTCATGGCAGAGGTCGCATATCTGAAAATTGCTGTGTGCCGCAGTAACACTACAGCATAATGCAGGTGAATGGAGTCATTATATGGTATAGTGTCAAGCAACTCACAAAAGCATCCACTGGGTCTAACTTTTTGTGACTTGTTGCAGAAGTGGTATAGTCAGGGGTTGCAATTCAACCTCATTCCCCTATATTATGCAGTCATTTATTAACAACACAGCAAATGTTTAGTAGTGTAAACTCAGTTGCCAACAGTAAAGAACTATCAGGACAATCCATAAAAATAGGACACTTCTATTGTCATGTTTGTAAAAAAAAAATCAAAGGTGTCCATGATTTTTTTTGAAGCTGAAGAAACCTATACAGATTATTTTGACTGTAGTTTCTCTTTTGATTAGCAGGATTTTAGCATAAGCAGTTATCTTAATTATTCTGATTTATTTATTTGTTTCTTCACTTGTTGCGTCACTGGTATGGTGTTCAAATGCGTTGTGATTTGAACTAAAAACCTACTTTCATCATTGTTGATGAATCGGATTACTTCAGCCACCTAACATGTTTTTATCCAACTAGATTTAATCTAAAGGGCCCGTTTCACGCTTCATTGGTCGAACAATCCGATCAACGATTCGAATTGACCTAGATCACTTGAACAACGTTCAATGATCGCTAGTGAAATGTCACACATATAGAAATCGTTAACGATGCTGCAACTATTCCGCCACAAGCGAACGATACTTGCAGTCGTTAGATCGCCTACGTCCTTCACTTCTCAATAGGTGAGGTCGTTACAAACATCTTTATCAAGGTGTTACACACACCCATGCTGCAGGTTGAACGAACGATCATCGTTTGGTTTTAGGTCCGGTTCAAAAACCTTCGATGAATGATCTGCCCAATAATCGTTGATCGGATGTACATCTCATACTGAACAACGTTGTTACGAAGTCGTTTGAACGACTGAAAACCTGTGATGTTTCAACAATATCGTAGCGTGAAACGGGCCCTTAACTTATTCTAACACTTTACACATGGAGAAAAGAATGAGTAGCTACCCATCTGGTGTCAATGTGAACATGTTAATTCTGGCTAAATGGTGAGCTCATTACACACAACAAATAGGTAGCTGAGAGTATCCATCTGGATACCAGTCTTTTTCTGTTCTCTGCTGCTCCAACAGTATAATGAAGACTTTTTGGCAAAATTGTGTTTGTATAGATGTGTGTAACAACGGTGGCCTTTTCACAAAATTACCTATCTCTATTTCTTCTGCTGCATACCACTTTGTAAAATGCCACTTTATATTAAACTAATGAAATCAAGTGCTGGATTATCAATGCAGAATATTGTGTGAATAATTCACTTTATATGTGATGGATCTCAAGATTCGCGACTTAAGAAAATGTCAGCTCAAATCGAGATTCTAGCTTTTACTTTTCTTATTTAGGGCACTGAAGAATCATTGCCGAGAGATGGATGGTAAATACTTACATATTGTGTGAGTCATTTTGACTACGAGTACTTACTATAACAACATCTGTAATCCACTAAGATTTGTAGCTCTTTTCTGGTCATTTTTCTATGTACTATAGAACCCAATAGTTCTTAATAACCGCATAATCTGATCTATAGTCTACTAATACCACCCATAGGGAAGATCAGCTGTTATTGCAGTCATCCAGGGTTAATAAGAAAATATATCTTAATGGTTCTGTGCATTGACATTGGAAGTCTCAGCATGTGTGCCGGAGATCAAAAATCACTAAAAAAAAAAAATGGGCTGCTTACTGCTGCTCCACATGAAATGACCATGGGATAATAATATGACAGATTGTCCTATTTCTGTGAAATGAATTAATAATGATAATTTAAATCAATCTCTATAGAAAACCTAAAAATTCAGCTTTTGACCTCTAAGGATTTGATCTCTTACTTTCCCCATTCAAAATAGCTTCTTGTGCACTCTCGCAGAGGGTTAAACCTGACAGCACAGCCTGCAGAAGAAGCCATACTACCTAAATCTAGCAGAAAAACTATTTTTTTAAAGAGTGGATTGAAAGTAACAGCAAGAAAATGGGGAAGAGTTCGCTCTGAGGAACAATCTTCAAGGAAAGTACAGTAACAAGTGGTTAACATGGAACCAGTTTTTTCTTTCAACAGGATGCCCCCATAATATAAACTTGATCGAATTAGCTTTCAATATGCTATGAGCGAAGTTTAGTTGAGCATAACTTTAAAGTATTTTTCCCTCCTTCCCTCCCTTCTTCCCCCCCCCCTTCCTTTCCCACCACCCACCCTCCAACCGCATGTGTTTATAAGAATGACACAATTGGTTATGGTTTATTGTTAGTTGTTAACTTGACTCTTGTCTTCTAATGTGTGATTATCTTAATGTATTGCTACTTGTTATGACCTCCTTGTAAGTTTATATCTAATTCAATAAAAAAAACGTTGAACAAGAAAATGGGGAAGATCTCCAGATCACTGGAAAACAGTTACATTCAATTTAATAGCAGTTGTAAAGATCAGACTATGTTATGTTTTGACTAAAACTATAAGACATAAAGCTGCATTTGCAATCCATAGTAAAGTACATTCAAATCAGATTTCATTTAAAATGAGTAAAATTTTAAAAAGGTTATCCCAAAGCGAAGGTTCAAGTAAAACGGTCCAAAAAGGCGATTACCTGTTATTTTACTATGATACTTTGTATTGTACTTTTGCTATTTTCTACCCAAAATATAATTTTTTGGATTTTGTGTCCTCTTTTATACTACAATAAATATACTACCAAGCAAGTTATTCAGTCATTAGTCAGCCTCCTTTCCCCTTTTGTTGTTAACCCCTTCATAATCAAGGGTGTATATATATGCTCTTGACTACCTCCCTCCCTTTGATGCCAGCTCACACACTGAGCTCACATCATCCCCCACACATGTAAACTGATCTGATCATCTGACATGTGTAACTAACAGGACTGATCAGATCAGTGATTTGATCGGCACTGGTAACACTTTATATAGCGCTGTCAATAAATGACAGCGTGATCTACAGCACCATGCCAGGGATCGCGTTGTTCCCTACTGGCATCAGTTCCCAGTGATGTAATCACAGAGCCTCGATGGGTTGCCGTGAAAGCACGGTGTCAGCAAATGACCCAGATTCTGTTATAACTCATTTTCTGCCCGTGATGCCTCAGCAGCATTACTAACAGAAAGTGTTCATTTGTGCTGTGCAGAGGGATGCTGAAGCATCCCTTGGCATAACACAAGTGATTGGACAGTGTAGCACTGAGGCCCAATAAGGGGCCATGTAAAGTAAAGGAAAAGTAAAAAAAGGTTTAAAAATCTGAAAAGAAAAGAAAACATAAAATTCATTTCACCACCCTTTTGCCCTACTGAAACTATTAGAAAAAACACATATTTGGTATCACCGCATTCAGAAATGCCCAATCTGTCAAAATATAAAACCAGTTAATCAGATCTGTAAAATGCGTGACCGAAAAAAAGTCCAAATGCCAAACTGTTTTTTTTTTTGGTCACTGCAAAATTGCAATAAAATGCAATAACAGCGATCAAAAGACTGCATCTTCCCAAACATGACATAATTACAAACATCAGCTCAAGACGCAAAAATTAAGCCATCACAGCCCCAGATGCCAAAAACTAAGAATGCTATGGGTCATGGAAAATGGTGCCAAAAGCGCAATTCTTTTTCACTTGTGAATTTTGTGTCACCACTTACAGTAGATACAAGTAAAACTATACAATTGTGGCCAAAAGTATTGACACCCCTGCAATTCTGTCAGATAATACTCAGTTTCTTCCTGAAAATGATTGCAATCACAAATTCTTTGGTATTATTATCTTCATTTAATTTGTCTTCAATGAAAAAACACAAAAGAGAATGAAGCAAAAAGCAAAACATTGATCATTTCACACAAAACTCCAAAAATGGGCCAGACAAAAGTATTGGCACCCTCAGCTTAATACTTGGTTGCACAACCTTTAACCAAAATAACTGCGATCAACCGCTTCCGGTAACCATCAATGAGTTTCTTACAATGCTCTGCTGGAATTTTAGACCATTCTTCTTTGGCAAACTGCTCCAGGTCCCTAATATTTGAAGGGTGCCTTCTCCAAACTGCCATTTTTAGATCTCTCCATAGGTGTTCTATGGGATTCATGTCTGGACTCATTGCTGGCCACCTTAGAAGTCTCCAGTGCTTGCTCTCAAATAATTTTCTAGTGCTTTTTGAAGTGTGTTTTGGGTCATTGTCCTGCTGGAAGACCCACGACATCTGAGGGAGACCCAGCTTTCTCACACTGGGCCCTACATTATGCTGCAAAATTTGTTGGTAGTCTTCAGACTTCATAATGCGATGCACACGGTCAAGCAGTCCAGTGCCAGAGGCAGCAAAGCAACCCCAAAACATCAGGGAACCTCCGCCATGTTTGACTGTAGGGACCATGTTCTTTTCTTTGAATGCCTCTTTTTTATCTCCTGTAAACTCTATGTTGATGCCTTTGCCCAAAAAGAGAGAACATTCTTCCAAAACGTTTTAGACTTTCTCAGGTAGGTTTTGGCAAACTCCAGCCTGGCTTTTTTATGTCTCAGGGTAAGGAGTGGGGTTTTCCAGGGTCTCCTACCTACAGTCCCTTTTCATTCAGACACCGACGGATAGTACGGGTTGACACTGTTGTACACTCGGACTGCAGGGCAGCTTGAACTTGTTTGGATGTTAGTCGGGGTTCTTTATCCACCATCCGCACAATCTTGCGTTGAAATCTCTTGACAATTTTTCTTTTCCGTCCACATCTAGGGAGGTTAGCCACAGTGCCATGGGCTTTAAACTTCTTGATGACACTGCGCACGGTAGACACAGGAACATTCAGGTCTTTGGAGATGGACTTGTAGCCTTGAGATTGCTCATGCTTCCTCACAATTTGGTTTCTCAAGTCCTCAGACAGTTCTTTGGTCTTTTTTCTTTTCTCCATGCTCAATGTGGTACACACAAGGACACAGGACAGAGGTTGAGTCAACTTTAATCCATGTCAACTGGCTGCAAGTGTAATTTAGTTATTGCCAACACCTGTTAGGTGCCACAGGTAAGTTACGGATGCTGTTAATTACACAAATTAAAGAAGCATTACATGATTTTTCTAAGGGTGTCAACACTTTTGTCCACCCCCTTTTTTATATTTGGTGTGGAATTATATCCAATTTGGCTTTAGGACAATTATTTTTGTGTTTTTTTCATTGAAGACAAATTAAATGAAGATAATAATACAAAAGAATTAGTGATTGCAATCATTTTCAGGAAGAAACTGAGTATTATCTGACAGAATTGCAGGGGTGTCAATACTTTTGGCCAACACTGTACATGTTTGGATCTAGTTGGTCTCCTTCTCCATCTGACAGTTTTAAATAAGTAACTTTGTATTGTTAAATAATAATTTCACAACAGAATCTAGTGTAGTGAAGAGAAATAATATTTGCATGGTCACCAGTTAAGTCCCAGAAGCAGTCTTTAATTTGCTGTATATCGTTGTGTTATACAGATTCTAATATTTGTTTGCCCATCAATTTTAGAAGTATTTTAATATTTAGAAGTATTTTGTATAATCTGCTCGACAGAGGATCACTATGTAGTAATGATAATCTTTATATATAGCCCCAACATATTCAGCACTTTACAATTGTAATGTAGAGTAGAGACAATCCGCTGATGGCCAGACTGACTGAGCACAATGACTACCAGCTCTCAGTTTGCTATGTGGATATGTCCATTGCTATACACTTAGATACTAAAGGGCATCATACTGTGAAGTAAATGTAAAAATTAGTTTTGGATCTTTTTTTACAGATGTAAATGGAAAAGATTTTACATTTTTCCATGATCTATACAAAAAATATATACTAGTTAGACAACTTTATTCATTGAGATGTAGATTATGGCTTTATGCAACTTTACTTGTCAACCTTAAAAGGGTTGTCCAGCAGGAACAAGTCAAAGGATAGATGATCACTTGCTGATTTGTGGGTGTCCCACTGCCAGGATCTGCAGATTGTGGAATTTTTATCCCTAATGGGGAACTTTCATCCGTTCATTTTGGTGCGGCAGGTCAGATGCTCGACCACTGCTCATTTACATGGGGCTACAGAAAAAAAGCTGAGAGTGCTCAGCAGCCCTATATGGAATGAATGGAGCACTGGACGAGAATCCCCATTATGGCTCCATTCCAACCGGGATAAAACTTGCCCTTTCTGCCTATCAGTCTTGTTTCCCCAATCAACAAACTTTCACCTATTAAATGAATAGGTGATATCTTGTTTTCACTAGATAACACCTTTACGTAGTGTCAAGCAGAACTGGGCTGGGAGTGGTTTACATAAGACTGTTTGGAAAACCAATGAAGATCAGTTTTGACTAAACCATAATCTCCTGTCAGGACCTGGACCACTTAAACTGCAGGGGCATGATGAAGATGATGATCTCCTTCCAGATTACACTACCTGCTTATTCATCTTGGAGTAATTTAAAGTAAATCTACAGCTCATCCGTCTTTTTCAGTGGGTAGCATGAATATGTAGCTGCAGAAATGTAGCATTTACCCTTCACGGGTCAGTAAGTAGGTTACAGTTAAAACCTCCTTATGGAGAGATTATTCTAATACAACTACTTCTTTTGACTCACACATGCTAGCATTTCATTTTCCTTAAAAGAAACAATGCCAGGGGTGATATAAACCCTTGTAAAAGATGTAATGCAGGAGCCATTTTCTTAGATTGATGTGTTGTATAACGACATGTCTTTTTCTTGCAAGTCTCATTTGAGTCTTTCTTCAAATACATATTTTATCTCCTGCCGTCATCCATTCTTGTTTCCTTATGAAATACAGTATGTGAATAAATACTGCTGGGCATGCAGGATAACAGCAAAATACAAGACGTTTGTTATAAACATATAGGTCATTATTAATTTATGGATATTTGTATTTTTTATTCCTCCATGGCGTTTTGCAAGTGGAAAACCCAATAGTGAGAAATAGACAATCAAATAAAATAAAAATATAGGGTGTTCTTCAACAAGAGGCAATTGACTTTAAGGCACTACACAGATAATATGAGCAAATACTAGGCAAAAAGGGCTCCGGGCTATTTCAGTATGTTTACTTGTGTTGTAATTTTTTGAGATGTGGAACAAAAAAAGTATCATTACATGACATAAACTCATAGAATTGCTACAGCAATATATATTGATTTCCTTTGAATTATTATGAGGAATAGAGACTTTAGACAATGGTTAGTAGCAGAGCACTTGTGTATCTTTTGAATGATATCATCATTCAAGCAGAAATGCTTTGTCCTCCTGGAGCCGACTTATTAGGACCCTTGAGCATTAAGGTCTCTTTACAGCCGCTGTATAGTAATATGAACAATTGGGATGGATTAACAAAATACATTTGATGTGCACCTGCTTTAAAGGGATTTTTCTTGATGATCTATCCTTAGGGTACCGGCACACTTGGTGACGCTCTAGCGATCCCGACAACGATACGACCTGGTTGGTGCATCACTACGTGGTTGCTGGTGAGATGTCAAACAGTCAGATCTCACCGGCGACACAGCAACAATACGGCGTTCGTTGGGAACCTGTCACTCTCGGGCGTAGTATTGAGATCGTTGGTTGTTGTCCCTGTCAAACACAGCGATGCCTGCTGCCCAGGGGGAGCCCGACGACCAAAAAAATGGTCCAGAACAGTTTGTAACGATTAGCAATCTCACAGCAGGGGCCTGGTCACTGCTACGTGTCGAACGTAGCGAGATCGCTGCTGAGGTCATTGTTGCTTCACAAAACTTGTGACTCCGCAGCAATCTCGCTTAGTGTGACAGGGGATTTAGGATAGGTCATCAATATCTGATTGGTGGGTGTGTGACACCTAGCACTCTTGCCAATCAGCTGTTGCCAATGGTGCCAGCTAGAAGTGCTCTGTTATGGAGTTGCACAGCATAGCTCCGTCAATAGTTTAATCGCTGTGGCTGAATGCTGCATAACGGCCCCTATTGATACAGATAGGGTGTGAATGTAGAGTATTGGGTATTAAATACCCAGCATTGATTTTTAGAGACTCTTTTTATCTAGAGTCTTTCCTTGCTTGTTATTTCAGTATACATACAATTCCTCCCGCCAATCTCATACACAGTGTCTGCAGCAGATAAAAATAACTAATAAAAAGGTTAAAGTAGTTGTTTCTGTTATGGCATATGAATATTATAGATAGGGTCCCTTGCATGGGACATCAGTCTATGAACCTTTATGGAGAGACATTCTTGGAGACCTGGTCCATCCATTCTTGATATGGACAGCCATTTATTTGAATGACCACCGTGAATGACCTCCATATAGTCACCTCCTTGTGCCGACTTCATTTTAGAAGTTAGTTTGATGAGATAACCCTTTTAATGCAACATTTGCACTATTTAGCCAGGAAAGGCAACAGTGTTTCAGTATTTGGGTTGATGAATTTTGCTTTGTGATATTCATTCAAAGCATGGATTAAAAAGCTAAAGCCTTTTAAAGGGAATCTATTAGCAAGTTTTTGCTACCTCACCTAACAGCAAAATACTGTTGGCAAAATACCTCTGAATCCAATAAGATATCAGACAGATTAGTGACTGAATCCACAGACAGATTAGTGACTGAATCCATTCTGACACTATCAAGGGTTTTAGTTTTAGAAACACAGCAGAGCTGACATAACTGCCTCCACCTACACCAGACTTGCAATAAAGAGTGTGCATTGACTTTGAGGTGTCAATCACAGCGGAGGGCATGCTGGACTGCCATGTACAAGGCATTGTAGTCCTATAATGATAATCACAGGGTAATAAAGCATTAGTTTATGTAATCAATTGCACAGAGCCTGATAACAGAGGCACAGTTACTTTTTGATTTTTAACCCTTGCAACATGCTGTCTTCAGCTTACACAGCAAAAACTAACTGACAGATTCCCTTTAAATCTAAGACTAGAGTTACATGACCTCATTTGTCCCCCAAATCATAGTGAGTAAGTGCAAATTCATATAACTCTGCACTGGAAATGTCAAGATTCAGATTTGGCAGATCACTCAAATTAGGCATGGAAATTTCATTTGCATTGAAGTTATTAGATGCGAATGAAATAATTCTTATGATGCCCTGGGGCTTTTTCAATACTCAAAAATAATGGCTATAGTGTGTAAAAAAAAAACATCTTTTGCCATCTTCATTTTCTGTATTACATCCTTGTTTAGCCATAAACACCCACCTTGGCAATGGGCTGAGTTTCAGAAGACAAAGCAATTTACAGTAGATACTGCAGCACTGTGGCATTAATGTATATTGTAGTAGAGCTCAAATGATCCCGGGTTGAAATCCCCTAGGGAAGCTAAAAACACAAAAAAATGTTTAAGGGTATGTGCACATATGCCGGGTTAGCAACGGTTTAGCTGTGTAAACCGCCGGTCGGTTTCCATAAGTTTTATGTAAATTTATGTTAATCCAAACCGGCGTTTGGATTAACAATAAAACCTATGGAAGCTGTGCACACACCGGCGGTTTACACATGCTCATCTGTTGCTAAACCGCTGGGTTCCCAGCGGGTTAGCAACGAATGTGCATGTTCAATAAACCGGCCGGTTATACAGCGGCTGCAAGCGCAGAATCATGTAGCTTCCAGCCGCCACAACACCGCCGCCGCTAACCCGCTGTGCACCCGCCCTACACCCGCCGCACATACCCGGCAGAAAGCCGGTGGACGGCTGCAGAGCTTCCTGTCGGGTCCGCCCAGCCGCCGCCGTCACAAACACGCCATCGTGTGCACATACCCAAAAGATGTTTACTTCATATGGGTATGCTGTAAAAATAAAATATGAAAAACAGTACATAATGTAGTAAAATGAGTGGTGCCATTCAAAATTACACCTTGTAAAGAAAAAAGCTTTCCAAACATAAAAGTTTAAAAGTTATGGTGGGATTGAAAAAACGTTGCCAGTCGTAAAAGGGTTATAATAGTTTGTTTAAATTAGACCACCCTTTAGCCAATAGTAGGAGCATTTCCAGCCACTTAAATATTTCCTGTCAATTTTGCAATTCATGGCCCCCTCTTGCTGTTGATAAACCTGTTTTCAGGACTGTGGGAGTCCTAGTGGTAGAAGGTCTACTGATAAGACGTCTTGGGCAGAGATGAGCCACCACCCCAGTGTTTGTATTAGATTCGGTTAGTTGAATTTGATGTGTGTTCGTCGAATGTTCGTTGAACACCGTCGAATCCCATTGAAAACAATGGCAGGCAAACACAAACACATACAAACACATAGAAAACATATAGAAAACACCTTCTAAGGTGTGCAAAAGGTGACAAACTACTCAGAAGACACAACAAACACATTGAAAAGTGACAAGTACATATAAAAATGCGAAAAGAAAAGAGATGGATGAGTAAAAGGAGGAGGAGACACAGATATAGGCATGTCATGCCCCTCTAAAATCCATTTTTACTCCAGTGTTTGTAAGGCCTTGTTCAGACAATGAGTATTTGGTGAGTTTTACTTCAGTATCTGTAAGGCAACGTTCAGACGATGAGTATTTGGTGAGTTTTACTTCAGTATCTGTAAGGCCTCATGCAAACAATGAGAATTTGGAGTTGTTATTCCTCAGTATCTGGAAGGCCTTGTGCAGGCGATGAGTATTAGGTGCAGTTTTAACCACAGTCTGTGGAAGGCCTAGTGCAGGCGCTGAGCATTTGGTGATGTTATTCCTCAGTATCTGGAAGGCCTCATGCATGCTCTGAGTATTTGGTGATGTTATTCCTCAGTATTTGTAAGGCCTCGTGCAGACGATGAGTATTTGGTGAGTTTTACTTCAATATCTGTAAGGCCACGTTCAGACGATGAGTATTTGGTGAGGTTTTCCCTCACTATCTGTAAGGCCTCGTGCAAACAATGAGTATTTGGTGATGCTACTCCTCAGTATCTGGAAGGCCTTGTGCAGGCGATGAGTATTTGGAAGGCCTCGTGCGGGTGCTGAGTATTTGGTGATGTTATTCCTTAGTATCTGGAAGGCCTTGTGCAGGCGAGGAGTATTTGGTGATGATATTCCTCAGTATCTGGAAGGTCTTGTGCAGGTGATGAGTATTAGGTGCAGTTTTAACCGCAGTTTGTGGAAGGCCTCGTGAAGGCGCTGAGTATTTGGTGATGTTGTTCCTCAGTATCTGGAAGGCCTCGTGCAGGTGCTGAGTAATTGGTAATGTTATTCTTTAGTATCTGGAAGGCCTTGTGCAGGCAAGGAGTATTTGGTGATGTTATTCCTCAGTATCTGGAAGGCCTTGTGCAGACGATGAGTATTAGGTGCAGTTTTAACCACAGTATGTGGAAGGCCTTGTGCAGGCGATGAGTATTTTGTGAGGTTTTTACTCAGTATTTGTAAGGCCTCGTGCAGACGATGAGTATTTGGTGATGTTTTTCCTCGCTATCTGTAAGGCCTCGTGCAGATGATGAGTATTGTGTCACATTTTGGGGACTACAAGAAGAGTGTCAATTTTTTCCAAAAATTTGGGCACAGACACCACTTAAGTGGCATCAATTGCCCCACAGTTGCAAACTTTAAATGGTTACTTTTAGGCAAAAATCCACAAGGCTTTAGTCTCCCCAGGATGATACAGGGGTAGAAAATTCCTTGCGGATTCATGCCTTGTTCATCTTCATGAACGTTAGTCTGTCCACATTATGGTCGGACAGACGCGTGCACTTTTCTGTCAGCACACCACCAGCAGTGCTGAAGACACATTCAGAGAGAACGCTGGCTGCGGGGCACTACAAGATCTCGAAGGTGTGAGTGGTGAGCTCAGGCCATTTTTTCAGTTAGGAAGCCCAAAATGAGCAAGGCTCCAGTTCCCCAGTCATGGCATTGATGTTAAGTTGGAGATACTAGTGTACCATCCGCTCCAGGAGTTGACTATGTGAAGGCGCAACTTCTCGTGTCTTCAGGCCTTGCAAACGATGGTCTAAAAAAATTGTGAAACAAAGCCACGGAATTGGTGTTACCACCACCAGATACGGTGTTACTGGTGCAGTCTGAGTGATGATGACTCGACAGTACCATGGTTGACAAGTGAGAACTGTGAGATTCACTCTGTCTACCACTGGTGGTTTGTGGAAAAGCCGATCTGTGATTATGTATCAGCTTCCGCTGATACTCCTGCATGCGTGCGTCCATTTGTATGGCAGGAATTATTTCAGCAAATTTGGTCTTGTACCTCAGATCTAGGAGTGTGGTAACCCAGTAGTCGGCATTGCTTTTAATTCGGACAATCCGAGGGTTATGTTGCAGGTAGTGCAGCAAGAAGGCGCTCATATGTCTTGCGCATCCAGGAGGACCAAGTCATTGTTGTGTTGCTGATGGGGAGGTGAGAATCATGCTTACTTCCTCTGCCCTCTCCCCTCAACCTCGCACGACAGAAATGTCATTAAGGTCTCCCTCATCTGCTGACTCTTCCATGCCCATTGCCAGTTCATCCTCCATTTATTCCTGGGCTCCTGCACCTTCATCAGCTGTTTGGCTGCTACCATGCACCCTCATTAATCCCTCTCCACCACCCTCCCATGCCTGCCGTCTTGGTGCTGTCGACTGTGAGGACCTTGGAGATGTTGTCATCCCTTCCGCATAGGACTCCTCCTGTACTTCCTCTACCTCCTCTTTTCCCACCACCTGACTCCGAATATTGTTTAGAGTGTGCTCCAGCATATAGATAACCGGAATACTCATGCTGATAATGGCATCGTCAGCACTACACATCTTCGTCGCCATCTCAAAACTGTGCAGAAGGGTGCATAGGTCCTTAATCTGAGACCACTCCTGCAGCATGATCTGCCCCACCTCTGGATCTCGTTGGCCCAGGCTATATGTCATAATGTATTGCACCAGGGCTCGGCAGTGCTGCCTCAGTCGCTGCAACATGTGCAGAGCAGAATTTCAGCGTGTCGGCACATCGCATTTCAGCCGGTGAATGGGCAAGCCGAAAGACGTCTGCAGCGAAGCAAGTCATTGAGATGTGGGATGCGAACGCTGAAAGTGAGCACACAGCGACCGTGCCCTCTGCAGAAGCCCATCTAGGCCGGGATAGTGTATCAAAAATTGCTGGACAACCAGATTCAACACGTGAGCCATACAAGGCACGTGTGTGATATTGCCCTGGCAAAGGGTCGCACCCAGGTTTGCAGCATTGTCACACACGTCCTTCCCTGGTTGCAGGTTGAGTGAAGACAACCATTGCTGAAACTCAGTCGCCAGAGCTGACCACAACTCCTCAGCTGTGTGACTCACATTTCCCAGGCATTTCAAGGTAAAACCTGCCTGATGGCGTAGAACCCTGCTGCCAGCATAGTTGGGAGGCGTGCAGGATTCCGTCTCTGCAGTTACAACGTTGTTGGCAATACCAGACAGGTTTTGGGCGGAGGTGGAGGACCGAGACGAGGTTGAGGAGGCAGAAGCAGTGGAGCAACTTCTATCTACAGAGGATTGACGCACAATTCATGGGGACGGCAAGACTTGGACAACAGACCCTTCTCCAGGTCTCACCATAGTTACCCAGTGCCCAGCCAGCGACATGTAACACCCCTGTCCATGCTTACTGGTCCAAGTGTCTGTAGTGAAATGCACCCTGTCACACACAGAGTTTCTCAAGGAAGCGGTGATGTTGTCTGCGACATGCTGGTGTAGCGCAAGCACACCTTTCTTTGAGAAGTAGTGGCGACTGGGCATCTGGTACTGGGGCACAGCGACGGACATAAGGTCTCTAAAATCCTCTGTGCCCACCAGGCGGAAAGGCAGCATTTCTGAAGCCAACAGCTTGCAGATGGTGAAATTCAAGTGCTTAGCTTTCTCATGGCTAGAAGGATATGGCCTTTTATTTGCCCACATCTGAGGGACGGAGGGCTGGCTGCTGTGCTGAGACACAGTTGAGTAGGGTGTCCCCGGCAAATGTAATGCAGACTTCATCCAAATGTGGTTCTCTCGATGTCTGAGAGAGCTCAACACCACCAGCATTGTCCAGTTGAAAACCAAGTCACGACCTGCCAATCACACTGCCTGTTGCGGGAAGGTCTACATTCAAAAGCATGTGTGACAGCTGTCCCCACAGTGGACAAGGGGTTGAGTAGGGTGTCCCCGGCAAACTGCTGGTCTATAAAGGAGGTGCAGGCGGAGATATTATGTTGCCTTCATCCAAAGGTGGTGGTCTCGATGTCGGAGAGTGCTCAACACCAGCAGGTCTTTCCACTTCCAAAAGAACTGTCGACCTGTCAATCACATTGGCTGTTGCGGGTAAAGAGGTGGAAGGTCTACGTCCAAAAGCATGTGTGATAGCTGTCCTCACAGTCACAGATGATGAAGAGCACACGGATGCACTTGATGGGGCAGATGGTGGTAGGCCCATCCCGCTAGCCCGCATTCTAGCACGGTGAGCTTCCCACTGCGACTTGTGCTTCATGTCCATATGGCAGTTAAAATTAGTAGGAACCGCACAGGCGGTGTAGTTGGTTCTATTAGAAGTGGCCTACATTACTGGTTTTTGTGGCACTGCTACTTGACCCGAAGTCAGACCTGGGCAAGGTGCAGTTAAAAATTAGTAGGAACCGCATAGGCAGTGTAGTTGGTTCCATTAGAAGTGGCCTACACTGCAGGTTTTTGTGGCACTGCTACTTGACCCGAAGTCAGACCTGGGCAAGGTGCAGGTAAAAATTAGTAGGAACCGCACGGGCAGAGTAGTTGGTTCTATTAGACGTGGCCTACACTACTGGTTTTTGTGGCACTGCTACTTGACCCGAAGGCAGACCTGGGCAAGGTGTAGGTAAAAATTAGTACCAACTACACAGGCGGTGTAGCTTCTTTCACAAGTGGGCTACACCACTGTGTAAGTGACACTGCTACAGTACTAGCCCGAACAAATTGCCTGGACTAGCTGCAGCCAAAAAATGCCTACTTAAGACAGGTGGTGTAGCTTTCTTCACTGCAGTGCTACACTACCTGCCCTAAAGGATTCACAGAGCTAGATGTGGCCAGATGCTGAGAAAAACACTTGCACAGCACTTGCACACACCTGCCTGGCAAAAACTAATAGGGACTGCTCTAACCTAGCCCTAAAAAGGGCTGTAATTTAAACTAGTTCCTGGCTCTATGAAGTAGACCTGAAAAAGGGCTGCTAGACTACTAGTCCCTAGTCTCTAATCCCTACTCCTATGAAGCAGCCCTCAAAAAGGCTGGTACTCCTAAAATTTGCACCCTCCCTCCAGTCCCTACTCCCCAAACCTAAATGGATACATCTACCTTTGTATTCGCTCACTAGCTGAATCAGAACACAATTGCTTGATTTTCACTGTATAGCGCCCACAGCAGCAGTAGCGGTGCCATCTGACACAGAGCTACAGCAATGAGAAAATGGTGGCGATGGGCAAAAATGGCTGGGTCTTATAGGGCTGACAGACTGCACTGCTCCACTCTGTCTGCAGTTTGCAGGAAAAAAAAAATGGAGATCGCAATTATTTCTGCATCACTGATGTGTTAAACCCACCCCACCCCCGCACACTATACACAGAAAATGGATATTAACATTCATTAACAGTATTAGGGTTAGGGTTAAGCTTCTGGTGACCGAGGCGTTATCGAACATAACCTCGAATTGCCAAATATGAAGCTAATTGTTCTAATTCATCGAATGACTCGAACACCGCCCAAAACATCTCGAATTTGAGATTGGCGATTAATTCGAATCGAACACCGCTCATCTCTAGTCTTGGGCACATCCAGGCACAATATGGTGTTAAGTGGCCCCAATTTTCTATGCCATATATGACTTGTTTGAGACAGCTTGGAGATGATTGAGGATCCATCGTCTTCCTGTAACCATATGAATTACATTTTGTAAGGTATAAATAACTGAGCTGAGATCAATGGATGTTCATGTCCCATTACAATGTTTTGCTAGCTGATTTAAAGCTGCTATGAGACCCAAGATTCTTTCACGGAGAGGTGCATTTATGGAGGCTGAAATTGAAGATAAGTGCAACTTTACCCATTGCATATTTATTGATGATAGAATTAGATTTTTAATAGCTATTTTAGACTGTTAGCAATAAGTATGTATATTTTGACCATACTTAAAAACATTTCAAATGAATTTTATTGCAGAGTTTTTACTTACTGATAACATGCTATTACTACAATAATTCACGAGCCATTAGGAGCTAGTATATCTGAAGTGTTATTGGGCTGTAAGGAATTCTGAAAAGCCGCATTTATTTATGTTTTATTTTTAGTGGAATCCTTTCTGAGGAAACTTTGGATAGACATTTGATGACTTGAAATGTGCAGGGATAATCAGTATCATTACACAATAGCATATGTTCACTTTATACGTTGCAGGACTGTATGTTCATTAAGCTTGTACTTTGAGGAAATGAAGCTTCATCCTACAGGCTTCTCTTCAAGTGCACATAATGAAAGAGAGCACTCACTTGAGGATCATCATTTACGACCAACATACCTATCAGCACAAGTGTCTGTGACAAAGAACTCTAATTTATCTCACATTATCTTAAGCCTGTCACACGCTAATATCGCTCACGATATCGGCTGCACGTGATTGCAGCAATTGACGCGTGACTACTGCATCACCACGATAAATCGCGTTGAGATCCCAGTTTAGATCATCCTAAAAGGGCGATTGTGCCCGGTGGACGCTCCAGCGTGACAGAGCGAGCGATATTCACTCCACGCTCTCAAAGCGCTGGACTGGTACCCAATACACTGGGAACTAGCAGCGCCGCTGCCTAGATACCGACGTGTACCTTAGTACCACCTCCTCGCCACCCGTGAGCAGGGGCTGGTACTAGGTACACGTCGGTATCAGCAGCCGCTGCTGTACGATGTACCTTGGAGACAGCTGCTCCGCTCCAGCAGGCTGGGCGGAGAGGCATCGTAAACGTATTTAATCGTTCATGATGTCACTGTCAATGATCGCTGTGAGTCTGCTTGAGCTCACCAGCGATCAGCCTTCAATCGTCACGATCAGATCGCTGACGACATTGCGGTGTGACAGACCTTTAGACAAACTAAAACTACTTGGTCTAAAACTATTGGCTGCATATTTATCTGGTGATGATAACAGTGCGTATACCAATAATAAATTAATAAAATTATGAGTGGCTAACAGTTCAGGTATATATACCAATTATAAAGTAAGAATGCTTTAAAAAATAAAAGTGTTAAGGGATTATTTTCAACAATTAATAAAATACTAATTGAATTAATAAAAGAGAAGTCTATTTGAAATCCATAGTTTGGATGACAACCTCTTGCTTTATAATAACAATAATTGTTTTTACTTCTATAGTGCAAACATATTGTACAATTCAGAGGGGACATGTACAGGCAAAATCAGACATTACACAGGGAGGCTAGCATCATATGGCCGTAAATCCTGCATCCCCGGGAATCCCCCGCAATGATGCAACTGGATGCACATGCATCGGAATTATCACTGATCTGGGCTCACGGATCTGTGATAATACTGGTGCGGGAGCAGACAGTTGCTTCCAGTTAATTACTTTTCTTTCCTGGATCTGGTTCTAAATTACATGCCCCCTAGGACGTTTGTCATTTAGAACTGTGTTCTGGGTATGCGTAGACCAAAAACCTGGTCTTAGGGTAAAAACAGTTACCATCCATATAATGGGGAAAAGTAAAAAAACTGGATGCACCCACAAGTGCCTGCGGCCCTTTTGAAAGTCAATTGGGCCGAAAATGGATGCGGGTGCATACAGTTTAAGCTGGAAGCACACGAATGCCAAAAAACAGCCATTGAAAACTACACAATTTAACAGATACCAACCTAGAGGAGTGAGGGCCCTGCCCGCAAGCTGACAATCTACACCTTCAAAACAGCATTAAAGCATCAGTTCCTCTTGGTACACTCGCATACAATTTTTGAAAGAACTCAGCATAGAGGTTGTTCCAAATATTTTGGAGAGCTAACCATAAACCTTCAGTGGATGTCAGCCTGTATAAATCCTTATATCTCCCAATGTAGTCCTACCCAGACTCGATATCACGTCACTGTTGGACTCGGTGGCTGGTGTTCCTGCCTAGGCCACTTGTAAGTGCCGGATTCCTTCAGGTGATGGTGTCAGTGATAGGAGGGCCATGTCCTCATATAGACCTGCTCTTCGACGTCTGCCTTGGTCGAGGGGCGCCGCCGTATTTCTCCTGTGGGTGATGTCGGTTGCAGAAGAGAGGGTCCTGCAGAGGCGTCTGATAGGCGCAGCCTTCGTTCTTCTGTCAGAAGTGGGGTGGTTGATGCCAGTCGTGCATCACCGTCTGACCTGGTTCTAGGGGAGGTCGGGGTGAGATCATCAGGCTGTGAGCTCCAGCTCCAGGTGACCGCACCCTTCAAATATCTTAGAGGCTGTCTTGCAGGCCACTAGATATAGTTTTGGTTCCCCAGTGATCTAGTGTGTGTTTAGTTTTGACTGATCTTTGCCTGGATTTTGGACCCTGCTTCAGCCTGACGATTTGGTACCTTTGCTGCCCTCCTGGTTTTGACTGACCTTTGCCTGGATTTTTGACCCTGCTTCGGCCAGACGAGTTTGTTCCTTAGCTGCCCTCCTGGTTTGACTTGGACTCCTGACTACGTTTTTGGATCCTGGTTTTTATTCCCTTCCTGGCGACCTTCCTGCTACGGTTTGCTGCTCATCTTATGCAACTACCTCCTGGGCTCCGCTTTAACTCCAGATCCCTGTATAGAGGTAATGGGTTTCTCAGGGTGCTGCCTTGCCAGCAGCTTGGCCTCACAGTAGGTGGCCGTCCCACTCGGTTATGTTGAGATCAGGCTCTGTGGTAGCCATATTATGACTTTCAAGACTCCTTGCTCTTCTTTACCTGAAGATATTTCTTAATCACATTGATTCTATGTTTGGGCTCATTATTTAAATTCAAAATACATTTGCAGCTAATCAGATGCCTCTCTGATGCTATTGAATGATGGGCAATTGTACAATCTTGGCCAAAAGTTTTAACATCCTTGAAAATGTTCAAGAAAATGAAGTATTTCTCCCAGAAAATTATTGCAATTGCAAGTTTTGTCATGGACATATTTATTTCTTTGTATTGGAACACAAAACAACAGAGGAAAAAAGACAAGTTGGACATAATTTCACACAAAACTCCAAAAATAGTCTGCACAAAGTTATTGGCACCTTTCCAAAATTAAGGATAAACAAGTGTGTTTCAAGCACATGATCAAGTAAAAAGTGGCAAGTAACAGGTGTAGGCACTATAAAAATCACACCTGAAACAAAATAAAAAGGGGTGAAGCAGATTTAATCTTTACAGTGTGTATGTGTGTGTACCATACTAAGCATGGTGAACACGAGAAGAAAACTGTCTTAAAACTTGAAATTTAAAATTGCTCAAAAATATAAACAATTTCAAAGTGACAAGTCCATCCATCTCCAGAGATCTTGATGTTCCTTTATCCCCAGAGCGCAACATAATCAAGAAGTTTTCAACTTATTGCACTATAGCTAATCTTCCTGGAAGAGAAAAATTGATGAAATATTGAAGTCAGGATAGTCTCTCTGATGGATAGGCAGCCTCAATCAAGTTACAAAGAAATTCAAGCTGTCCTGCAGGCTGAAGGTGTCTCAGTGTAGGGGCCAACTATCCGTTGACATTTGAATGAAATTAAATGCTATGGCAGGAGACCCATGAGAAACCCTACTGCTAACACAGACATTAAAGAGCTAGACTGCAGTTATTAAAATGTCCATAAGTACTGTAAGCAAAAATTCTTTCAGGATAGCATCTTGTGGACGGATAAGACCAAGATAGAACATTTTGGTAAAGCACATCATTCTACTTTTTACCAATAATGGTTGCTGTCTCTGGCCCTATATATGTATATATTTTATGTTCTTTTATTTGTTTTAATGGTTTTATTGGTTTTATTTATCTACACAAAACCAATTGATTGAAGTGGTCTTTTCCTATATAGCAACTGCCACCCAAAAGCCACAAGAAATAGTCTCCCACACTCACAATTTAAAAGAGTCACAGGCATTGTTTCCAACAATTCCATAAGGCTATGGTCACACTTGGTCAGGTTGCTTCCGTTTACTGGATGCATTAATGGATCCAGTTTTTCCCCTTGCCATTTTTGAGGCATTTTTACCGGATCCGTTAACGCATGGTACATACATTAACAGATGCATTGCTCATAGACTCATGTTAAAAAAACACATCCGGTTTTGAAAATGCACCAAAAATCGTTGCAAACCATGTTTTTACTGGATTTCGGAAAAACTCAATCAGGTAAATGCATTGCACTTTTGCAATCCGGTTTTTGCATTGGAGTCTATGGGTGCATTAACGGATCCGGTTTTTAAGATTTCAACATGTCAAAAACTGGATCCAATTACTAGATGCATGACGCAAGTGTGGCCCTTGCCTAAGAGACACTATACTACAGGAAATGTCCGCAAAATTTAAGGCTAGAGATTACCCCAAGAAACTACTAGTCTCTGAATTTACCCCCTCAAGGTAATCCCACATTGACATCTTCTCTTGTTTGACATACCAAAAGTATATTATACTCTAGGTTTAGTATTGTATTATATCCTAGGTCCAAGGGCTACAATGATTCACAGGTTGAAGTATAATATAAGGATAACAGTACTCCAACTAGGGCGTTCTTCCAATAGCAGGTATAGACAGACTACACAAACACTCCTCTGATCATACCATGTTTTCTAATCTCCTTACTCTGTTCTTGTCTTGATTAACCTCCAATTATCCCGTTTCTTTAAGCATGATTTAGAACAATTCCCTTCAACATAACATTGGAATTGACATTTGCTTTTCAGCCATTGTATATCTTGTATATATTGTAAAAAATTGTAAATAATCATTTGTATTTATCTCCAACTTATTTCCAGTGACTCTGTGATCAAGGCCACCAGTTAGCCGAAAGGTCGTCTGCTAAATCGATTTCTTAACTACTGACTGTATCACAATAAAAACCTTTCACTTTGAAGTAAAACTAACTCTATACGTGTGCTGTGGGACATGGGATCCAAGGATCCGTTCACTAAGGCTGGGTTCACACTTGCGGACCCCTCCACAGCATTCTTTGGAGAGGAACTGCCATGTGAGCGCAGCCACTGCAAGCCCCTATGTTTATATTGGGGACGCACAGTGCTGCGTTTGACTGCGCATGACCGTGCGCTCCCATTTATTTGCCTGTGTGATTTGTACGCAGGTGGATGCCTGCACACAAATACACACTCTCATCCGCACCAGGAATGCAACATGTCACACAGGCCAATGAATGGGAGCGCACGGTCATGCACAGCCCCGTGCGTCCCCATTATAAACATAGGGGCTTGCGGTGGCTGCGCTCAGCTTGAGGATCCGAAAGTGTGAACCCAGCCTAAGCACCGTGACAACAAAGTTGAGTGCTAGCCATATGATTCTCTTTACACTGTATATGTAGACAACACAATTGGGTTTTAAGTGCAGAATCAAAGCTTTTCTGTACTAAATAAATGCATTGAAAACAATGCTTCAAATCTGCACCAAAAAATCATAAAACAAAGGAAAAAAGTCAGAAAACGCATAAAAAGTGCAGCAAAACAGTAAAAATCAGAAAAGATTGTTGTTGCGCACTTTGGAGCAAACAAATGCAGGAAAACACAACATGTGTTAGGTGTGAACACGGCCTTACAGTCATTTATTTTTACGATTAACCCTTAACCCTTATGAGAAATAATTGTTTATTAATATTTATACTGCATTATATTACATGTATCAAAGCAGCCAGTTAGATATAAATATTGTGGTATCATTAAAGCCAATCTCATATACAATTACAAACATACATCAATTATTGATATTAATCTTCTGCTAGTCCAGCGCTTACGTGCTACAATAAAGAATATTATGATTATGACGCTGCTACATTATAAGCCAACAATTGACTTTCTGAGTCTTCCTTTCTACGTGGGAATCATGTGTAGACCATGACAATTTCTTCCCTCTGACCAAATACTGAACTTTAACTAAGCTTCAAAGTTTCCATTTTTTTTTAATCCTGAAATTAGATTTCATTTCCCTTTGATTATTTCCTTTCAGGACCTCGGTTATATTTGAGTGTCCTTCACCTTCTCCTTTTTTATTATTTATAACCAACACACTTTGAGCAATGACCAGTATTAATTTGTGACCTTCTGTCCTTCTGCCTGATTCACTTCTTTCTGAGATCCAAAGACTGAAGGAAATATTCTACGACTTACTGGCTGAATAATAAAAAACACCTTACTGCACATTTCTGCTAGCAGAAAATAAGGCCTTTGATTTTTCTATGTCGTTCTTCAAATAAGGAGAAACCTTCATGTTTTTCTCTTCAGAATCGACTCCAATTGTCAAGGTAAATAACTGAGCCAAGAATAGGAGATAATATAAAATTTATAAAACTATAATAGAACGTAATGTTAAGTCATCCCATTGTAATAATTCTTAGAAATTCAAAATTCATTTTTGCCTCTACTTTGTATGGCCATTACATTAGTTGCAGAAGATAATAAGAGTAAGTGTACATTTACCATATTGATTCTAACCAAATATTTTCAATAACACGTTCCAGTGCCAACAAAAGAAGGATGCTGACTGGACAGCACCGTTTGATCAAGAATGCCCTTATTACATCCGTTATTGGGCAATGAAAAGGGAATTTATCATTCCAATAAAAAAAGATCATCTTGTCTACAGAAGAATTGCTAATTAAAGATATGACTCATTCCAACAGTCTGTCTTTTGTGGGGTTTAGGTTTTATTTTTACCAATCGGGAGATCCATCATTGTCAACCTCTACCAGGTCAGTCTGGCAATGTATAAACTACAATTTAGAATAAGTAGCCAAGAATAGGGATTAAGTCTTTCTTCAATTATTTCTAGTCATCTAATAAAGTCAAACATACAAAACTCAAGGAAAAATTGATAAGTTCAGCTCCCATGTGTTGACTGTATCAAACGCTCTTAATCATGGCATTTGATTTAAAGTAAAAATTACATCATAGGGGTTCTCCAAGAATGTAATAAAATGGCCCATAATTCAAGCGGCAGCCCATCTTGGTCTTGGTCAAGCTGCAGCCTGAAGAAACATAGATTCGAGAATTGTGTCTCAACTTACAGATGAACCATATGGTAAGCACACATACCAGAGTAGTGTGCTTCAGGAGACAAAATAAATCTTCTTTTCGAAGCACAAAAGACTGAGGCTAAAAAAAAAAGTCATGCTCAGTCCACCGAGAAGATTTATTTCTTCTGATTCACAGCTCTTTTCCTTATCTCACAAAGGTACAGGTTTTGAAAGCAGTAGTTCTACAGACTGCAGCCCATCCTGACGTGTACGTGGGACAGGCTGCCTATTGAATTAAGTGATTGTTCTCTTTATTACATGCTTGGAGACCTCATTTCACAATCCCAATGCAGGCTGGGATTATCAAACAAAACTTCATGTTGGTGCAGAGGCTACAGTCTCTGCCATAGGCTCTGTCTCCTTCCTGAAACGTCACTTGCAGGAGAGGTGCCGGTCTTTCCAGCCAGGTACCTTGGCGTTCTGTTTTGTGTTGCTGGTTCATTACTGCTGATATGAGTAAGCAACACAGAATGCACTATCACTGCACATTCCACAATGCACAGCGCGGGGACAAAGCTTGGATAGGCTCAGCACCTTAAATGAGCATCAATAATGATGCTTCATTTCAGGGAGTGGCAGAAGCTGCAGCAGTTAACATAACCTTGATGATGCTTTGTTTGAGTGTTCCTTGATTCTCAGATGAAGTATCATTATACAAATGTAAGGGAAAATAATACAGCAGTAAGATAGTGTAGGTAGGTAAGGATAGGCAATATTTAATGCATACATATTAAAATTACTTTAGATTATAGCACTAAATAGATAGTGATTTAAATGACAATTTCTTTGGCCTAGGGACCACTTTTTAATTATTGTAAATTGTTCATGACTATTATGTTACTTTGTATATGTCTCCAGATGTGACACTGCATCTTGCTTGGAGGACATGCCCCTTTCGAGATGTCTGCAGAGCAGGCGGCTTAGCTTGATGTTCCTATTATTAAAAAAGAGATTGTTAAGTCTATTAAAGGGAACCTGACAGCTTCCTTCTACCCCCTACTGATACCACTACCTGTCCCTGCACCTTCCTAGCTGATCCCTAATCATCCCTATCTCCCCTAAAACTGCACTGTAAAGTTTAAGAAAATTACTTACATTTTACATGTAGTCTACATCTGTAGACTGCGATGGGCGGGCTCCAGGGCTTCCATTCTCCCCTTCTCTCTTGCTCTCCGCATGTCTCACTGAGCATCCTCATTCGTTCTTCTGTTCCTCCTCTATTTGAAATTTCCCGTCTTCCCTTCTAGTGTAAAACTCTGTCCTGAATGTCAAATCCGGCCTGGTGCATTGTGGGGGCTGATCACGTGGTACAGCTCAGCTCCGGCACATAAGCAGTGTGCATTTTGAAGCCGAGCCGGTGACATCATAAGCCCGCACAATGCACTGGGCCGGATATGATGTTCCTGTCGGCGCTTTACAGTAAGAGGAGGAGGGAAAGTTCAAGTAAAGGAATGATGACGCCCAGTAGGGCATGCTGGAAGCAAGCGAAGAGGTGAGAACGGAGCCCTGGAGCCCAGCCATTGCAGTCTACGGATTCAAATTACATGTAAGTATATAAGTCATCTTCCTAAACTTTATAGTGCAGTTTTAGGTGAAACTGGGATGGTTAGGGATCAGCTAGGAAGGAGCAGGGACAGGTAATGGTATCAGAGGGGGTAGAACGAGTAGTCAGGTTCCCTCTAAGTATCTTGCTTCAAGTAGGACCCGTCCCTGGGCTTAATGGCCTGCTTAATAACCTGTATATGCTTTATATAGAAGAGTTGTCGCTATTACTTTTTAAGACTTTTAACTCTATACAGGATTTGAATACTTTTAGAGCTATATCAAGTATAGCACTGTTGGTTGTTTATCTAAAGTTAGGGAAGGACCTTCACACCTGACCGATTTCTTTGTTGAACTGTGGTGTTAAGATTTTTGCCAAAAATACTATCCATAATACTAAGGGAAGTGATCTTATACTGTATCTGATACACAAAGATCAGACTGTTTTCATGCCTAGTAAGGCTACCGATATTAATGTTCAAGAAGACAAAATAACCGCACTCACCGGCTTTTGATCTTTGTTTTATTCACAGTCCATATCCATATGCGGTGACCATGATGAGCAGGGAGGGGAGTGCAGGGGAGGCGGACGACGGTACACCGTTTCGCGGTCGTACACCGCTTCTACGGGTCCTCTACCTGGACTCAATTGTATGTTAGTGCCCAGTACCTTCTGCTTTTTGAATCTACCGATATTAATGTATACCACATTTTCATAAGAATTGCTATTAATTTAGACCAAAATACAAGTTATGCTATGATTCTGAATTAAAAGTATTACCTTTGAAAGTTTTACCTTTGAAAGTTCTCCAGAAAGTTAGTTTTTAGCTTGGATGCAGCTATTGTATAATTTCCTGCTGGGTGAAGTTTGTTTTTACTTGGTTGTCATGGTGCCTCAGTGGTTAGCACTGCAGCCTTGAAGTTTTGGGGTCCTGGGTTCAAATCCTTTCAAGGACAACATCTGTAATGAGTTTGCATGTTCTACCTGTGCTTGCATGTGTTGCCTACCACATTTCAAAGTCACACTGATAGGATCTTTAGTTTCAAGCTCCAATGGGAACAGTGTTGCAAATGTATGTAAAGTGCTATATTACTTTGTTATATATAGCACATTTCCCCAAGAAAGATATACCAGACAGGGTGACCCCCTGTCCTCTCTTTTCTATGTTTTGTATTATTTTTGTAAGGAATAAAACTAGAATATTTAACTAATTTGGGTCCTGCCCTGACTAGCTTATTACATCTTGTAAATACATTTGGAATATTCTCTGACTTCAGAGTTATTGGCGTAAAGTTGATTCTCTTTCTGATGCAGGCTCAGAATCCTTCCTGGACAGTCTTCCAGGTGAGTTAGTCAGTTTTCTCAGAATATTTTGGTATATAGATCTCCACTATTCTAGAGTTGTCTAAGCTGTTAAACTTAGAACTTTTGGTAGAAGTTAATGAAAATTACACTGAAGGTGTGGTCTTCTCTCCCATTATCTCTGTTAGATAGAAACTACATAACTTACCAAATTCCTATATTTATTTTATGCTTGTCCTACTTTGCTTTCTTTTGAGTTTTTCCATGGGCTTGATAAGATTTTATGCTTTTCTGCTGATATGAAAGATTCCCTAAAATCAAGTTTGTGACCTCGTAAGCCCAGAAAGATTATGGAGATGTAATGGCTCCTCATATGCATAATTATTCTTATTAATATTGTACAATAGAGAGTTACAATTATTATGTTCAAATTGATGTTTAGTTTTATATATGAGTTACACAGCCATGGCGTATATGGAGGACATGTCATCCTAAACTATAGCTGTTTAAATTGGTGATTCAAGTATGAGTGGTGGCTAGAACCATGTGTTATTTTGAGATCACTGTAATCTAGCCGTCTGCTCAATTTGATAGATAACTCCTTAGTTATATGATGGTTAATCCTTTGAAGTGTATAAATGATGTATAAATAATAATTTGTTATCTACATTTTCCATTAAACCCTTTGCAAATTCTCTAGTTAAGGTGAGGGGAGACATACCCGAGATTTTGTATAGTAACTAAAGACAAGTGGAGGACTCTTCTTTGTCTAGATGAGCTCAAAATTTATTATATAATATACTGTAGATTTCTACATAAGGTTTACTACACACCCTCTAGACTGCACTAAATGGGTATCTCTAATTCGGGTCTTTGCTTCAGATATAGAATAGTTCAAGAACTTTTGTGCATGGTCATGGTCATGTACCAAGTTCTCACTATTAAGGTCGGAGATAGTTATCTTCCTGCATTCCAATTTTGTTTACTGCAGAGTTCTAACCCTACAACTGTGTGTCCTAGTTGTCTTTGGTAATTTGAACCAGAATTACAAGAAATCGTTCTTCTTTTGTGTTCTTCTTTTCTGCAGCTGAAAAGTATTTATAATGATGCAGAAAACTACAGATATTGCACCCTTACTAATGGGTTTATTCAAGTTAAAAAATATATCCCCCTCTACAAAGTATTGTACATGTCTAGAAAATGTACAAACAAATTTGAAAATGTCTGGTCACTCTGGCTAGAGTCTAAAGCCCCCGTCACATTAAGCGAGATCGCTGGTACGTCACAAATTTGGTGACGCAACAGCGACCTCGCCAGCGATCTCGCTATGTTTGACACTTAGCAGCGACCAGGCCCCTGCTTTGATATCTCTGGTCATGTCATAGTCGCCTGGACCATTTTTTGATGGTTGGGGTCCCGCTGGGCAGCATGCATTGGTGTGTTTGACAGGGACAACGACCTACTATCTCAATACTACAGGTTTGAGAAACAGGGTCCCAACGACCTGCGTATCATTCCGGATCGTTGTTGCGTCACTGTTGAAATCTCCGTTTGACATCTCACCAGCGATCCCTACAGGTCGTATCGCTGTCGGGATAGCTGGTGAGTCGCCAAGTGTGACGGTACCCTAAGGCTACAATTGTTGTTAAGGCATCCATCTAGATTATTAGCCAATGGGGCTTACTTCAGTCAATGTTTTCTTTTATTACACTGCTTTTTTAGGGTGTGTAAGTGGAGGAGTGAATGAATGAGTGAGTGTAAATGTGCCTTTACACGCTAGGATATCATTAAAGATATCCTTAGAACGATCACGTGACAGTGATCGTTCCGACATCGTTAGTGCGTTGTCACACACAAGGATATCGTTAACAATATCCCATTCGGCAACGCAGCAGTTAAATAGGAGAGCAAGGACTGAACGATCTTTTAAAGCGGCAGGAATAGGAGATTTTTGAATGACATCATTCATAAAGGTGTCACACTGAACGATGTAGCTTCTTCAAGCAGAATTAATTGGACGATAAAGAATAGATTTGAGGTCCGGATCTCAAATCTTGGATGAACGATTCAACGATTTTTTCATCCTACATCGTTCATTTACACGCACAAACGATATGGTTAGAATGTTCACAAATACATGACGTTTCAAGGATACCGTTAACGATATCCTAGTGTGTGAAGTGGCCTTTAGAGTGTATATTCACGGATATGCCTGAGTGCGTACATGTTTTTGCATTTCCCTGAGTGCCTTTAGAAGTGTTTGTTATTCCATTGCCACACTTGTGGTAACTGTTAAATCTCCTTTACTCCTGCATTACTTTGATATTCTGCTACTATATGAAGAGTGGTCTACATGTCTTCTGGATGTATATTTATTAAATTTGTCAACATCTTGTTTTGAAGGTTTGGTTTCCATTACTATGCTGTTAGAATGACAAATGTACCTTTTGCAGAGTGTCTATTTCATTTATTTCCTTATTATCACTTTCATATTCTAAGATAAACACGTATATTTTTCCTCAAGCACAGAAAAGAAAACACAAAAATTAGACTATAATAATAATGTGAAATTTCATACCATGAGTTTAGCTCTAATATAGAACAGCTCCTGAGATGGAAAATCCAGAAAGCCTCATGTTTAAGCAAGGCTTGGCTGGAATTAAGTTGTTTAATCATTTCAATTGCAAACGCACAAAACCTACTAACTACTTGACCTGTTATATTTATTATTATTTGTTACTTTTTTATTATTATTTATTGTTTGATATATAATTTACATTTTCTATGATTCTTCATTGATGGCTTTGTGTTTGTATGCTTAGCTCTTGGGCACCAGATGTCATAAGCCATTCGAGAATGTATGTAGTGAGTTATTCTCTATACAGGCTTTCTGGACCAGAAAATATAGATACATTGTTAGAATACACTTATAGATTTCTCAATTGATATAAAACATATAGGGGAGACTTGGGGGTGGGAATCTACTCTCTGAGCATAAATGACATATTTTGATTTTACATCTTTACATTATTTTTAGCAGTCTTTTGATGTATCAGTTGATATTTCCTTTCAGCAAACTTCATGGCATTGCTAGTGAAACACAATCACATTTGGGCATACAGCAAAGCTTGACATTAAAATAATTGGAATAGATTGTAATGTCAGAGGTTATGTTACAACGAAGCACTATCAATTTAATATGCTTGCTTTTCTTACTTAAGATCTCTACCAAACACACATTGATTAATTTGTGTATACTAGTCATTGTAAAGAAGTGGGGCATAAAACAGCATTAGTGGTAAAGTCCCCTGAGGACTAAAAACCACACGGGGGTCTGGTCTTTTGAATGGTTTTCTGCCACTACCTCAAAGCTAATGACTGAAATGGAATCCAGTGCCATCGGGATCTTTTAATTCCCTTTTTTCTACTGATTGTTGTGACAAGATGCAATGTGACAGCTTGTATTTTACTAGTACATCCTATTAACTAATGTGAATGGAGAGTGCGGAGGAGAGGATGTGAATCATGAACATATATTAACCATACAAATATATATTTTTTTATTTGTAGAAGTATATTATGTGTCTGTTTGTAATTACTAAGGACTCATATAAAGCTGAGAGGTCATAACAGAAATGAGAAGGCACATATGTCCATACGCACATTGAAATGCACTGACACATATATATAGTGCCATAAACATAGAGTGACAGTGACAGACATCCCACCTCCCCACTCCATTGCACCGCTAGCTGCTGATTTTCTATCAGACAAGTCTCAGAGCCTCTAAGTCATTAATAACATTTTTTCCACTTAAGTCTAGTCATGTCAGCAACTGTGTATAGTTTAGAGAAGGTACAGAAAACAGTGTCTCTTTATTTATGGCATAAATCGCATCCCTCATCCCATACACCTACATACTCATGAGGACAGAAAAGAAAGCAAAATCATTTGAAGGGGTCAATAGTAGGGATGGGCGAATCTACTCGCTAGGACTCGTTACTCGGCGAGTAGTAAGGGACTCGCAGGACTCGGTACTCTGCGAGTTTCCCAGTGATTACTCGCACGAGTCCAATGCAAATCAATATCAATCCTAGTTTTGTTAGAAACGCTGACAAAACTAGGATTGCCATTGTTTGCATTAGACTCGGCTACTGTGCCAGTGATAGCAGGGAAACTCGCAAAGTAACTGCTGTTTCTTTGCGAGCTGAGTCCAGCTGTCTGCTCTGTGCAGCTCCAGGGTCCTAGAGCCCGCCTGCTCACAGACATGATGTAGCAGTGCTGAGATTGTTCTCAGTCTGCTCATTCCCTGTGCATAGACATCTATATCTATGCACAGGGGATGTAGCAGAGAGGACATCGCGTTTTGGACTACGTCGGACAGAAGAGGATTTTTTTAATTAAAGATGGAGTCCATAATGGCTTTTTTTTTTATTTCAAATAAAAAATTTTCTCTGTGTTGTGTTTTTTTAACCCTTTATTGGAGATTCTTAGTGGCTGGGTCAAACGTGGCCTGACATTAAGAATCTCGGGCTTAATACCAGCTTGTATAACAAAGCTGGTATTAACCCCTTTATTACCCAGCGTGCTACCGCCACCAGGGCCGCTGGAAGAGCGGGGTTCAGCGCCAGAGGATGGCGCTTCAATGAACGCGCCATCTTCTGGGGCGGCTGCGGGCTGCAATTTGCAGCGGGGGGTGCCCAGAAAGCTTGGGCATCCCTGCGCTGCGGATTCCAGCCCCCAGCTGCTTAGCTGTACCTGGCTAGACATAGAAATTGCGCGGAGCCCCACGCATTTTTTTTTTATTATTTCATGAATTTCAGAGTCAGAGTCTCAGAGTCAGAGTCTCAGAGTCAGAGTCAGAGTCTCAGAGTCAGAGTCAGAGTCAGAATCTCAGAATTTCATGAAATAATTTTAAAAAAATGCGTGGGGCTCCGCGCATTTTCTATGTCTAGCCAGGTACAGCTAAGCAGCTGGGGGCTGGAATCCGCAGCGCAGGGATGCCCAAGCTTTCTGAACACCCCCCGCTGCAAATTGCAGCCCACAGCCGCCCCAGAAGATGGCGTGTTCATTGAAGCGCCATCCTCTGGCGCTGAACCCCGCTCTTCCAGCGGCCCTGGTAGCGGTGGAACGCTGGGTAATAAAGAGGTTAGGGCCAGCTTTGTATTGTCAGCTGGCCCTAAGCCCGAAATTTATGGCGGTCACGCCAATATTAGACATGACCGCCATGAATTTCTATTAAATTGTTTTAAAAAAAACACAACACAAAGAAAATTTTTTATTAGAAATAAAAAAAAAGCCATTAGGGACTCCATCTTTAATTAAAAAAATCCTCTTCCGTCCGACGCAGTCCAAAACGCGATGTCCTCTCTGCTACATCCCCTGTGCATAGATATAGATGTCTATGCACAGGGAATGAGCAGACTGAGAACAATCTCAGCTCTGCTACATCATCTCTGTGCACAGACATTCATGTCTGTACACAGGGAATGAGCAGACTGAGAACAATCTCAGCTCTGCTACATCAGGCAGCAGGCAGGCTCTAGGACCCTGGAGCTGGCAGCCAGCACACTGAGCAGACAGGACTCTTATCTGTGCGAGTTTCCCAGCGATTACTTACAAAGTAAACGAGCAATGCAAATAAATGACAAAACTAGGATTGCTTCAGGCTGAAGCTTCCGAGACACATCTGCGATTTGTAAATCTCACACTACTCGCTATTACTCGCTTCCCCATTCATTAACATTGGACTCGCTAGACTCGCAATGAGTAGCGAGTCCTGTGCTCGGACTCGCTAGAGTCAAGCGATTCCGAGTAATTTAGGATTCGCCCATCACTAGTCAATAGTTTTAAAAAACATTTTTCAAGTAAACGTCTGATAGATGCAGGTCCCTTCTCCTTATCCCAAGAACAAGTCCCTGTCTCATATCACTGTTCAAAAGAAAAGTGACCATGTTTGTCAGCATGTGCAGGTATTTTGTAAATGCCCATAAAATTGAATAGAGAGAGCAGCAACTTCACGACCACCTCATCATACATAGTAGTGTGAAACAGGACCCAATTCTTGAGAAGTGCAGGCTCCTAAGACGTACCATACGTGTATCAGATATTTTTGGCATATCCTATGAATCCTTGGAGACTAAGGTCTATTCACATTTTATTCAGCCACACATTTGTGACTCTGGTGGGGCTTCCACCTGAAGCTCTGAAAAACAGTATTGTGCCCATTTAGACAGACAGCTTTTGCAGCAGCCAATCATAGACACAGAAAGACCAGGTATAACATAAAGTGATTGCATCTGCCCAATTGTGAATAGCTCTAAATAAGATTCCATCTGAAGGAAGCTCCTTTGAAACCACAAATTTGTTGCCAGAGTGGGATGTGAATGTGTCCATATGTTCCCCAGTTTCTGTGAGTGTCCTGACTCTTTTCAAATTCAAGTTAGACAATTTTGACACATGTAAATTTGCCAAGAGCCCCTACCTTTTTGAGTATAAAGGATAGACCCATGCTCACTACACCTTCTTTTTGGGGTACATTTCTCTGTGTTAAATTGAGTGATTGTTTTTTTGGATTGATTGAGTTCCAGTTCATTACAAACTATAGATAGGGACTTCAGGATCAGTCGCCACGAAGAGGGGACACCTCCTTTCCTTAGGGTGTTTAAAACTCCACTGGTAGGCAGGGCATTAATAGGGAAAGCAAAGCACTATTGATTATACCCCTCCCCCATTACTATCTATTATTTGGTGACAGGCTATGGTAGATCATTTAAACCATACAGGCTGCATATAGTATCACAACCAACATGCCTCCTGGATGTTGTTGAGTATTGGCCATAGCACTTATTCCATGACCAGATCAATATAACAGCTGTTAGTGTACTTGAAGACTAGAGAGTTTTGGCTATCATACACTATGTCATCCATCACAAAAATCTTGGAATTAAGACTGGTTTTTGATGTTCCCTCATGAAGGCCTCTCTATGGCATTGACCATGTAATCTCCAACTATCATTGTGTCCAAAAAAAGTGTCATATTGCTGTAAAGGATAGACCTGCTGTATTCCAGCTTCCTTTGTTGTCTTTCTCTGCATCATGATATCCTTTGAGATTGGTGTCATAAGATCAATGTCAATGGAACACCTGTAGCTGGATGTTTGACTCATAGCCCAATGTCATGCAAGCACCTTCTAATGGCTTGTGTAGACAATGTTTGACATTGTCTAATTGGTGTGTGATATCCAATTCAGTTGCAATACAGAATGAAATAATTTTGGAACCATGGCTATTATTTCTCCAAAGTGTCCCAGGGGCCTTTCAACATAAAAATACACAGCTTTATATTGTTCATGCTACTGAGAGCCACACGTGTGGCCTGAACATGGCCTCCAACAGCTCCAGACTTGTCTCCCATGAAGCATTTTTTTGGACATTATTGGTTGTACTTGCAAAGTGAGCTGTCAGAAGTGGATTTTGCTGATTAGTGCACCCAAGAGCATTCAGTGTGGCAAAAAACTCCTCAGACAACAATTACTGATCTGATTGATAACATGCCATACATGGCATGTAAATGCATACATTGCTTATTCGATACTGAATAAAACAAGACATTTTGAAAATGTTATTTCCCTCATTTGTATATTATTAACATGCCTATCAAGTCTGTGATTTCCATAATTCCACAACATTTCCTTCTTAGTGTTGCAATTTCACTTTTGAGGAATGTTTCATATAAACTATATTTTCATTGCACCTACTGCATATATTAGCATACTATAGAAGTTGCTTTGAGAACTATATTAGATATTAGATATGAGAACTATATAGAACTATAGGAGACCCATTGAGAACCATCTAAAGACCATACAATGCACTATATTTATCAAAGACCTGTTCCATTCACCAGGGAGCCACTCTGTGGGTTCCATGAGCATGAGCTTTGCAGATGAACACTAACAAGGATTCCTTCAGCAAAATGAATGTCTGAATTGTTTTAATAAGAAAATGTGCTATATATACAGCTCTGGCAAAAATTAAGAGACCACTGCATAGTTTTTTAAAAATCACCATCTCTACATGTCTGACAGCCATTTGATTCCAGTGTCAGTCGAATTCCAACAAAAGTGCACTTTGTTCTGCCCATTTATGCACAGTAAAGAAAGTAGTTGTAGTTTTACTTTGTTACAACCCATAGAGGTAATCTGTTATCCCTTTATGTTGTTTAAATGTGTTACACATAATATAGCAGTGTTCCTATAGATGCAGGAGTCTTCCTCTTAAGGGATCATGTACTCTGTCTGGGATCGGTCACCGCTCCTCCTTCTATCGGAAGAGGAGAGAATGGTTCAGACATTTCCCGAGCTCAAAGAGATAAGTATATATGCACGTAATTTGTAGCTTGTCAAGTACTTTACTGTTCAGTAAATCCATGAGAGTACATGTTACTATCCTTTATGTGTGTTTACAATGTGTTCAGACCATGATCATAAGCAGTGTCCTATGTGCAGAGCTCATTGTAGCCTGCTTACAAGATTCAGTGTACTCTGTCTGGGACCGTCGCCCTCCTTCTTCTGAAGAAGGAGAGATGTGCAGACATTTCCGAGCTCAAGAGAGATAAGATATATATGCCCGTTGTTCCTGTTCTTTTCTTAAAACTACTCTCCCGTCCAGCTAATCCAGTGAGGTTAGTATAAACTATATGCCCTATGTGTATGCAGATTATGATGCAACCGCTGTTTCAGAAAGGACTGTGCAGTAGAGGCGTGCTATGCTCTGCCATTCCCATTTTAGCTAATGTTTCCCTGCACTGCATCCAGATAGATGTTATCTTTTGCAATGAACTTTGCCCTAATTGTTCTTGTTAATTGTGTTATATTATTACTGTGCTAGTTTCTGTAATGTGCCCAGTACTGACAGAAGCTATTTGTACCTTGTAGTTTTTAGGCTTGTTCACACATACCATCTTTTTTGCATTCTCTGAGTTTTTTAGCTGTTAATAAACACGCACATGCTTAACACATGGTCACTTAAGTGTAGCTGCGTTTTTAACAAAACGTGTTTTTTTTCACCATTCCAAAAAACACTGCATGCAGCGTTTTTTGGTGCTGTAAAAAACGCATGTGTTTTTAAAACATTTTTGGGCCCTATGGGAAATGCATGCGTTAACGCATGACACATATAGGCACCTGTGCATGGCACATATAGGCACCTGCGTTAAGGCTAAAAAAACGCATTGGTATGTGTGAACAAAGGCTTACTCACCAAATTTGCATCATCACACCAGTAAATTAAGAGTGCAAGAGGCAGAACACACCTCATTTAATTAATGTGTATCTGATGTGGTGACAACCTAACCAAATCTTATTTAATGAAAGGGAAAGTATAAAAAACACTGCTGTGGTCTTCACAATCCTCTTGCAATAGGACAAGCTGAATGGCACAACAAGTGCTAGGAATAGCCTAAAAATAATTTGAATGAAAAAAAAACTTTTAATCATGCCAAAGAAGTTGAAAAGAAAAGTCTTGAGTGAGGAAAAGGAGGGCTCAATTCTGGCTTTACTACCAGAGGGATACAGTGAGCATCAGACAGTTGATCGTTTAAAAACGCCGACCGCTTTTTACCACCCGGCTTTTAAATGATCAGCTGATGCATCAGCTCATCATTTAGAAAAGCCGTCTGGCTTTTTACCACTCTTTTAAATGATGCTTAGCATGGGTATGATAAGAAGGGGGTGACATGCTGAGAGTAGGTATGGTAAGAAGGAGGTGACATGCTGAGGGTAGGTATGATAAGAAAGGGGTGACATGCTGAGGGGAGGTATGATAAGGAGGTGACATGCTGAGGTTGGGTATGATGAGAAGAGAGTTTAAAAGCCGGGCGGTAAAAAGCCGGCCGTTTTTTTAAAAATGATCAGCTGCGGCAGGCTTTTTTAAACGATCAGCTGATGCATCAGCTTATCATTTAAAAAAGTCGGCCAGCTTTTTACCACCCGGCTTTTAAACAATCATGCATCCATTTCAGCCTTTTCTTCAGGCCCCCAGACCACTTTGTAGGTCCAGCAGAATAGTACTCACATTTCCCATTGACTTGCATTGTACTCGCTACTCGTAACAAATAGGCGAGTATTGGAACCTACTCGTTACGATTCCAGCGGGACTGAATATTTCACTACTCAGTCATCCCTAGTCACAAGCCATCAAAGAAGAACTGCTTACATTTTTGCGCCAGGAGTGGCATAAGATCACCTAAAAGCAGTGTGAAAGACTGGTGGAAAGCATGCCAAGAAGCATGAAAGCTGTGATTAAGCATCATGGTTATTCCACCAAATATTGATTTCTGAACTCTTCCTGAGTTAAAGCACACAGCATAGACAATTGCCTTTAGATGAGTGATAAGGCAAATTGCTACATGATTTAGATATCCAGTGACATTGAAGTTTCCATTGATGAAGAACGGCCTCACTAACTTTGGACCCCATATACCACACCATACCATCAATTTTTGCGTTCTAACAGTCTTGGAGGGATCTATCCACTGTGGGTTAGTGTCAGACCAATAGCAGTGGTTTTGTTTGTTAACTTCACCATTCACAAAAAAGTTTGCCTCATCACTCATCTGAAGGCAATTGTCTATGCTGTGAAGATGCGAGATGTGTAGCATCTGAAACAATGGATACTGGAAGCCATTGGTAGCATTTCTTCTGCGGTCTTGCTATCAGTGTGTCAAGAGTGGGAGAAGAGGCTTGCATTGACAATCCAACACAATGGGCAGCACTTTGAACACATTTTATAAGTGGTCATAAACTTGTAAATAACTCATGAAAGAATAAAGTTATGCTAAAACCAAGCACACCATTGGTTTTCTTATGAATATATATATATACAGTGGGAGCGGAAAGTATTCGGACCCCTTTACATTTTTCACTCTTTGTTTCAGCCATTTGGTAAATTCAAAAAAGTTTATTTTTTTCTCATTGATTACACTCTGCTCCCCATCTTGACTGAAAAAAACAGAAATATAGATATTCTTGCAAATTTACTAAAAAAGAAAAACTGAAATATCACATGGTCATAAGTATTCAGACCCTTTGCTCAGACAGTCATATATAAGTCACATGCTGTCCATTTCCTTGTGATCCTCTTTGAGATGGTTCTACTCCTTCATTGGAGTCCAGCTGTGTTAATTAAACTGATAGGACTTGATTTGGAAAGGCGCATGCCTGTCTATATAAAACCTCACAGGTCACACCACATGTCAGACCAAATGAGAATCATGAGGTCAAAGGAACTGCCCACGAAGCTCAGAGACAGAATTGTGGCAAGGCACAGATCTGGCCAAGGTTACAAAAGAATTTCTGCAGTACTCAAGGTACCTAAAGAGCACAGTGGTCTCCACAATCCTTAAAAGGAAGATGTTTGTCTTCTAGACCTGGCCATCCAGCCAAACTGAGCAAATATGAGAGATGAGCCTTGGGGAGAGATGTAAAGAAGAACCCTAAGATCACTGTGGCAGAGCTCCAGAGATGCAGTAGGAAGATGGGAGAAAGTTCTACAAAGTCAACTATCACTGCTGCCCTCCACAAGTCAGGCCATTATGGCAGGGTGGCTCGACAGAAGCCCCTCCTCAGTGCAAGACATATAAAAGGCCCCATTGAGTTTGCTAAAAAACACATGACTGACTCCCAGACTATGAGAAATAAGATTCTCTGGTCTGTTGGAATGAAGATAGAACTTTTTGGTGATAATTCTAAGCGGTATGTGTGGAGAAAAACAGGCACTGCTCGTCACCTGCCCAGTACAATCCCAACAGTGAAACATGGTGATGGCAGCATCATGCTATGAGGGTGTTTTTCAGCTGCAGGACAGGATGACTGGTTGCAATTAAAGGAAACATGAATGCGGCCAAATACAGAGGAGGAGATATCCTGGATGAAAACCTCTTCGAGTGCACTGCACCTCAGACTTGGCCGAAGGTTCACCTTACAACAAGACAATGACCCTACGCACACAGCTAAAATAACAAAGCAGTGGCTTCAGAACAACTCTTTGACCATTCTTGACTGGCCAAGCCAGAGCCCTGACCTACACCCAATTAAGCATCTTTGGAGAAGATTTGCAAGGAAGAATGGCAGAGGATCCTCAAATCCAGGTGTGAAAAACTTGTTACATCATTCCCAAGAAGACAGCTGTACTAGCTCAAAAGGGTGCTTCTACTCAATACTGAACAAATAGTCTAAATACTTATGACCATTTAATATTTGAGTTCTTCTTTTTTTAATAAATTTGCAAAAATTTCTATATTTTTTTTTTTTTTTAGTCAGGATGGGGTGCAGAGTGTACCTTGTTGAGAAAAAAATGTACTCTTTTGAATGTACCAAATAACTGCAATGAAACAAAGAGTGAAAAATGTAAAGGGGTTTGGATTCTTTCCGTACCCACTGTATGTATATATATATATACATATATATATATGAACATATTATTATTATTAATTTATATAACACCATTAATTCCATGGTGCTGTACATGAGAAGGGGTTACATACAAAATTATAGCAATAGTTTACAGTGAACAAATTAACAATGACAGGCTGGCACAGAGGGGAGAGGACCCTGCCCTTGCGGGCTTACATTCTACCAGATTTTGGGGAGGAAACAGTAGGTCAGGGGTGCAGCAGCTCCAGTGGCACTAGGGCAACAGCTCCGGTGGTGGTGGGGCAGGAGCTCCAGTGGCAGTGGAGCAGCAGCTCGGTTATTGCAGGCTGTAAGCTTTCCTGCAGAGATGGGTTTTCTGGTTCCGTCTGAAGGATCTGAGTGTGGTGGATAATCGTACGTGTTGGGACACAGAATTCCAGAGGATGGAGGATACTTGGGAGAAATCTTGGAGGTGGACACTTGAGGAATGAATAAGTGTGGAGGAGAGGAGGAGGTCTTGGAAGGATTGAAGATCACATGAGGGAAGATAGTGGGAGATTATTTCAGAGATATAGGGAGGGGATAGATTATGGACAGCTTTGTAGGTCAGTGTTAGTAGCTTGAACTGGATTCGTTGAGGGATTGGAAGTCAGTGAAGAGATTTGCAGAGGGGAGAAACAGGGAGTAGTGAGGAGAGAGGTGGATTAGTCGGGCGGCAGAGTTGAGGACAAACTGGAGAAGTGCAAGAGAATTAGCAGGGAGGCCACAGATGAGGATGTTGCAGTAGTTGAGGCAGGAGATGATGAGGGCGTGTACAAGAATTTTAGTAGATTGCAGGCTGAGGAAAGGACATATTCTAGAAATATTTTAGAGATGGAGGCGATAGGAGGTGGCGAGAGTTTGGATGTGTGGTTAATAAGGACAGGGTAGAGTCGAGAGTTAACCCGAGGCAGCTAATTTCATGTGTGGGAGAGAGCATGCTGCCATTTACCATAATAGATAGATCAGGTAGTGAAGATGAAAGATGGGAAGGAGGAAAGATGATGAATTCAGTTTTGTCTACATTGAGTTTTAGGAAATGAGACATAAAGAAAGAGGATATGGCTGACAGATACTCGGGATTCTGGACAGCAGAGAGTTGACTTCTGGTCCAGAGAGGTAGATCTGAGTGTCGTCAGCATACAGGTAGTACTGGAAGCCATGGGACTTTATGAGTTGTTGTCTGCCAAGGGTATAGATGGAGAAAAGTAGAGACCACAGTACAGAGCCTTGAGGGACTGCTACAGAGAGGGGGCAGGATGAGGAGGACGTGTGGGAGTGGGAAATGCTAAATGTACATTTGTAAAGGTATGAGGCGATCCAGGAAAGGGCAAGGTCTTTGATGCCAAGGAAAGAGAGAATCTGTAGCAGTAGACAGTGGTCAACTGTGTCGAAGGCAGGGGACAGGTCTAGAAGGAGGACGATGGAGAAATGTCTGTTAGCTGTGGCAGTAAGTCATTAGTAATTTTGGTCAGGGCAGTTTGGGTGGAGTGGTGGGGGCAGAAGCCAGATTGGAGGTCCTCAAGGAGAGAGTTAGACAAGAGGTGGGAGGAAAATTGACCATGGACATGCTGCTCAGGGAGTTTGGAAGCAAACAGGAGCAGTGATATGAGACGATAGATGGGCATAGCAGTCAGGTCAAGATTTGTTTGATGGTGGCATGATTGAAGGCAGAGGGGAAGGTACCAGAAGTTAGCGATAGATTGAAGAAGTGGGTTAAGGATGGGATAAGCTAGTTAGTGAAGTTGGGAAGGAGGTGGGAAGGGATGGGGTCAAGTGCACAAGTGGTGAGGTGTGATTTGGAAAGGAGATGAGTAAACTCTCCCTCAGTGATGTTGGAGAGGGAGGTAATTAGGGAAAGGCAGAGGTCTGGTATGTGGAGTGATTGGGGTGGTGGAACAGTAATGTTTTGCCTTGTTTGGTCGATTTTATTTTTGAATTAAGTGGCAAATAGGGATGAGCGAGTATAATTGTTACTATTCGGTACTCGCCGAATAGTAATGATATTCGGCTACTCGCTACTCGCCGAGTCTCTTGTGATTACTTGGGAGTAGGGAGTAGTCCTTTTACTTTCACAGTGTATCTATATATACACTGCGAAAGTACACTAGAAGTGAAGAAAAGTTGTTAAAAAATAAAAAAAAAACCATCATACTCACCTTCCGACGCCTGCACCGGGACCCGAAAACCTCACCTCCGATGTGCGGCAAGGACCTGCCAGTCTGTTAGCCAATCAGATGGCTGGGAGCGATCTAGCCAATCAGATGGCCGGACATCACAAACACTATCAGCCACCTGATTGGCCAGATTGCCAGGTCTTGAACGTGCATCAATGACCTGGCAATCTTGCCAATCAGGTGGCTGGTAGCGATCACGTAGTTTGCGTCATCCGGCCATCTGATTTGCCAGATCGCTCCCAGCCATCTGATTGGCTATCAGACTGGCAGGTCCTTGCCGCACATCGGATATCCACAATATCAGGCAAATATCTAAAAAATTGATCCAGGTATGGGTTAAAAGGGTTTCTGTCTGGCCTGGTATGCAAGGTATTTGGATGATACCCTAATAGTGTGGAAGGGTCCCCCAGAAGCACTCGGTGACTTTGTGGAATATATTAATATCAATGATTTCAATTTAAAATATACATATTTTTCCAATAGTACCAGCATCAATTTTTTTGATATTTGCGTGATAAGGAATTACCTGACTGAATCTGTCATTGTGACCTGCTTTAGAAAGCCCACCGCAACTAATTCGGTCCTAAATGCCAAATCCTGTCATCCCCAACATGTGATAAAAAATATCCCTGTTGGGTAGCTGAACCGCACCAAGAGAAATTGTAGCGACCAGCAGACATATAGGACTAAATCAAGGGCGGTTTTACATAGGTTAGAACATCGTGGTTTTTCCAGAGGTATTTTAGACAGAGCAGTGAGAATTGTGGATAACATGGATAGGGATAACCTGATTTATGAAAACAAGAATATTAATTTAAGGAATTCCCACAAGCTACCAAATTGTATCCCTTTTGTCACCATGTATAGCGCACATTACACTAATGTTGTTAACATCATCAAAAAATATTTACCTGTCCTGAACCGTGATGAAAAACTTGCCCAAATCCTGTCTGATTCTAAGGTCTGGTATAGTGCCAAAAAAGCTCCAACACTAGGTTCCATTTTATCTCCTAGTCTTTTCCTCAGTTCAATGACCAGTAAAAACTCCTCTTGGATGCCCCTGAAAGGTTTCTATAGATGCGGGCACACGCGATGTACTGCTTGCACCCACGTGATGAGAGGTGACAACTTTACATCCTATCATAATGGCAGCATTAATAGAATTAAAACCTATATTAACTGCTGCACAACTAATGCGATTTATTTAGTGGGATGCACAGTATGTAACATCCAGTGCGTGGGTTGCACCACGGGCGAACTGAAGAGAACAATTTGCAGACACATATCTGACAGCACTAACTGCTCAGCATTAAATATCTCGGCGGTTTCTAGACATTTTCAAATAAAACATGGGGGCAATACTCAAACACTGAAATTCCAAGGTATTGAGAAAGTAACCACTCCCCATAGGGGCGGGGACATCAGGCGCCGCCTGTTACAGAAAGAATCCTATTGGATTTATAGCCTAGGAACAAGAGCACCCCATGGGTTAAACATTAGACAGGATGTTATCTTACAGTATTGACTCTTGAAATTATATTGATATATTATCTATTTATGTAATTTGATATTTGCAGATATTTTCAATTTTATGTTTTGTATGTTACTGATTATGTTATCAATTCAGCTGTTGGGTTAATGAGGGGGTGTGTATATAATGATCATCCTCCCCAATTTGTCAGCACGACTAAGACTATATGTCGAAACATGTTGGCTTAAGCACCTTGTACCTCACTGTATGGATTGAAGCTTTTATATATACACAATAAATTCTGCAAGTGGAGATTCTCTCTTTGGAATCTTTTTCCTCTCAGCATGAATATTAGCTCCCACAGACCTGTTAGTTTTTCTTTAAAAAGGTTTTGTTTGTATGTTCTCCCCGTGTTTGTGTGGGTTTACTCCAGGCACTCTGATTTCCTCCCACATTTCAAAGACATACTGATAGGATATTTAGATTGTGTGCCCCAATGGGGATAGTGTTGTAAAGTGCTGTGGAATTAATGGCTCTATATAAATGAATAAAAATTATTATATACCGTATTTTTCGCTTTATAAGACGCACCTGATTATAAGACGCACCCCCAAATTTGGTGAAGGAAAAGAGAAAAAAATAATTTTTAATGTTAAATGGGGTCCATCTTACAATGCCAGTGTCCGTCTTACAAATCATATCGGGTATATGTCCCTCATAGCCCCCCTCATCCTGGTACATGGTCCCTCATCCTGGGATATAGCGCCCTCATCCTATAATTAGCCCCCTCAATTTGGATATGGCCCCCTTATATTGGATATAGCCCCCTTGTGCTGGCATATGTCCCCCAGTGCTGGCACACGTCCCCTATTGATGGCACACTTCCCCTATTGATGGCACATGTCCAGTACAGCTGGCAAACATCGCCTACAGCTGGCACGTCTATTTTGTGGCTCACGTCTCCTACAGCTGGCACGTGTCCCATATTGATGGCACACATCCCCTACAGCTGGTACACGTCCCCTACAGCTGGCACACGTCCCCTATTGAAGGCACACGTCCCCTGCAGCTGGCACACGTCCCCCATTGAAGGCACACGTCCCCTGCAGCTGGCACACGTCCCTCATTGAAGGCACACGTCCCCTGCAGCTGGCACACGTCCCCCATTGAAGGCACACGTCCCCTGCAGCTGGCACACGTCCCCTGGAGCAGGCACAAATCCCCTGCAACTGGCACACATCCCCTGGAGCAGGCACACATCCCCTGCAACTGGCACACATCCCCTGGAGCAGGCACACATCCCCTGGAGCAGGGCACACATCCCCTGCAGCTGGCACACATCCCCTGCACAACTGGCACATGTCTTCCTGGTGACTCCCACCTTGTTGCTGCAGGACCGGAGCGAGCAGTGGGAGCCGCCATGTTTTTTGTGGCCGGCTGCATTCAGTAACAGTAGAGGCTTCAACAAAATGGCCGCCGCCATAGTGGAGACAGGCGGCCAACTGAGGTTTCTACCTCTACCGGCCAGCTGCTGCACAGTGACTGCACAAAAAACATGGCGGCGCCCACCAAACGCTGCAGTCGGTAGATCTCCGTTGCTCCGGTCCTGCAGCTGTGCCCCCCTAACCACCGGAAGCTGCCGCTAAGCCGCCGCACCCCTCACCACCCCTCCACCGGTAATATTTAATTTTTTTTTTTTAGATTCGCTTTTTAAGACGCACCCCCCATTCTCCCCCCAGTTTGGGGGAACAAAAGTGCGTCTTAAAAAGCAAAAAATACGGTATATATATATAGCACTATTTATTCCAAGATACTTTACATGTGAAATGGGGTACACATAATAACAAAAAGTATGATAGACGCGATTTTCGTCATATCGCCTGTACCACCCCCTTGCAGCATAAGCAGAGTCTCTGCTCTATAGCACGCCCAACGCTGACATCCAAGCCCTCCCTGTCCTCCCTATACCACTTCTCAGTGGGTGGACACCATCTCAACCCTAGACCACCTGTGAGAGATGAGGGTTAGGACTCATCAGACCTGAAGTCACTTTGTCGCAGTTGATGAGCAAACAGACATTGGCCAATGTATGTACTAAGAACTTCAGAAATAAAAAAATAAGAATTTTTGAGTTTTTTGAAAAAAACATACGTTTTTAAACTTTTTTCTCAAATATATATATAGCTTGTTAGCATATGTACATCATTGGTAGTAGCTGAGTGCTGCAGAGAATTTTTTCTATTTGTTTAGTTCAGTGTCCCTGCTTGGCACCAGTTCACATTATGTCTGTGAGTGCTGTGCATTTTTTTCATGTTATCTATCTATCTATCTATCTATCTATCTATCTATCTATCTATCTATGTATCTATCCTATCAATCTGTCAATTCAATGTTAACCATGGGTGCAAAGAGTCAAGAAACTGTGATGTCCAATGCAAATTTCCATAGAAAGATAAAGCCAGGCAGCACTTCAAATGAAGAAAAAATTGTGGACTTTAATTCAGCCCCAAATGTGGCGCGATGTTTCGGCTTTCACCCACGCCTTTCTCAAGCACAATGTAATGACATCATAACTAGATATGTATATATTCAAGCAATTAATAATAATCATACAATTCCAGATATATAGACATAATAGTGCAATAGTGAATAATAGTACATCATGTGTCTACATATAAAATGCATAACAGTGCACATTATAAAATACAGCAACCTTTCACTGCCCTAATACTTTGAAATTGCTACTGATTAAGAATGTGTAAATAATTAATAGATATCCAAAGGTACACTCACCCACATGGTTCTGTTTATGAGCGCCATTATTGGTATTTATCACAGTATATTGTGCATGTCAGACAGACATGCTTCCTCATTGGCCCCAATACAATGATGCGTTTGTGCATGCTCACTAAGGATGCATGCTGATTGCCGCTATTTTAGTTACTGGTAAACAGCGTTTCTTGCCATTGTTCTGTATTTAAAAAAAAAAAAAAATTTGCTTGGTGACAAATTTATTAAGAACCAAAGGAATAACTTCAGAGGTCATGTACATATTAGGAATAGTAATATGAATATGCACATATGGGTGTAATGGAACTTGATATATGCTCATACATAGTGTCCTACATATCAGAGATTGTCAAACCTCATGCCCACTCTTGAACATAGAAGGACAATTTATTTGTCAGGTGCTATATATCTTAGTCTTCAAACTCAGACAATCACAACCGAATCACATAATCTAATAACAGGGGACACTTTCATATCAATGATATCCATGTCCTGGTTCATAAAGCCCATTTATTTCAAATGCATATAAAAATCATGTCACAAATATCTGGGATCATGAGAGAAATCATATAAAGCTTTTCCAATATGACAGAAGATCAATTCTCCTCCCTTCTGTTACGATCACACCTCACCACCTGTGCTCTCCACCCGCTCCCCTCCCACCTCATTCTGAACCTCACTACAGTCTTCATCCCTGCCCTATCTCATCTCTTCAACCTATCACTCACCACTGGTGTCTTCCCCTTATCCTTCAAACATGCCTTGATCACACTCATCCTCACAAAACCTCCCTTAACCCTGCATCCGTTTCTAACTATCGCCCCATATCTCTTCTCGCCTTTGCCTCAAAACTACTTGAACAACATGTCCATTCTGAACTGTCCTCCTACCTCTCCTCCTGCTTCCTCTTTGACCGCCTACAATCCGGTTTCCGACCTCATCACTCCAATGAAACAGCCCTAACCAAAGTCACCAATGACATACTGAACGCCAAGAGCAAGCGACACTACTCAGTCCTCCTCCTCCTTGATCTATCCGCCCTCTTTGACACTGTTGACCACTCCCTCCTACTTTAGATCCTGGAATCTCTTGGCATCACTGACCTAGCCCTCTCCTAGATCTCCTCATACCTAACGGACTGGACTTTCAGCATCACCCAATCTCACACCTCCTCTTCATCCTACTCCCTATCTGTCGGCGTCCCCCAAGTCTCTGTTCGGGAACCTCTAATCCTCTCCATCCTAGACAACTCATTGAGTCCCATGGCCTCCAGTGCCATCTCTATGCCAACAACACCCAATCTCACACCTCCTCTTCATCCTACTCCCTATCTGTCGGCGTCCCCCAAGTCTCTGTTCGGGAACCTCTAATCCTCTCCATCCTAGACAACTCATTGAGTCCCATGGCCTCCAGTGCCATCTCTATGCCAACAACACCCAGATCTACCTCTCTGGGCCCGTCATCACCTCCCTACTATCTAAAATTCCACAATGTCTGTGCTCCATCTCATCTTTCTTCTCTGCTCACTTCCTCAAGCTGAACATGGACAAAACAGAGTTTATAGTCTTCCCTCCAAGTAGCTCACCCCCTCTACATGACCTATCCATCCTAGTCAACGACTGCTCACTCTCCCCAGTCCCCCACGCCAAGTGGCTTTGGGTTACTCTCGACTCTTCCCTCTCCTTCAAGCCTCACATCCATGCCCTCACCACCTCCTGCCAACTCCAGCTCGAAAACATTTCCAGGATCCGCACTTTCCTTGACCACGACACTGCTAAAACACTTGTTCATGCTCTAATCATTTCCTGCCTAGACTATTGCAACCTCCTGCTCACTGGCCTCTACCCTACTTCCCTCGCATCTCTCCAATCTATCCTAAACTCCACTGCTCAATTAATCCACCTGTCACCTGTCTCCCCGCTACTCCACTGTCTCTTCCCTCTGCCAAGCCCTTTACTGGCTCCCCACCTCTCAGAGATCCCGATTTAAAACCCTAATGGTACATTTACACGCCGCTACCGAAAGGTAGAAACCGGCAGGTGTCGGAGACAATTGTACCTGATACCTTCAAAACACCGCGAAGTGGCGGCATGTAATTCAGGTTGTTGCTCCCTGTCTCTTTGGATACCTGTTTTTCAGCCGTGCTGAAAAACAAGCAGGTATAAACCCTATGGTAGCGGCGTGTAATCGGGGCACAGGTACGATATTTGAGTTACCTGGGGCGTGCTTGAGCGTCACGTATACCACGCCCCATCAGCTATCATTGGTGGAGACTACTGTGTACCCATTGGCTGTCCTTGCACAGGGCGGCATATTTAACGAGCTGACCAGTCACAATACACATTTGCTATAGCGTCATGTATTAGGCAGCCTCCCTGCGCTGGCTGCCCAATCATGATGTTATTGCATTGTCCAATCACCGTACGAGCGTCGCATAATACACAACTCAGTCACGCCTATGTAGATACGGCGCACAAGATTCCCTTGTGGTAGCGGCGTGTAAATCAGGGAAGGTGCTCCACAGAAGGTAACCTGCGGCACCCGTCGGCACTTCCGGGGAACGCAAATACCTTCTGTGGAGCACCTTGTAGCGGAGTGTAATAGCGGTATCAGGTACCGTTAGGGACCGTTGAAAATGTGCACGTGCACGTGCAGTGCCTACCTGTTGCTACCTTCGGTAGCGGTGTGTAAAGGTACCATAACAGTGACATACCAAGCCATCCATCACCTGTTCCTCCATACATCTCAGACATTGTCTCCTGATACCTGCACGCACTCAACCTGTGATCCTCTACTCTCCCCTTATCTCCTCCACTCACAACCGCATACAAGACTTCTTCCATACATCTACCTTACTCTGGAACTCTCTCCCCAACACGTCATACACTCGCCTACCCTTGGTAACTTCAAAAGAAACTTGAAGACTCACCTCTTCCAACAAGCCTACAAGCTACAATGAGACCTGGTTGCCGCAAAGTCCCACTATCAGCGCTTCCCCCTCCTAATGTTCTCTTGCCCGACCCTCGTAGACTGGGAGCCCTTGTGGACAGGGTCCTCTCTCCCCTCCTGTATCTGTATGACTTGATTGTTCATATGTACTTGTCCTCGTTCTACCCTCTTCATATGTAAAGCACCATGGAATCTAATGGCGCTATATAAATAAATAATAATAAATAAAATAAATAAATGAATAATAATGCAGTACCAAACAACATATGTAATATTGGATGAGCTTAATCCGTCTGATAGAATCACTCCTTAAAAATGAAAAAATACAACATTAAGAACATACTTCAAGAAATAGATTCTGTATCCTATCCAAAAACACGCCAATTTGACTGGGGACTGAATCAGATGATGTGGGGCTACGCTGTATGTTTGGTCACTAGCACAAGTACGAGCTGCCACCAATCCCCAGCTGTCTAGTTTTACCTGGCTGAACTAGTTTCGCTATATTTTTGGTTGCTAGCCAGGTACAACTAAGCAGCTGGGAGCTGGAATTCTCAGCGTGGAGAGGCCCAAGCTGTCTGGGCCTCCCATGCTGTGAATTGCAGCTCTCAGCTGCCCCAGAAAATGGTGCATTCATTGAAGCGCCATTTTCTGGTGGAGTAGCCCAGCTGTGAAGCAAGCTACACCGCCTGTGTATCTAATAACAATTTTTAACTGCATCTAGCCCAGGCAATCCTTTTGGGCTAGTAGCAGTGTCTGGTTGTCAGCGGAGTAGCCCAGCTGTGAAGCAGGCTACACCGCCTGTGTATATAATAACAATTTTTAACTGCTTGTAGCCCAGGCAATCCTATTGGGCTAGTAGCAGTGTCTGATAGTCAGCGAAGTAGCCCAGCTGTGAAGCAAGCTACACCGCCTGTGTATCTAATAACAATTGTTAACTGCATCTAGCCCAAGCAATCCTTTCAGCCTAGTAGCAGTATCTGGTAGTCAGTGGAGTAGTCCAGCTGTGAAGCAAGCTACACAGCCTGTCTATCTAATAACAATTGTTAACTACATTTAGCCCAGGCAATTCTTTCGGCATTACCACTGGGTAACTATGGTGACAGCAGGAGAAGGGGCTGCTATCCAAGTCTTGCCGTCCCCACGAGTTGTGTGTCAATCCTCTGTTGTATGTAGAAGTTCCTTCACTGCTTCTGCCTCCTCAACCTCGTCTCGGTCCTCCACCTGCACCCAAAGCCTGTCTGGTAATGCCACCCACGTTCTAACTGTGCAGAAAGAATCCTGCACACCTCCTTACTATGCTGGCAGCAAGGCTCAACGGCATCAGGTGGTGTTTACATTGAAATGTCTGTGAAATGTGAGTCACACAGCTGAAGAGTTGTGTGGGCAGCTCTGGAGACCGAGTTTCATGAGTGGTTGTCTCCACTGAACCTGCAGCCAGAAAATGCAGTGTGATGCTGCAAACCTGAGTGCGGCCCTTCGCCGGGGCAATGTGACACACATGCCTTGTATGGCTCACGTCTTGAACCTGGTTGTCCAGCAATTTTTAGCCCACTATCCCGGCCTAGATGGGCTTCTGCAGAGGGCACGGTCGCTGTGTGCTCACTTCCACCGTTCGCATCCCGCAGCTCAACGACTTGCATCTCTACTGCAGTCGTTCAGCCTGCCAGTTCACTGGCTCAAATGCGATGTGCCGACATGATCGAATTCAACTCTGCACATGTTGCAGCAACTGTGGCAGCACCGACGAGCCCTGGTGCAATACGTTATGACGTATAGCCTGGGCCAACGAGATCCAGAGGTGGGGCAAATTACGCTGCTGGAGTGGTCTGAGATCAAGGACCTATGCACTGTTCTGCACAGTTTTGAAATGGGGACGAAGATGTTTAGTGCTGATGATGCCATTATCAGCATGTCTATTCCGGTCATCTACATGCTGGAGCACACTTTAAATAGTATTCAGAGTCAGGTGGTGGGCCAAGAGGAGGGGGAGGAAGTACAGGAGGAGTCATATGGGGAAGGGATAACAAGATCTCCAAGGTCCAGACGGTCGGCAGCACCAAGGTGGCAGGCATGGGAGGATGGGGGAGAGGGATTAACAAGGGTGCATGGTAGCAGCCAAACTGTTGAGGGAGGTGCAGGAGCCGAGGAACAAATGGAGAACGAACTGGCGATGGGCATGGAGGACTCAGCAGATGAGGGAGACCTTGATCACATTTCTGTTATGCGAGGTTGGGGGGAGAGGGCAGAGGAAGGAAGCATGATTCTTACCTCGCTGCCACCAAGACAACAAGGCCTTGGTCCTCCTGGATACACAAGACACATGAGTGCCTTCTTGCTGCACTATCTTCAACATGACCCTCGGATTGTCAGAATGCCGACTACTCGGTTGCCACACTCTTAGATCCCCGGTACAAGAGTAAATTTGGCAAAATAATTCCTGCCATAGAAAGGGATGCACGCATGCAGGAGTATCTGCAGAAGCTGTTACAGAATCTGAGATCTGCTTTTCCACAAAACACCAGTGGTGCACAAAGTGAATTTCACAGGAGTATCTACAAGTGAACATCGATGCCATGACTGTGGAACTGAACCCTTGCTTATTTTGGGCTTCCAATCTGGAAAAATGGCCTGCCCTCGCTACTCATGACTTGGAGATTTTGTCATGCCCCGCAGCCAGCGTTCTCTCTGAATGTGTCTTCAGCGCTGCTGGTGGTTTGCTGACGGATAAGCGCACGCGGCTGTCCAGTGACAATGTAGACAGACTAACGTTCATCAAGATGAACAAGTCATCCGCAAGGACTTTTCTACCCCTGTGTCATCCTGGGGAGACTACAGGTTTGTGTCACCAACAATTTTAAGCTTGCAACTCTGGCACAATTGCTGCTACTTAAGTGTTGTCTGTGCCCAAATTTTTGGAAAAAATGGAGACTCTTGTTGGAGTCCCCTTGCTGTGTTTTACATAATTTTTTACTCCTCCACCTCTTTTCTTTTTGCATGACTATATGTACTCGTCACTTTTCCACGTGTTTGTTGTGTCTTCTGAGTAGTTTGTCAGCTTTGGGACACCTTTGAAGGTGTTTTCTATGTGTTTTTTATGTGTTTGTGTTTGCCTGCCATTGTTTTCAATGGTGTGACGAACATTCGATGAACATTCGACGAACACCCCCCCAATTTGATGAGTCAAATCAAATTTGAACATTAGGGTGGTGGCTCATCTCTATTCTTAATATGACCTGATCACTCTTTTTTTGTTTTCTAAATTCTTTATTTTGGAATGTTCAACAGAGATAACACGACAAGCACTTATCAACAAGGGTAGAGTAAACATCCTTTTTCAGAGTGTGGGAACCGTAACAGGGGGAAGGGTAAGGAAGAGATAAGGGGGGCTTGAAGACAGGGAAAACAAAAGGAAGAAGGAGTGGGGTGGGGATTTAGTCCTGACAGATGTAGTGAATGGAGACAAGACAAAAGATTATAGTGGATATGTAGGGAAAGTAAGAAATCTAACACAAGCAAAAATCAAGGTTCCCCTATCCAACTAGAATGGTTAAACGAAACTAACTCCATCTGTACAATGGAAAAACTTTGCATCATGTACTCTAAAAACTTCAAATCTCTTGGACAATGGAACAAATGGATCACTGACCTGATCACTCTTATTCATGCAAAGTGTCAATATTTATAAGCTTAACATTTTACACATTTCAAATAAACTTCCTTTTTAACTTTTATTGTCAAGAGTGTTCCCAAATCATACTATTCTGAATTTAAGATTTCCTTGGGATAACATTGAAATACAACAATAAATACATTTACAAACTGGAAAATACAACAAAACCTTCATGTATCAAAACAACAATGTCAAAATAAATGTAAAATAAAAACCGGAATGACAGATTTATCTTTTGTAAGGTAACACAAGATTATCTCGCCCGTGGACAAGACCCAATAGGGAACTTGGTCAAAAACATTAAAATGCATCAGAAAATATGTTTAAGATAATCAGGGTCCTGCCTGGCTTTTCTGGAGGCTAAAGCAATTATGTCTTAAAGAATCACAAAGATAAACCTGGACTTGCCTTTGTATGGTAAAAGCCTTGGGTCAAAGGACACATATGGGATCCACAGGAAAGAGGTTGTTGTGGGCATTATGATCTGTCATACTGATGAGGCACAGGGGCAAGGAAATAATTGGCAGAAATTGAAATATTTAGATTCTCTAAGGCACATTATGTTTGTTAGAGTCTTCTAACCATCAAGCATTGACAGTATGGGAGAAAGCTATACACTGTATATATCAAAGTGCCGTATGAGTAGCTCAGACTTTATTTTTCTACATTTTAGGCAAAAATCTCTTTGCAAGACAAAATAATACTGTATTCTGCAATTCTCTTCTTCCCAGCAAGGTAGCTCAATGGGTATTGATTGTGTCATGCCTGCTGTGGTTGCCCTCACTAAGCATCAGTTGCCATGTAATGCCTTCCTTTAAATGTTTGCGATGGCATCTGGTTATTGTAAAAGCTTCCAAGATGAAATTGATTTCTGAAGTAATAATTTGGTGGTGAAATGCCTTACTAAAATGTATAGGGAAAATAATTTAGACTGATTTAAAATCTCATCCTTTATTTACTATTTGTCATTTAAAAAAAATTGTACAAATTAATAGCAAGCAAAATATGTCCAGTTATCTTTAAATAATGTAAAGTGCCCCAATTAAAGATGCCAGAATCCTACTCCACACTGATGAGGGGCACTACCCCGAAACAGCTGTCTGTGGATGGATACCTGGTTCTGTTAATTCCCTTGTCATATCCTTAACTCGTAACTGTGTGGGATATTAACTTAAAAGGGCCACTTAATATGGTGGTTATGGTGGTCTCCGCAAGGATTCCACCCCAGGGCTAGGTCCTTCCCTTGGTAGGATATCTGGCTAGTCCTGTGTTTGAGACTCTTAATTGAGGCTCCACGGACTCCATTTGCATAATCTAATTCCCAGGGGGCAATGCACCAGGGATTTCACTGTGTTTGAGCGCTTTAGCAGTGTTTTCCTTGACTGGTCTCCCTGAGATCAGTGAGTGCTTTGCCAAATTAAGAGGAACATTAGTGATTTAATGTGAATCAAATTTTATGAAGTTTGCAGGTTCTGTCAAATTTTTTAAATTTGCTATTCAATTTGCCAAATTAGCAAAAAAATGCCCATCATCATTTTTACACATTATAGAAGATTTCATCAGAAGGCTGACATGACCTCAGACGCAACCAATGCAGGCTTCACCATAATGTCTTACAGCTATCAAATCAGATGGCATAGTACAGCCAATCAAAATAGACTAAAATAGCATGTATAAAAGTCCAAGGCAGAGAATGCAGCAGACATGTTAGACATATCTGGGATAATGGGGAAACATCAGAGTTCTCAGCTCTGCAAAAAAGAATGGAAAGCCTGAAAACATTCTTCAGAAAGTAATGTGTTGTACAACTGCAACAGTCAAGATGCTTGCAGTAGTCTGCAGATATTACAGAGATTCAGTTGAGAGGTAACTATAGATGAGGGGGAATAGAAATTGTGGTGCCAACAGCAGTGCCAGACGTAGAGTGATTGATCAGTGACATGATGTAGCTGGCATTTGACCTGCTGTAAATTTAATCACAATTACACTTAATTGTCTCCATTCTTAATGCACTTGAAAGCAGGAGCATGGCAGCACAATATTTTTAAAAGATAAAAATATCTGAAATCAGATATAGCCAGAAACAGTATGCTTGTTTGTTGTAATCAACTGCTTTTCTTGTGCTATTTTTTTGAAGGGAAGAATAATTGATTTCTTTTTAAATACAAAAGAAAATTTCCCAAAATCTAGACATATAAGGAGGAAATGTTACTAGTTCAAAAATAGCAATGTTACATTTTCCTGATACTCCCCTGAATTTTGCTTTGTTTGTTTGTTTATTGTTTTACAATCTGACATACGTTTCCAGAGATATGGGCCTTTTTTTTCGGTGCTAAATTCAATTGTATTTACCAATAGGGCAAAGGGGTAGAAATCATTAGATTCTCTGGGAGGGTGTTTTTAATCTGCTTTCCATTATTAGCCTTGAGCAACTCCTCCTTGCTAAAGACCATAAAAATAGTACTAAATAAATAGGCCCATACTGTGGATTAAAAAAAAAAGAATACTTAAAGGGGTTTTCCCATGAAAAAAAGTTAATGTAAAAGTTTATTTTAATCAATAGATCTTGTAATAATAGTAATTTCCACAATTAGATATGATTAAAAAAATGTTACTGTGCTGAGATAAGCTTATAAATGGGCTCCTACTATGTAAGTTTCATTTTTGTTTTTGACCGTGCACGGATCATTGGTTTGATCCTGGTCAGGGGAGGATGAAATAGAGTATACAGACATTACAGCATGGGATCGCAAATAATTCTTTCTTTGAGGTAAAACATTTTCTAGAAAACAGAGAAATGTTTTACCACATAAAAAGACTCATTTGTGATCCTGTGCTGTAATGTCTGTATATTCTCTTTCCTTCCTCCCCTGCCCAGGAGATGTGGTATGATCAGACAATGTTCCGTGCACAGTCAGAAACAAAAATGAAACTGTACAATAGCAGGAGCATATTTATAAAATTATCACAGCACAGGAACATCTTTTTAAGACACATCCATTGCGGAAATTTACATGAACTTTTTACACATGAACTGATGTCTATGTGTAAAAAAATCCATGTTTGCAGATAGGAGAAAAGGGGCAGATGGACACACTCCGCCTCCAAAATCATTCCAAATTCAAAGCTGAATTAATTCATCAGGTGGTATTTATTCTACATGTTTCGGGGACAAGCCCCTTTCTCAGGAATACCACAAAAGTGACACAGTAAAGAGAGGTACATCTCTTTACTTTGTCATTTTTGTGGTATTCCTGAAGTAGGGGTTCATCCCTGAAATGTGTAGAATAAATACCACCTGATGAATTAATTCAGCTTTGAATTTGGAATGATTTTGGAGGGAGAGTGTGTCCATCTGCCCCTTTTCTCCTATCTGCAATCCTGGATCTTACCAAGGGAGGACCGCTGCAAACCGTAGAAAAGCTTCACATCTATAGTTGTCAAAGGTTCAAAAAGTGGTTTTAATTTCTCACAACCCTAAGAGGTGAGTGGATTTCATTATTTCCCCATTTCTCAAAAGTATAGACAGATAAACACTATTGTGCACCCCTCTTTCATTTCAGCCGTTTCTTTGTGTGTGAAATAAGTAAAAGTATGCACTTCTTTAATCCATGTTCTGGCTGAGACTCGCCCATTAAAAGTCTAAAGTGGCGCTAAAAAAAATCATATACACACTACCATCCATATGCTATGCGTTTTTTAAGAATCACTAACAATTATTAAGAAAGGAAATTGTATTAGACCTTTTTTAGTTATTAAATTGTTCATATGAAAACTGTGTGCCATTTGCATGTACAAAACTGACAAATGGTTGGCTTATGGATGTAGAAATGGAAGAAATGGATGTTATATAAATAAGAAAAATTGACATATGGAGCACAATAAGGACTCATAAATGTTTGTTTTTTTTAACTTGAAGATTTTGCATATGCTCGTGTGAAACCTTGTCAAACTTCATATATGCAGGTACCAGTTTTTTGGATGTGTACTTAACATTTTTTATTTAGTAATTTTTAGAAAAAGGCTTGTATGTTGTTAAAAAAATAGGTTAAAAATAGACATTAAACTGGGCACGAGCACATACGGTAGATTTTTAAACACCTGTTATACTAGTAGAATTTGACAGTCATACACTCCACACCTATATTGCTACCTGCTGCCAGATTTTATTTTATGTACCTATACCTACTGACAGTCCCTAGCATTTTTTTTATTATGTACTTTTTGGCAAGGGTTGAAAATTTAGTGTTGAAAAGATTTACAAAAGGTAATTAAAGTGTTGTTCAAAATGTATATATGGCCGGTTTCACATTGGCGTTCGGGTGCGCTGCATCTGGGTAGTAGACGCAAGCACAGTCCCGAATTCGGCCATCTGCAAGTGAACGCAGCTGATAGAATCCGCTTGCATTCACTGTGAAAAGAGAGGAAGGAGGACAGAGAGGAAAGGGAGGAGAGGAAAGAGAAGAGAGAAAGGACTAAGAGGAGAGAGAGGAAACAGGAGACAGGGGAAAGAGAGAACAAAAAGGAGACAGAGAACTGAGAGGAGAGAAAAAGACATCAATTTTCTATGGGCTTGGCTATGTGAACGCATGCATTCCCTGCTTTTGATCTGCAGATGGCAATGCGTTCTCGTAGGCTCCCATTCATTGTTTCACCGCTGCAGAAGGCTAGTGTACAAAATAAGCTTTGTGCGATACACAAAAAATGTAACAAGATGCATTTTCTGTGCGTCTGCGAAAACGTATTTTGTACGCAAACGCAGCAGAACGCAGACAGACGCAGGTACACTGTGTCCCTATGTTAAACATAGGAACAATGTATGCTTGCGTTTGGATACGTTCGCGGACACTGCGTTGCGAACGCTAGTTTGAAACTAGCCTAAATGCAATATAAATAACAGTTGCACTCAAGTAAATGGGAAAAGGGCTGAAGGACACAATCAGTGAACGCAAGAATGTGAACATGCATTACTGCTTCGAAAAAACATGACTTTTTGGAAAAAAAACTGAGATATTTAGCATATTAAAATGGCCTGTTTTATTTGAGTTCAGTTACCACATAATGGTGTACCTCTCAACTAGGTCATAACCAAGTGAATGCCTCTCTTGTGTCGTTACTAATGTGATGTTTGTTAAAGAACTTTTAAGCGGTTTGATAAGTTGTAGGAGACCTCAGCATGTTGCATACATCTCAGACTTTTTAGTTCTGTGATTCGTGACAAATAAAATTATTTTGAAAACATTGTCAAACCTTCTGAGTTTAAAGTGGATCCGCTGTTTACATTTTTATTTAATAATAATGTAGAGCAAATGATTATAATAAACTTTCAAATATACTTAAAAATGAAATCTGTAAGAAAACCTTTAAAAAACCTTCCAGAAGATGTCCCACAAACGTTTTTTCTAAATCTGACATATGCTGGTTGTCAGGGAAATCTGTCTTCAGCTCCACACACTGAATACAGCTATATAAGTGGCGGAAGGCTTACATAGTGTGCCACAGCTTATCAGTGTATCTGCAGTTTACCACATCAGGCTCTCAGCACACAGCTCCTGTGATCTTATCTGACTCCTCTCCATTGACATTGCTCTGCTCTGTGCAATCAGCTGAGTTTTACAATATACAGTGCCTACAAGTAGTATTCAACCCCCTGCAGATTTAGGTGGTTTGATAAGATGCAAATAAGTTAGAGCCTTCAAACTGCAAACGAGAGTAGGATTTATTAACAGAAGCATAAATCTTACAAACCAAAAAGTTATGTTGCTCAGTTGAATTTTAATAAATTTTAAACATAAAAGTGTGGGTCAATTATTATTCAACCCCTAGGTTTAATATTTTGTGGAATAACCCTTGTTTGCAATTACAGCTAATAATCGTCTTTTATAAGACCTGATCAGGCCGGCACAGGTCTCTGGAGTTATCTTGGCCCACTCCTCCATGCAGATCTTCTCCAAGTTATCTAGGTTCTTTGGGTGTCTCATGTGGACTTTAATCTTGAGCTCCTTCCACAAGTTTTCAATTGGGTTAAGGTCAGGAGACTGACTAGGCCACTCCATCACCTTGATTTTTTCCCTCTTGAACCAGGCCTTGGTTTTCTTGGCTGTGTGCTTTGGGTCGTTGTCTTGTTGGAAGATGAAATTACGACCCATCTTAAGATCCTTGATGGAGGAGCGGAGGTTCTTGGCCAAAATCTCCAGGTAGGCCGTGCTATCCATCTTCCCATGGATGTGGACCAGATGGCCAGGCCCCTTGGCTGAGAAACAGCCCCACAGCATGATGCTGCCACCACCATGCTTGACTGTAGGGATGGTATTCTTGGGGTCGTATGCAGTGCCATCCAGTTTCCAAATGTCACGTGTGTGGTTGGCACCAAAGATCTCGATCTTGGTCTCATCAGACCATAGAACCTTGAACCAGTCTGTCTCAGAGTCCTCCAAGTGATCATGAGCAAACTGTAGACGAGCCTTGACATGACACTTTGAAAGTAAAGGTACCTTACGGGCTCGTCTGGAACGGAGACCATTGCGGTGGAGTACGTTACTTATGGTATTGACTGAAACCAATGTCCCCACTGCCATGAGATCTTCCCAGAGCTCCTTCCTTGTTGTCCTTGGGTTAGCCTTGACTCTTCGGACAAGCCTGGCCTCGGCACGGGAGGAAACTTTCAAAGGCTGTCCAGGCCGTGGAAGGCTAACAGTAGTTCCATAAGCCTTCCACTTCCGGATGATGCTCCCAACAGTGGAGACAGGTAGGCCCAACTCCTTGGAAAGGGTTTTGTACCCCTTGCCAGCCTTGTGACCCTCCACAATCTTGTCTCTGATGGCCTTGGAATGCTCCTTTGTCTTTCCCATGTTGACCATGTATGAGTGCTGTTCACAAGTTTGGGGAGGGTCTTAAATAGTCAGAAAAGGCTGGCAAAAGAGATAATTAATCCACACATGTGAAGCTCATTGTTCTTTGTGCCTGAACTACTTCTTAATACTTTAGGGGGACCAAACAGAATGCTGGTGGTTTGAGGGGTTGAATAATAAATGACCCTCTGAATGAACTTTTAACGCTTTAAAAAAAAAAAAAAATTAAAAAAATCTTTTTGGCTGCAGTGCATTTCCCACTTCCAGGCTGATCTACAGTCCAAATGTCACAATGCCAAGTTAATTCCGCATGTGTCAACCAGCTAAATCTGCAGGGGGTTGAAGACTACTTGTAGGCACTGTATGTTGCATCTGTTATTCCCATAGAAAGAAAAACATTTCTTTGTTTCCCCTGCCAATTAACAATTAAATAAAGAGTACACATGGTGGCATACCTTTTTCCACACAGCAAGTGACTTGCTTTGTAAGGCTGATTTCACACTACAGTGTTTTAAAATCCAGGGGTGGGATGTCCGGATCACCGCAAATGTAGAACATGATGCAACTGGATGCACACAAACTGTGATAATGCCGGGGCAGGTGAATCCTGCTGCACCATATTGTGTACCTTTTTGAGCTGGATCCAAGTGTAAATGACATGCTTACTAGTGGGCATGTCATTTACGGCTGGGTTCTGGACATGGTCAGTTTAAAAACTCGGATCCAGTATCCGGATCAAGTGGGATCAGGATTCTGCTGGATTCAGGTTCCATAGAGTCACATTCTAATTGAACCCATAGTGTCCCAGATCTGGGTGTCCATGTTTTTGAAATCAATACAAAATGCAATTTTGGTCTCAGTGAAAAAAAAAGTGAATGCCTGGATCAGGAGGAATCATACAGAACTGGATGCACATACAAGTTCCTGCGGCCCCACTGAAAGTCAATGGGACTAAAAATAGATGAAGATTCATCCAGTTTCAGCTGAATTCACAGGGATACCAAAAAGTGTGAAACCAGCCTAAGGCTTGGGTCACACTTTAAACCAGAATTGCGTTCACCGCATCCAGATCCGGATGCGATGAACGCAATTGCGTTCAAACACATTTTTTTATAAAAGAATGTGTGGATGGAACCGCAATGCGGTAACCGGATTGCTCCGGATGTGTAATCCGGAACAATCTGGTTACCATACAGTTTGCTCATCCCTGCTGCCGCAGGGATGAGCAAACTGTTAAATCTGTGATAAAATCTTTAATATTAATAATAATTGCTCCCTTCATGTCTCTAGGGGGTGCCCACCCCCCTTAGATACATGCTGCCTAGTCAGGTGGGCATGTGAGGGGTTAAAAACCCCTGTACAGTAAGCCGGCTCCTGGTGGCTCTGTACAATTTTGTGAATGAAGGCGCCGGCTTCTCTGACAGCTGCGCACATACTATACGTAATGTACGTATAGCATGTGCGCTGTCTGAGGTCCTGTAGGCTTTTACAGTAGATCTATGGGCTGCGCAGCGCCATAGATCTACACTACAAGCCTACAGGACCTCGGACAGCTCACATAGTATACGTAATGTATGTATAGTATGTGCACAGCTGTCAGATGAGCCGGCGCCTTCATTCACAAAATTGTACAGAGCCGCCAGGAGCCGGCTTACTGTACAGGGGTTTTTAACCCCTCACATGTCCACCTGACAAGGCAGCATGTCTCTAAGGGTAGGTGGGCACCACCTAGAGACATGAAGGGAGCAATTATCATTAATATTAAACCTTTTTTATATAGTTAAACACCTTGCTTATCCTGGCGGCAGCCGGGATAAGCAAAGTATATACGGTAACCACATTGCTCAGGATTACACATCCTGAGCAATGTGGTTACCGCATTGCGGATGCTAGAGCCGCTGCAAAAACTGCAGCCTGTGTGATTTTTTATAATGTTTTTATAATGGGCTCCTATGAGGAGCATTTCCTGCTCCGGTTTTGAGCTTTTTGAAAGCTCAAAACCGGATCAGGATTTAAAAAAATAAACGCAGATGTGACCCCAACTTAAGTTTGATTTGCAACATGGATTAATGTAGGACGTCTACTTTTTTTGTGGACAGTCCATCAACATGAAAAAAGGATGTGCAAAGGCACATTGTTTATAAAGGGTCTGTGATCTATACTAATGAAAACTAAATGGGTAGCACTTGTACCAAAAGGGAAATGATGTGAAAAAGAACATTTAAGTCCCATTCAGACATTTGTTTTTTTCTTATATAAAAAAACATGATTTTTATTAGTATAAAGCGGCCGTCACACGCTACGATATCGCTAGCGATATTGTAAGCGATCACGTGCACGCGCGATCGCTTACAATATCACTCACATCGCTGGTGAGATGTCACATAGACAGACTCACCAGCGATGTGGAGCAGCGAGATCACTGGTAACTATGGTACTCATCGGGTTACTAGGCGCCGCGCGTCGCTTAGTAACCCGACGTGTACCATAGTTACCATCTCCCAGCATAGGCTCTGCCGCTGGGAGATCGTTCATCGTGGTGTTATACACCACCATGAGACAGATCGTGAAATCGTTCATCGCAAGATCTGAGCTCCGGAGCTCAGATCTCGATTTTGCGATTTCATCAATTCTCGCTCGTCGTATCTTGCCGTCACACGCACAGACATCATTCAAGCGATGTTAAATCTGGCGCGTTCAAGCGATATCTTTCAAGATATAGTAGCGTGTGACGGCCGCTTAAGGGTTATCTCACATCTGTGTATATAAAATCACTTAGATTCTCAGCAAGAAAAGTTGGCAAGAGTCATGCAAATGTCATGCATGTGTCATTAAAAATGACATGCAAGTGTGCAATTTTTTCTCGCTTAGTATCCATATGACATGCAATTTCTATGCAAGTGTGCATTTTTTTCACACCTACCATGTCATGCGTTTTTAACATCATCTTTACATAATTAATTCCTTTGTACATTAAATCTAGTCATCAATAATAAATCAACCTTAAATACACATATAGATAGAATTGATAGACTCTTGCTGATATATGTAATGTTACAGCCCTCTTACATATTATTCACTTTACCCCTTAGTGCCTTTCATGTGGAACTGCACTGTGTTTAGCTTTATTTAGCCTAATAAATCAATAATTTAAAAAAATGTCATGGGGTCTCCACTATTTTTCAGTTTGCAAAGGTAAAGCAGAAACCTGTGGCCTGATATTATAAGGCTGGGAAGGGCCATGAATATTGGACCCCTTCCAGCCTGAGAATGACAGCTCACAGCTTTCCCCAGAAGTGCAGCATTACAATATATTAGCCAAATCTGGTGCTTTACCTGGCTCTTCCTGATTGGCCTGGTGGCTGGTGTGATGCCTATCAGGGTAATGGTAGTTGGGGTTCATGTCAGCTGTGCAATGTTAGCTCACATCAAGTCCTGGTGCTAGTAATGAAGAGGTGTTATCTGATTGAATTTTTTTGTAAGGCCGGCTTCAGACTGCATGTCTGATCCGATCCGTAGCTGTCCGCTTCAAGCAGACAGCCGCGGACCGGATCAGCACACAGGACCGGGGGGCTATTATGCCCTCCGATCCTGTGTGCATCCGCACGCAGTTCCCGATGCTGATAAGTCAGGACCGCGGGCGGCGCGATCCTGACCTGTCAGCGGCTGCAGCTGCGTGCGGCTGCACACAGGATCGGAGGGCATAATAGCCCCCCGGTCCTGTGTGCTGATCCGGTCCGCGGCTGTCTGCTTGAAGCGGACAGCTACGGATCAGATCAGACACGCAGTCTGAAGCCGGCCTAAGAAGTATACTGTAGATCAACATTCAGAGTCATTATATAGAAAACTGTCCATGTACAATATACAGTGGATATGGAAAGTATTCAGACCCCTTTACATTTTTCACTCTTTGTTTCATTGCAGCCATTTGGTTAATTAAAAAAAAGTAATTTTTTCTCTCATTAATATACACTCTGCATCCCATCTTGACAGAAAAAAAGAGAAATGTAGACATTTTTCAAAATTTATAAAAAAACTAAAATATCACATGATCGTAAGTACTGAAACCCTTTGCTCAGTAATGAGTAGAATCACCCTTTTGAGTTAGTACAGCCATGAGTCATATTAGGAATGATGCAACAAGTCTTTCACACCAAGATTTGGGGATCCTCTGCTATTCTTCCTTGCAGATCCTCTCCAGTTCTGTCAGGTTGGATGGTGAAAGTTAATGGACAGCCATTTTCAGGTCTCTCCAGCTTAACCCCTTCACGACCCATGACGTTGTACAACATAATGGGCTGTGTCCCGGTGTTTGATGTGAGCTCCGGCGCGGAACGCACATCAAACAGCCGACATCTCAGCTGATGTGATCAGCTAAGATGTCGGGCTAACAGCACCAATCAGATTTGGGATCCGATCGGTGTGGTTAACCCTTTGGATCCCGCCGTTAATCTCTGACAGTGGGATCCAAAGGCGCCATGGTGGGGAATGCGCTGTTCCCCGACTGCCCCGGAGATCCTGCAATGGTATCGCGGGATCTCCGGCGCTCACGTGACAGGCCGGGGTCCTGGCTAGACCCCGGATGCTGTCACGGAGCATTTCTGGGTTGTGGTTGGAAGGCGCTGCCAAGTACAAAAGGTCCGCGATTCTGAGAGCTACAGATGAGCTGCAGCTCATCTGTATCTCCCAGAAGCGATCGGACTGTGCAGCAGGGTGCCTCTCTATGGGGCAGTGTAAAAATAAGAATTAATAAAAAATAAAGTTTTTAAAAACCTGTAAAAAAAACATAAAAGTTCAAATAACCAGATTTTTCCCCAATCACAATAAAAGTATTAAAAAAAAAAAAAAAAACACGTTTGATATTGCCGCGTTCATAATAGCTTGATCTATCAACATATTAAATCCGTTAATGAGAGCTGTCAAGTTACGAAAAAAATCCAGACGCCAAAATTACATTTTTTGGTCGGCGCAATATTGCTATAAAATGCAAAAACGGGTGTTCAAAACATTGGATCCACCCAAATATGGTATCATTAGAAACGTCTGCTCAAGAAGCAAAAAATAAGCCATCACACAGCCCCAGAGGACGCTACGGGTCACAGAACATGGCGCAAAATTCAGGGTTTTTTTTTTTCAAACTTCAGAATATTTTTTCACCACCTAGATACCAGTAAAGGTATACATGTTGGGTGTCTACAAACTCGTACCGACCCAGGGCATCACTCCGTCATGTCAGTTTTACCATATAGTGAACATGGCGACTAAAATACCCAAAAAACAAACTTGTAATTGCACTTTTTTTGCAATTTCACTGCAATTAGAATTTTTTTTGCAATTTCCCTGTACACTATATAGTAAAATAAATGATTGCATATGAAAGTACAACTCGTCCCGCAAAAAACAAGCCATCATATGTCTATATTGACGGAAAAATAAAAAAGTTATGGTTCTTGGAAGCAGGGGAGCAAAAAACGAAAATGAAAAATGAAAAATTCCAAGGTCATGAAGGGGTTAATTAGGTTTAGATCAGGGCTCTGGCTAGGCCAGTCAAGAATTGTCACAGAGTTGTTCTGAAGCCACTCCTTTGTCATTTTAGCTGTGTACTTATGGAGATTCTCCTGTTGGAAGGTGAACCTTTGGCCATGTCTGAGGTGACAAGCACTCTGAAAGAGGTTTTCATCCCGGATAAATCTGTACTTGGCTGCATTTTTGTTTCCTTCAATTGCAACTAATAGTTCTGTCCCTGCAGCTGAAAAACACTCCCATAGCATGATGGTGTCACCACCTTGTTTCACTGTTGGGATTGTATTGGGCAGGTGATGAGCATTGCCTGGTTTTCTCTACACATAGCGTTTAGAATTATCACCCACACGTTCTATGTTCATCTCATCAGAGTATAGAATCTTATTTCTCATAGTCTGAAAGTCCTTTATGTGTTTTTTTTGCATACTCTATGCGGGCTTTTATTTATCTTATAACTGCAGATGAGTCTCCAGTCTTCCCTCCATCTCTAAACTCTTGGAGCGCCTGGTTCTACTCCAATACCAATACAGTCTGGTTTCCGCCCCCTTCACTCTACAGAAACTGCCCTCATCGAAGTGACAAATGACCTTCTGACGGCAAATCGTAATGGTGACCAGTCTCTGCTTATTCTTCTTGATCTCTCTGCAGCTTTTGACACTGTTGACTACCATCTCCTACTCTTTATGCTGCACTCCATCGGCATAAATGACACTGCTCTCTCCTGGCTCTCTTCCTATCTTTCTGACCGCTCTTTCAGTGTATCATTCACTGGCTCCACTTCCTCTCCTCTTTCTCTCTGTATTGGGGTCCTTCATGGTTAAGTCCTTGGCCCTCTTCTCTTCTCTCTCTACATGGCTCCTGTTGGGCAGACAATCAGCACATTTGGCTTCCAGTATCATCTCTACGCTGATGACACACAATAAGGCTATGTGCCCACAGGACATTTTTAAAGCAAGTCCTGAATGCAGCAAAACCTGAGGATCCTAGAGTCCTTGACAGGAGATTAGCTATGATCTTGTCTGCGTTTTTTGCGCGTTTTTTGCGCGTATACCCTTAACAAGTCAATTCTTTTCCATCCGCACCAAAAACGCAGGTATTTGACAGTTCTTGACACTTGCAAAACCAATGTGTGTGCACAGCGTTTCTGTGAACTACATTGGTTTTGCTGGAAATCAAAACCGCAGGAACAAATTAGCATAAATTACCATAAACCAATGGTTTTCTGCTGCAGAAACTGCAGGAAAAACTTAGCAAAAACGTCCTGTGGGCACATACCCTTATACACTGACCTTACCCCTGCGGTACTGAAGAACGCCAATGACTGTCTGTCTGCAGCTTCCAACATCATGTTTGCTCTCTATTTGAAACTCAACCTTTTCAAAACTGAACTTCTGCTCCCTCCCTCCACTAACCTCCCTAAATCTGACATCTCCCTTTTAGAGTGTGGCACTACGATAATGCCTAGGCAGTAGGCTCACTGACTGGGTATTATGTTTGACACCGATCTCTCCTTCACCTCCAATCTCACCCACTCTTGTCGCTCGCATCTGAAGAATATCTCTAGAGTCCGCCCCTTTCTCACTATGGGAACAACAAAAAACCTCACCGCGGCCCTGATCCATTCCCACCTTGACTACTGCAATTCTCTATTAATTGGCCTCCCCTTCACTAGACTGTCCCCTCTCCAGTCCATCCTTAATGCAGCAGCCAGGGTTGACTATCTAGCTAACGTTGCACGGATGCCTCCACTCTGTGCCAGTCACTGCACTGGCTGCCTATACACTACAGGATCCAATTCAAATTGCTTGTTCTCACCCACAAAGCTCCTCACAGTGCAGCTCCTCCCTACATCTCCTCCCTCATCTATGTCTAGCACCCTACCCGTTCTCTACATTCCACAAATGACCTTAGACTAACATCTGCATTATAATAATAATAAATCTTTATTTATATAGCGCCAGCAGCGCTTTACAATACTGTGACATACATTACATATCTGCATTAATCCGAACCTTCCACTCCTGGCTCCAAGACTCTAACCCAAGAAATTAAGACTATCCACAATTTACACAGCTTCAGACGCTCCCTAAAAATACATCTTTTTAAGGTGACCTAATAGAAGTCCTTTATACTGTATATAGCCCATTCACTATCTCTCTGGACATAACTCTCCTTCAAACTCCACCAAAATAAAAAGCTGTACACAGATTGGCTGGTGACTATTCATGTAACTCTTTCTCTTCCTCAAGATGCCTGGACTATCATTGTAATAAGCCCCTGTACTTTGTGTAACCCCCATCTCGTAGATTGTAAGCTTTTTTGAGCAGGGTCACCTTTATTTTTGCTTTAATTATTGTATTGTATTATTTACATTGATTCTCTGCTATAATTATTGTATTGTACTTTTTACATTGTTTCTCTACTTTACATTGTTTCTCTACTTTAATTACTGTATTGTATTGTTTTTATATAATTGTTACCTATGACCATTTGTATATGAACCACTGAATTGTAAAGCAATGTGGAATATGGAATATAAAGATTATTATTAATATAGCTTGCATTGAGGAGAGGCTTCCATTGGGCCACTCTGCCATAAAGCCCGGATTGGTGGAGGCCAGGTCTAGGGAGACTAACATCCCTAGATGTGGTCCCAAACATCTTCAATTTAAAGATTATGTAGGTCACTATGCTCTTAGGAACCTTGAGTACTGCAGAAATTCTTTTGTAACCTTGGCCAGATCTGTACCTTGCCACAATTCTGTCTCTGAGCTCCTTGGGCAGTTCCTTTGACCTCATGATTCTCATTTGGTCTGACATGCAGTGTGAGCTGTGAGGTTATACATGGACAGGTGTGTGCCTTTCGAAATCAAGTCCTATCAGTTTAATTAAACACAGCTGGATTGCTGATGGCTGCAATAAAACAGAGTGAAAAATGTAAAGGGGTCTGAATACTTTCCGTACCCACTTTTATCATATACCATGTCCTGCACCTTCCCAGAGGTATAAAATGTTCTTTGCCATGTCCTCTATCTTGCATAATTGTGTATATTTAGATATCCTTTTGCTTGTATGTCTATAGTAACTGACATCCTGAAGAAAGAAACAATGTTTTTTTCTAGCTATTTATAATTATTAACAAACTATACAGCAATATATGAAACTAACCAGGTATTTAATTACATGGCAGGGCTGAAGATTTCATTAAGCAGGATATTCACACTTTCCCTGCCACCTGCTGCCAAGCGGAGCTTTAGGCATCTCCAGTAGTGACGAGTGATACACTTGCAGGTGAGCTGGGAGCGCAGCCACTTTCACAGTCCAGAAAGCGTGACAATGCTCCTCACCAGTGGGAGGAAAGGCTAATTGAGAAGTGTGTATAAAAAAGCTGTAATGATGAGGAGCATTTACATGTATTGATTAGACGCTGGCCCTCACTTTCTCATTTATCACCAGTGGCAGCTGTGAAATCTCTCCTTACGTCGATTGGCAAAGCTTATATTCCCGCTTCTCTGACTTTTTTTCCATTTCTTATTTTTCTCATCCTCTTTCTGAACCAAAATACAGATCCACCAGCTGGAATGGCCTAGTAATTACTCCAGCAATTCCAGCAGCTGCCGCAATAGCCAAACTGCTGGAGTGAAAAATTCCATCCCGAACTTCCGATTTTTTACATTACCACTGCATAATCATATTTGACGAATAATTAACCTGGGTTAATACTTTAGGGAACCATTTGCAAGTAAATTGATAAGCTGAGCACTGGAAAGGACAGAAAAGCTTACGGCATCTTCACACAATCAATACCATGACCTGGACTTTTTAACCCATGAAAAGGGGAACATCTATCATTTTGTTTACACTTTACTATACAAGATGTTGTATGGTAGTCACTTGTTTTTACTCATGTTAGGTTAGAATATTTATATTGTTGTGCAGCATTTCATACATTATATATCCATGGCTGTTTGCATCCATGGATTAATGGAATTTAAAAAAATACTATTTTAATTATTTAAAGGAAAATTCAAAACCAACTTCAGAACTAATAGATTGTATTTAAAGGGTTTGTCCAATCATATGTCTCTGCTTATGGACTTGAAGAGCTATTACTGTATTGGAGGTGCTGCAGATATAGAGGCAACAGTCTGATGCTCAGCGAGTATCATGCAGTGGTTTTATTATAATTAATGGAAGTCTAAAAGTCCTCAATATATATATATTACTTGAAAGGTAGCCTAACTCACCAATTCCGGCAAGAGAAGACACCCATCGAATGTATGTAGGGGCCTCCACAATCTTTTCCAACAGATCATGCCAGGAGAGGTTGGTGTTTTGAATGCGAATGCCCAATTCTTTTGCTCTCTTTGTACATTAGCTGTCGCCTCCTCTCTCCTCATAAAGAATGCCTGCACTCTCGGCCTAGTGTGTGCATAGGGGATCTCTGTAGAGCCGAAGTGATGTGCATATATGACCAATGTAAGGTTGCGTTACCATGAAGCGGTCATACAGCTGCTTTAAGCCCTGTGATGCTGCATTCTTTCCACACATAATTATTAGTCTTGTAGAAGTACAGCTATTTCACAAGCAAGGCCATGTGACTGACCATAACACCTTTGTAGTTTTGCTGCTGACAACTGCTGTTTCACTACAAGTTTTAATCATTGTGCATGGAAAGTGCACGTGCACATAGCGTATCTTCAATGTTTTAGGTGTTTTTCTTAAATCATCTTTTTTGTCTCCTTTTTCATTGCTTTTGTGATAGCTTTGTCACCGTTGGCTTTTTTTTTTTAAATTCTATATAAGATAGCGATGGCTTGCTTCAAAATGGAAGCCACCTATAGAATTAGGTCAGGTCTTTTCTTTTCGCCACTTTCCAGCCTTCAAAGCATGATGTGGTAAAAGAGGGTGCAAAGACAAAATATGTGTATAGCAAGTAGAGATGAGCGATGTTCGATTCGAATAGTTCGCCAATCTCAAATTCGAGTTAATTTTGGCCCTATTCGAGTCATTCGCCGAATTCGAACAATTTGGTTCAAATTCGGCGAATTTCGAACATGTTCGATTTTGGTTCGAAAATGCGGCAGATGCGGTCAGAAAACCGCATCTGCCGCATTTTCAGCCAAAATAAACATTCCCTAAAAGAAAGAAAGTGTTAAAAATAAAAAAATAATCAATGCTCACCTGTCCGCGGTCTAGCGACGCCTCCGGCAAGGTCCTGTGGCTTCTAGGACCTGTGGTGACGTCATGTTCTCGCGGGAACTCCGGTCACGTGACCGGAGTTCCCGCGACAACATGACGTCACCACAAGTCCTATTAGCAATAGGACCTTGCCGGAAAGCTTAAAATAGATATTTTTATGTTTTGGACCCTTTCTTTAAGTAAAAGAAAGTGTCCGAAACATAAAAATATCTATTTTAAGCTTTCCGGCAAGGTCCTGTGCTTCTAGGACCTGTGGTGACGTCATGTTCTCGCGGAACTCCGGTCATGTGACCGGAGTTCCCGCGAGAACATGACGTCACCACAGGTCCTAGAAGCCACAGGACCTTGCCGGAGGCGTCGCTGGACCGCGGACAGGTGAGCATTGATTATTTTTTTATTTTTAACACTTTCTTTCACTTTTTTTCACTTCCACAATGTATGTATATACATTGTGGAAGTGAAAAAGCCCCACAAGCCCGGTTTGTTCGTTTTCCGGGGTGTTCGACAGTGTTCGTCGAGCATTCGACGAACATTCGTCGAACACCCCGTCGATTAGACGAATCGAATCGAATTCGAACACCGGGGTGGTGGCTCATCTCTAATAGCAAGTCATTTTGATATTGTTGTGCATATATTCATTATTTTTTATATTCATTGAGTAGTGTTTCAGGCAAGGTCCCTATTTTTAATAGACACACAGAGGAAAGGCCGCAGCAATGGAGGGCTGACACAGATTATAGCTGCAGCGTTATCACAGTGGGGAAAAAAGATTTTGGGGTCCAAGCTTTAAAAAGCCCAATGATGATATCTTCTGACATATGCTTATAACAATTAAAAGAGGATTTATACTTTAATTAAATCATGGTCCAAGAGTGATGGACTGACACGACCTTTGCAAATACAGTAAAAATAAATGCTTCAGGTGGCAGAAAAAACAAACAAAAAACAAAAGCTTCCTTTGACAGATAAAGTCAGCAATTAGCAGAAAGGGTGTTTGATGCCAGTTATGGGGATCTTGGAGTGTCTGAGTGCATCGGTTATGCAGACACTCCCAATTTGTTATTGTGCAATGTGACTCAAGGGAAAGCAGTTACATTTTAAAAGCTCAAACTCTGGCACTAAGCAAAATCAATGAACAAACAATCTAACACAATTGGTCACATATTGATAGAATTAAATACTGCTGTTAACGTGACTTGTCATTGATCTGACAAAAAACCTAGTCCAGGGTAAAAGTCGCCTGCAGCCTTTAGAGACTTACTGTGCTCATGCAGTGAAGGTTATGGAGTGATCGGTCTTGACTCCTATAGACGCACTTTTTGTAATATTCTATTATCGTCATTACAAACAACATCTGTTTACCCATGATAGTTCCTTGGCTAGAAATTTCTTTTTGCTTTTGGACTTTAAATGGTGTTTGTAACATTACAAGTTTGAGGGATACATTTTATATGTTTATACATATAATGGGGCAAATTTACAAATCAAACTACACCAGAACATGCCACATTTATTAAGCGTTTTAGACACCATTTGGGTCTCTCTTGACATAATGGAGTGGCTTATCTTTCCAAATATAAGACAGTACTGCTAAATTTACACCCCTGTGATCCCGCCATATACTATAAACACACTATGGCTGATAAATTATTAGATTGGTTCCCACAGAGTGATGATGCTTCATTTTTGTGTGCAAAATTGGCTGTGTTTATCAATTCAAACTGAATGAATGTGATTCCATTAAAGCTCATGCCCACTGTGAGTTTAGAGAATCTGCAGAACATTTTCTGGAGCTTTTGTTTCCCTATAGACTTTTATGGGGATACAGAAAATATAAAATTTCCATGTCCTGGCTAAAAACTGGAAATTAATTTGCCCTATCGCAGCTCCATTCATTCTTTATGAGACTACCAAGTACACAACTCTACTTTTTCCAGCAGCACTGGAGAAGAATGGATTCCATTTTTGGAATCCAAGTGCCTGATTCTACTATTTGGTGCGTGTCTGAGGCCGGCTTCACACCACGGTTTTCAGCTATCAAGTTCTGTCCAGTTTGAACCGGACAGAACATGATCCGGTTTTGCCCCCATGTATCCCTATGGTGCAGGACTGGTCCTATTTGGTTATCCGGTTTTGTTGTTTGTAAGCCTGATCTAATTTAGTCAGCATCATTTTTTGTGTCCGGTGCAAAAAACAAACAAAACCGAATCCTCCCGGATATCGGGCGATCTGGCGCCCATAACATGGGAGTGTATGGGCGCCGGATTTGTCAAAAAATCTTATCGTTTCCCAGATCCGAAGCAAATAACCGCTTATTCTCTGAAATGCTGCCGCACTGATTTAGCACCATGGACAGCAGCATTTTAGAGACACGGCTGGACGTTCAGCACCATGGACAACAGCACTGCTCACACGGGCTGAACGATCAGACCTGTGGAGAACAGCAGAAACCGAATTTTGCTAAAAACAGGATCGGAGGGCATATTTGGGCACACTTTATGCTTATCCTGTGCTGTCAGGTTCTGTCCGGTGGATCCTGCAAAACCAGGATCCAACTTGACAGACAAAAACCATGGTATAAAGCCAGCCTAAAGGTACCGTCACACGCCACAATTTCACCCGCAATTTTGCAAGCAACTCACGGGTTCGGCAATGTTGAAACCACATCGCAAGTGCGTTTTGGCGTGTGACAGGGCGATTTGACGGCTATAAATCACTGGTGGCGAGTTGACAGGTTCTACAGCACTGCACTAAAACCAGATGATATCAACCTAGTGATTTTGCAGGATGGTGCCGTGTAACAGCATGATAACGATGTTGAGCGCAACTTCAGAGATCCGGAAATCAATCCCGTAGGTGTGCCTGAGCGTTGTGTTTTCTGCGCCCCATCGGCAGCAATTGGAGGATACTACTGCGTTCCCATTGGCTGCCCGTGGCCAAGGCGCCATATTTGATGAAAGGGCAAATGCTAATGTAGTGGCCATCTTGCTAGACAAGGCTGACCAATGGTAACGCAGTTGGGTCGGCCAATCGCAGTAGTAGGGGTGTGGTGAAACACACTCTGGCATGCCTAGCTCTTCGCCGGCGTCAAACTGCATGCCCACATCGCTGGTGTGGTTGTGCTGTGTGACGCGGCAATGTGGAAAGGCAAGATCGCTTCCGGTCTTGTTCATGCAATTTCCGGAACGCCAGATTGCTGGAGGTTGTGATGCGGCCAGGGCTAATGGGGTACTCGGCCACCGGGTCTGCTGAATAGAGAGTCACGGGTGGATTGGATCCCGGTGCTGTGCCCTGGTGATCATTTAAGAGGACGTTGATGATGGGGAAAGGGGTTATTTACAGGGGATCGTGACGCCACCTGTAGTTCCCGGTAAACTGGTACCGGTGATGCAAGTCAGCCGCTGAGGTGATGGTGGGTACAGCAGAGTGTGCAACAGCTCCCCACAGGGGGAGCTTTACCTCAGGGCAGCAATGAAGGAAGATGGTGAGGGAGGGCAGTGATGAAGGAATATGGTACTGCAGTTCTTCCCCCTCTGCTGAGCTGCTGGTGATGCTGAGTCCTCCGGGCTGTGGCAGTAAGGAATTTAATACAAAAAAGTAGGGGAACATCTTGGACTCACATAGTTGGCAAACTCAAACTATATAGACACCTGAGAACAGAGTTCAAAAGCCATACTGCCCAATATAAGTAAAGGATCCACCAATCTGCAAATGCATATATTTATTGTATTTTTAGTGAATCAATAAAAAATTGGGAAAGTCACATAAAACCAAGGTTTACAGGGAGGGTGAACCGGTCACAGACCACCACAGCAAGACACAGTTACAGGCAGTGAACATTATGGTTATACAACATGGTACAATAAGGTATACATAAATTTCATAAAAGAACCAGTTGCTCGCCTAGTAACAAGCCCATAACTCACCCATGCTATGGGGTAAGGACACGTGTTCTGGGGCTGACCCCAACACGTGTTTCAAACAAGTCTTCTTCAGAAGTCTTGCTGTGGTGGTCTGTGACCGGTTCACCCTCCCTGTAAACCTTGGTTTTATGTGACTTTCCCAATTTTTTATTGATTCACTAAAAATACAATAAATATATGCATTTGCAGATTGGTGGATCCTTTACTTATATTGGGCAGTATGGCTTTTGAACTCTGTTCTCAGGTGTCTCTGTGGCAGTAAGGAAGACAGAGTCCAAAGCAAGCTTACTCCACTTTAATAGGTACCAGCAGATGGTGATGGTGTACGGTACAATCCAGTTTTCCAGGGGTTGGTCACCAGCTCCAGGTTCCCTGTTATGGAGTCTCTAGATGTCCTTCCTTCTATGGCTTTCTGGGTTAAGTTATCTTCCTTACTCTCCACCCTCGCAGAGCTCTCCCGCCAGTCCCCTGATCTCCTTCAGTGAGGCACAGTTATCCTTTCCCGGATTTAAGAGGAGACCATCCACTCCCCCGACGTCGGTAATTGGGCCGTTACCCCACCGGTTCTGGATCTATTGTGGTCCTGAGGGGCGAGATACCTTGTGGTGCATACGGCAACCCGGTTATGTCGGGGCCGCAGCTTATCGCCTATAGCCAGGGGTAAATGCCTGACTACTTCAGCTACCTGCACTGCCAATGCTTCCCAACGCGACCAGCTGGCTCCAACCAGTCCTGATCTGTTGCCTTCTTTTCTGGGCCCCCACTTAGAGATGGGGCTCCCTCCTGTCAGCAGGGCTGTCAGGCCTGACCTTCCTGCCTGCCTTCCCAGCACCATCTGACTGACTGTCACTTTCCCTCCCACTACTCTATCCTAGGCTCCACCCCCACCCCTATGGGACCTACTAAATTACCGGTTCCCCCTATTCTAAAGGTGTTGTCCTAGGTGGGTGTAAAAATACACTCCGTAAAGTGAACCCTGAACTGATGACCTTACAGGGAAAAATACATTTTTATATTAAGTGTAATACTACCCTGTGGCGCCTAGTCACAGGGGCACCACAGTTGCACGCAACATCACTACGTGTGACATCTCCAAAGCGATCTTGGCAAAGTGCCAAAAACATGCGAGCTCACGTGAAATAGCGGGCGATATCGCTGAGATGTTGTGGCGTGTAACGGTAACTTAAGAGGCTTTGCCTCAATCAATATACAAGGATCCAAAAGATAGACAATCACTTATTTTCACTGCAGAATGCCTTTTGCAGCGTTTCGGCTTTAAAAATACTTTGTCACATTTTCACTGCAAATACATAAAGAAAAGAAAAAGAAAATACCTCAAGTATTGCAACAAACACAGTAAATTAAGCAGATTACTATTGCAAATGTTAAAGCAGATTCATGCAGAAATCGTGTGTAGAAACAAAGCAAATTTACATTACTACACTGTGTTCCAAATTATTATGCAAATTGGTTTTTAATGTCATAGGGTTTTATTTTTATTTTTTTTTCATTGAAACCCATTGATGGTATTGTGTCCCAGGGTACCGTCACACGCGGCAATATTGCTAGGCAATTTCACTGGCAATTTTCTGGTTGCAGTGAAATCATGGACACATTGTTCCATTTGTACACAGCAACAAAATAGAACAATGTTTCCTTGATTTCACTGCAACCAGCAAATTGCCAGTGAAATTGCCTAGCAATATTGCCGAGTGTGAAGGCACCCTAATGGCCACTTTACACGTCCCGATATCGTCGTCCAACTTCGACAAAAAGTCACGTGGTTCGTGCGTTGGCCCCGATATCGTTCATGCATTGTATGGTGTAAATGTACAATGCGATGCAAGAACGATGCTAAAACGATATCGGGGAAGAAATGAGCAGGCTCTCCAACTGCCCGATATTGGATGGACGATCTGGCAGGATCGTGCTGTGTGACAGCAACTTCCCATATTCACTCCCATGTTAAATGGTCGTTCCTGGGTCGCTCGTACAAGGGGGCGTAGACATCGCACTTGTGTTGCCTGACGATATTGCCCTGTGTGACATCTCCTATGTGATCTTGGATTTCAGCCAAAAAAGTGCACAGTCCCGTGCCATTGGATACAATATCGAAACGATGTTGGGACGTGTAAAGTGGCCATAAATGTTCTTTGGATCATTGAAATCAATCTCAGATATCTGTGATAATTAGTTTGGCAGGTGAGCCAAATAAAAGGAAAACTGGGTGTTCCACAATATTACGCAGGCAACAGTTTTCAAGTAACATGAGAAAGAAAAAGGATGTCTCTGCTGCCGAAAAGCAACAAATAGTGCAATGCCTTGGACAAGGGATGAAAACATTTGATATTGCACGAAAACTTAAGCATGATCATCGTACTGTGAAGAGATTTGTGGCTGATTCTGAGCACAGATGTGTTTGTGCAGATAAAGGCAGAATGAGGAAGGTTTCTGCCAGGCAAGTTCATCAGATTAAGAGAACAGCTGTTAAAAAGGCCTTACAAACCAACAAACATATATTTGAAGCTGCTGGTGCCTCTGGAGTCCCTCGAACCTCAAGGTGTAGGATCCTTCAAAGGCTTGCTGTGGTGAATAAACCTACTAGTTGGCCACCCCTAAACAGTGCTCACAAGCAGAAGCAGTTGCAGTGGGTCCAGATATACATGAAGACTAATTTTCAAACAGTCTTATTTACTGATGAGTGCCGAGCAACTTTGAATGGTCCAGATGAATAGAGTAGTGGATGGTTGGTGGATGCCACCATGTCCCAACAAGGCTGCGACATCAGCAAGGAGGTGGAGGAGTCATGTTTTGGGCTGGAATCATTGGGAAACAGCTGGTAGGCCCCTTTAAGGTTCCTGAAGGTGTGAAAATGACCTCTGCAACATATATAGAGTTTCCAACTGAGAACTTTCTTCCATGGTACAAAAAGCAAAAACCTGCCTTTAGGAGCAAAATCATCCTCATGCATGTCAATGCACCATCTCATGCTACAAAGAATACCTCTGTGCCATTGGCTGCTATGGGCATAAAAGGAGATAAACTCATGGTGTGGCCACCATCTTCCCCTGACCTCAACCCTATAGAGAACCTTAGGAGTATAATGAAGCAAAAGATCTATGAGGGTGGGAGGCAGTTCACATCAAAACAGCAGCTCTGGGAGGCTATTCTGACATCATCCAAAGAAATACAAGCAGAAACTCTCCAGAAACTCACAATATCAATGGATGCTAGAATTGTGAAGGTGATATCAAAGAAGGGTTCCTATGTTAACTTGTAACTTGGCCTGTTAGAATGTTTTGGAGTTAATTAGCTTTTCATTTCAGTGAATGTGGCCTGCTAATGCTGCAAGATTCAACAAATGAGCATATTCAGTTCTTTCAAACATATCAAATGTTTACAAACTCTACTGTGCATAATAATTTGGAACAGTGCTTTTAGAGTTTTTTTAATTTTGAAAATTATACTGTTATCATAGGGAGATTTCTTCAATAAAATTTGATGTATACTCTAACGGGTGATGACTTTTTTTACACTGACTGTCATTTGCACCAACTATTTAGAAAAATCAGAGAAAATGAACATTTGCATAATAATTTGGAACACAGTGTAGATCAGACGGGCAGACATTAAGCCAAATTTATCAAAGTGGATCATATTATGTGTTAAATTTGGCACATCTTGCTATAAATGTTAGATACTTTTACTGTCACCCTTTCTTTTGGGTCAACAAAATCAAGATGAGTAGCATTAAATTGCTGGAGGGGCTGTGCAGGGTGGTTGTAGTTGTTGCGGGTGAGCCGCCATACCGTATGTTGGAGTCTGTCCATTACCCGGCTGCCTCCCCAGTGCACACAGATGATATGTTACAGTTTCCTTATTTCCAGTGAAATGTAGTCATATTAAACTTATTTTCCAACACAAGAGTTTTACATTTCATGTTTAAAAAGTAAGAGTTCACACACATTTTGTGGCCTTATTCTTTTCCCACGAATGGGGTTGAATAATTTAATGTTACGGTCAATTTAACAGCCGACCACTTCCCTGGTACTTGAGTCTCTGCTGAGACATTCAAACCTCTCATCCTCCCCATAAGCATCAATTTACGTCCACAGATTCAAACTGTCTTAAAGTACACACTGTCCCATCCACCGTGATTTAGAATTAGGTACTTTTGGAATTACTAGTAAGACAACACTCCTTCACAATTATGACAGAAGCACACTCACCAGAGCCTAGGACCCTTCAACAACCAAGAGGAACCTTTGAGTTACATCAGAGGAAAGTGGACACGACCCAGAAAGATTCCACAGACTCATCCCTGGAGGAATATAGTCATAATGTTGATGCAGCCCAGTTCCTCTATCCTGGAACCACAACAAGTCCGAGACCCGTATTTAGCCCAGAGGTTCTGACCAAATTACATTTTTGAGGCTCCTGCTCACTAGACCTGCCACAAGTGCAGTGTCTGCTATCTCACAATTTACTATTTTCCCTGCCTCTCCATTTTGCCGACACATTTTGTTCCTTTAGCTCCACCCATAAGGGGTGCACAAACCAATTAACCACCATTAACCCTAGCTACCATGAAGATGCCAGGGAAGTGGTGTCTTACACATCGGCCACCAGGTAGCCACAGTACATAAACATAGAATCTAACACTTACAGTTAACATTTACATGAACATCAACAACTTTTAATTTCACTTGCAATACTGTTTTGCCTTCCTGATGATCATAATTAAACATCATTCTTGTCATGATGATGATGTCATGAGAGTTCATCATGTGTAGTTTTGCCTGCAAAGTATTTTTGCAGGAAGAACTCCATGTGAGTAATGTCATCAACCACATGGCTTATTTTTAACTGAGTTACCAATCTTAGGCTAGGGTCACAGTAGCATTTTTTACAAGCGTTTTTGGAGACTTGTGTTTTCAAAAACGCATGTAAAAACGCACCCATAGGCCCCCATGTTAAAAAAACGCATGCCCTAATTAGTGCCATTCAAAAACGCATGCGTTTTCCATAAGAGCCCATGTTATAAAAACGCAAGCGTTTTAGAAAACGCATGCGTTTTTTTAACATGGGCTCCTATGGAAAACGCATGCGTTTTTGAATGGCACTAAAAGGTACTAATGTACCATGCGTTTTTGCATGCTTTTTCCATAGAGGCCCATGTTATAAAAACGCATGCGTTTTCTACAAAAACGCTTGCGTTTTTCAAAACGCACCAAAAAATAGTACATGCACTATTTTTTGGTGCAGATTTAAAAACGCAGCCAAAAATGCAGGGAGCCATCACACACCTTAAAAAACTCATGCTGACATGACAAAACGCATGTTAAAATGCATGTTAAAAGGCACGACAAAAACGCATGCCAACTGTGACCCCAGCCTTAGCCACTCAGCTTGCACTTCCACCCAGATATGTGCACCCTTAAAGGGGTTGTCCAGGCTTAGGATAAAAGTCTGCAGTTACCCTATGTAACTACGAACTGCTGAACTATTGCAGACATAAAACAAGCATTTCCAGGGCACAGCAGGAGGGTAGGCTTTTTTGCGTTTTCAATGCATAAAACACCTTGCTGTGCCCCCCAGAGAAAGCCTAACATTCAATCTGCTCTCACTGAGGTGCTGACTTCCTTTGTCTACTGAAGGGAGCTGTGAATTTGTGTCAGATCATTCATGGTTGACACATCACTCACAAGCACCAGTGATACTCAGTATTGTGAATACCGACAATGATACGACCTGGTAGAGATCGCTGGAACGTCATTACATGGTTGCTGGTGCGATGTCAAACAGTCAGATCTACTCTATGACGCAGCAACGATACGGTGACCCGTATAATGACCTCGGCGGTCTTTGGGACCCTGTCACACAGCAGCTAGTCTGACAACTCAGACGTGTGAGTTCTGAGTCGCCAACGAGGTAGTTGTTAGGCGTCAAACACACGCCTGCATGCATGCTGCCCAGCGGGAAACCGACGATCAAAAAATGGTCCAGGAAATTCAGACACGATCGGCAATGTCACAGCAGGGGTCTGGTTACTGCTACGTGTCAAATATGGTGAGATTGCTGGCGAGGTCACTGTTGCGTCACAAAACCTGTGACATAGCAGCGATCTCGCTAGCAATCTTGCTATGTGTAACGGGGGCTTTAGGCCTTCTTCACATGTCTGTATTAAACATGTACATGAAAAAATAGTATTGGTGTCACTCAGTGTTTTTATTGGTGGGCCATCAGAACCACCTGCAGTTGTGTCTACCTATCTAAATTCCCTGTCTAACAGTCTCATTATTATATTGGACCCATAAACAGATCTTTAAAAAAAAGTATTTCTAAAGTCCATTAATGATATACAAATGTCCCCTTTGACTAGTTGATGGGGCGTTAGTTTCCTAGACTAGTCGGCTCACTTAAAATTTTGTCCCACCCACAGGGGCATGATAAAATGATTAACAAGACTGTGTATGTGTCCCAGTTAAGAGAGGTGCATGATGCTTGACCAGAGGAGCAGAAGATGGTCCACGAACGTAGCAGAGCCAAAGAACAGCCCGGCACTCTTTTGCACTTATCATGTGCAGTGCACCTTTCTGAAGCCAAGATGCATACACCCAGATTAAGAGGCTAAATGTTGTAAGTGAACAAAGCCACATGCATGCGCAAAATTTGTAGAGTGCTGGTGATGACGCCGACTCTTGTAAATCATATTATCACTACCCTGTGGGTGTGATATAATGCTAAGTGGGCCGACTACTCTGTGGAAACTAAAGCCCCATCAACTAGTCAAAGAGTTCATTGGCTTATCATAAACAGGCTTTAGAAATCATTTTTCTAAAGATTTGTTTGTGTCCAATGTAAAAAAGATTGTTAGGCAGGGAAATTAGATAGGCAGACACAGCTGCTGGTGGTTCTGGGGTCACAGGGACCTGCCAGGTTACCTTTAATGTAAACTTAAGGACATCTGTCATTATTTTTAAGTGATATTCAACGTTATAATACCACACATTCTCTTTAGAATACCAAATGAACACATTGTGTGTTTTTGTGTAGCATTCATGTATTTTACTGTGGCTCAGAAATTATGAAAATCTTGATGGATAGAATGGGTTTATTATGCCCTCTTCCATAGTGAATGAATGGATTAATTATGCTCTCTTCCATAGTGAATGTTGAGGTTGCCATTGAGATATATTGTAGTTGACAGCATGCTTTGTCCAAAAGCAACAGACTGCTGCTAGTAAAAAAACAGTAGTGTGGAGCCCAAGGGTATGTACATGTGACGCTTTCTTCATGCACGTATGGGCTGAAACTTGTTTGAGAGAGCACTAACGAGACTCTAAAAAAACAAACATATGCACTGCTAAGTGAAAACAACTTTCTATGCATATGTTCAATCCTTTTTGGAGATGGACAGATTGATTAACGGGACACTTACCAATTGGCTATGCCAGCAGTCTCTGGCTGCTGGACGATAGGCTCATGAGTCTCTATGTTCTTAGATTTCTGCTTCTGGTGTGATGATATCTGTGCATCAAGGCTCATTAATAATGTTATGCCAGCCTGTTTAATTAGAAGTTGTGCCCAGGATCATTGAAGGTAAAAGATTACCAAGCCTATCATCAGCTGCCAGAGACCACTGACCTTGCCGATGGACCAGAATCCCACTAATCGATTCACCCATTTCTAGTTTCTTCTCATTTGTAAAGCGTCAAAGAGTTTAAAAGAAGTAACTTGACTTGAGAAGAGTAGATTTATTAAGGATGAGTGGAGCATTGAGTTAGAATAGATTTTCCTGAAATTTTAGTTTCACTTTCAAACATTTTGAAACTAAATTTGTGGCTCACATAAAAAAAATCCTTGCCAAACACCAAATAGCACTATGCTGAAGCATTATAGAGCAAGTTATCATAATTTTCCACTGCCCCACCATAATGCCTTATCGCTATGACATGTTACGCATTATCATACCTTGTACGTTGGTTGTAATTACCTGGGCCATATGAGAACACTAGCTCCCAGCAAAAAACAGATTGTATGGTAGTGTAGTTTCCCATCTCCTGAATAGCTGGGTAAGTCTTTCTCTTACAGTTTATAAGTTCTTTTGGTCAGTGGGGCCTTCTCCCTGTTTCTCTCAAGTGTGGTGTGTAAGCTCTTATAGTCAACAGGGTCTTCTTTCTCTCTTTCTCACCTCCAAAATGTAAGCTTTTATGGTCAGCAGGGTTCTCACTATCTTCTCTGCGCTATGTGTGTGTATTTTCTGAGCAATTGCAAGATTTCCAGTATTGAGATTCATGCAAATTTATTTCACATGGATCAAATTTTGGGGGAAAAGTTTGTGAAATTGTCAACTTTGAATTTTAAAAGATCTGCTCATCTCTAGACCTAACAATTCTTCAGGCTGCAAACATTGAGGGATAATATGCCAAAAATGAGTCTTCAAGAGAAACAGTGTCTGCATTTCCTTGAAGTGTCTTCTGCTTGAAAAGCTAGGCGGGTTCTCATTCATCTAAAAGATTTTATGTGCACATACCTTTGAGATTTTAGGCCGGCTTCACACTGTGGGTGCGATCTGATCCGTGGCTGTCAGCTTGAGCCAGACAGCCTCGGACCAGATTTTGGCCCCATAGTATCCTATGGGGCCGGATGGAGCCAGATGGCAGCTCTCTGCCATCCGGTTTCCATCACTCTGGAACAATCCGGGAGAATTCAAATTTCTCTCATGGACACAAAAATGTTGCTGATGAAGGGAGCTAGCCACGGTTCTGAAACAACAGCGGTGTGCAGCCGCAGGTGTCCAGTTCCCGGATCCTCCCGGAAATGTCTACCATTTTTCAACAATTGTCATCTATCTACTGGATATTTGATGAATGTATCATCTACTGGGAACGTCAATGATCATCTTGAGATTAAGGCTATGTTCACAGTTATTGTTTTTTGGTGCGTTTTTTATGCATTTTTACTTGCAGTTTTTAATCAATTCTTCAAGTGAAAACGTATCCCAGCAAGGTCTTTGGGTTTTCTGCAGTGCTATGCTCACCTTCAAGTTTTTTCCCCTGCAGAGTTTGGTGCACAAAAAAGAAGCAATATGCTTATTTTTGTGTGTTTTTCCATGTTTTTCTCACAGTCTATATGATAGAAACACTTATGAAAAAATGCACATACAAATGCATCAAAAACACACCTAAAATGCTAAAAAAAAGAAAATGTTTTTTTCTGCAGCATTTTGCCTGTGAGGAGGTACTTTTTTTTGGTGCAGAAAAAAACTGCTAGGTGGGCACATAGTTCAAGGGTCACAAAGTTATATGTGTCAATGATATAATATTTGACATGTATGACTAATTCACTAAACCTTTACCTATAGCTCCACTTGATAGTTAATGGATAGTGAATATAGCAGTTGCCTCACATGCTCAGTAATGCTTGATTAGCAATGGGGATCCCAATGGCATTCCACAATTGTTTCACTGTTCACCAATTTGTGCATTAAACAGCACTCATCTCTCTACTGGCTACCTACCCTGCAGTTACCAAAGCATGCTAGAGTTACATGCAGGCTGACGTAATGACACTGACATGTCCTTCCAGCCATAATGTAACTGTGATCCAAGAAGCCAACAGTTCTCTGGTTTGCAATGGTGTTCAACTCCAGTTAAAAACAGTGCTGGCCCTGATTGGCCCTTCACATCAACGGACTGGTTGTGGTCACACATGATCATTACGCCCCTACTAAATATGTCTGTTAATTTACCTTTAAAGGGAGTCTGTCACCAGATTTTGCCATCTAATAAGATAATACCATAATGCAGAGACAAAAATCTCGATACCAGTGTCAATTTTAGAACTGCTTACTGTAAGTTTTATAAAATCACTGTTTTATTAGAATTAGATTATTGGTAGGATAAGAATACTAATAAGCCTGCTGCCGTGGCACCCTGTTGCTACAAGTAACCACAGACTCACCTACAGCACGGATGGATTTCCACAGTGGGTACACAGACACAAACAACACCTTCCACCCCAGCACAGTAGGGGGAGCTAAACTTGCTGCTCTTAGGCAAGATCCCCTATAAATACTAGTGCTGGGGGCAGAGTTAGTTAGAGTGTGCAGACGCTAGAAGAGCTGTGAAGACGTTCTGGTGGTCGGTGCCGTGCTAGGCCCAAGCCAGTAACCATGAACAGCCTTCAGAGTAGTCGTGCAGGGTCCAAGAGTGGGTTCAGAAGGCGAGGAGAGAATGAAGATAGGGCAAACTGGGGACCGAGGAGCCATCTTGGGTTCACTCCAGAAAGCATCCCGGACACCGGAGTCCGAGTCTGCCGGAGAACACCTAGCCCAGCAGAGAATACCAGTTTACCGTGGAGACTTCAGTCTCCCGGGCATCTGTGCAGCCACAAACAAGGGATCCAGGCCCTGCAGATAGAGGAACAGCGGGAGTCCACAGTGGGTTTCCCAACAACAGCATAGGTGATAGGAGAGCAGAGGAGGCCAGCCAAGTTTCACATGGGGCAGAGGCTTCACACATAGGGAAAAGAGACAAGGAGGCCTTATAACCACTCACTGTGGAGATCCTGAAGTTTTTCTTGACCACCCGACAGTACACCGGACTCTTACCTGTGATATCATCAGTAAAGGTAAAGAAACAACTTACGGTGTGCGTCAATTCCTCAACCTTTGCCCCTGCCATCCACAGAGACAGTCCCGTCACCTAACAGCCCGGCCAAATCCTTGCTCCATCCCTCTTCATCATTATCAAACTCCCCAGGGATGCAGCTCCGCCTGCGGGTAGCTTCAACACCTAGCTGCCCATCCAACATCTTTGGAGGCCCCACGCAGCGCTGGTGCAGTCACCAGAAACCACAGGTGGCATCACGACAAACTATTCCAATTTCAATTTGATCACCTTTTTGTAAAGCTGACCACTAGGGCTACGGGCCTGGGCAGGCCACCTGTGACATCCCAACCGCAGCTGAGGGTCCAGATACCCAAGTCCACATAACCCTGGGGTGTGTCACTGCCATGTAGACATGTGCCATATTCATGAGCACTCTATACAGCCACTGAATGCCAGCTTCTTGTCTATGTAGAGTTTACACAGAAGGCTGTCAATCAGTGATGTGGGCACAGTTTTACATAGAACTGGTACATCTGAAGCAGAACACATTAAAGATAAATCAGAATAAAACAATGTTGTCAAAATGATAGCATATAGCCCAGTAAGTGATACTTCCTTGAAATTGTGATATCTGCTATTACATAATACTGCTTTCAGGTGGAGTAGTAAAAATCTGATCACAGATTCCCTTTAAATTCTTAACGACCCATGACATGCTATGTATGACATGGGTCACCTCCCTGCCTTTGCCTGCCTTTCCTTAAACATGTCAGCCTATTTAAATCACCAAACACGTGACTCTAACAGCCGCTGGTGGACCAGCACCTGGCCCATTGCCGTTAGCCTGTTAAATATTGCTGCTACTCACTGGCAGCTGCATTTAACAAACACCAGCATGTAGGAACTCTATTTTGACCCCCCATTGATGCTTCCACGACTTTATCGCAGGACCGTGATGTGTTGTCATGACAGCCAGGGGCCAGCTGATGACCCTTTTATCTGTCATAACAGTACTCTTAGGAAAGTCAGCACATGGTCATCGTTCATAGGAGACTGTTTTCATCTACATGCAGTAATGCTGTGGGATTGCTGTATATAGAACAAGAGATCATATACAATGTAAAAAAATATATAAAATGTCATATCTCATGAAAAATTAAGAAATAATAAAAAAATACACATAATTGGTATCCCTGCATTTATTAAAGTCCAATCTATCAAAATATAATATAAATTTGATATTATTATTATTATTATTATTTATTTATAGAGCACCATTGGATCCATGGTGCTGTACATGAGAAAGGGATACATACAAACAAGTTAAAAATACAATGAACAAACTAACAGTGACAGACCGATACAGAGGGGAGAGAGCGGACCCTGCCCTTGCGGGCTTACATTCTACAGGGTAATGGGGAGAGATACAGTAGGTTGGGTCTGCTCTAGTGGTGGTTGAGCGCCGGGTCCGAATGTGGTGGAGCGCCAAGTCCAGTGGTGAGGGGGCACCAGGTCCAGTGGTGGTGATGTGCCATTGTGGTCACTGTAATATTTTCAGCATAACAAAAAAATAAATGCCAGAACTGCAGGTTTTTGGCAGCTGCAGCATAAAAAATGTAATAACAGGCAATTAAAACATTGTATATACCATAAATTAATAATATCAATAAAAACATCAGCTCAGGGCACAGAAAACAAGCCCTCCCACAGCCCTAGATTTCAGAAATGTAAAACATTACATCTCTCAGAAAGTCGTGACACAAGCAAGAGTTTTCTTTTTCAAAATTTCTGAATTTTTTTTCACCACTTAAATAAAACAAAAACTATACATATTTTTTATTCATGTAATCATACTGAAATGGAAAATCATACTGCCAGGTCAGAATTATGGTGACATGAACATTGTAAATAAAAAATCACAGAAAATATTACAGAATTTCTTTTTTTTTCTTTTTTTACTGCTATTACATGACACTTGGAATTTTTTTCCCACTTACCATTACATCGTATGAAAAAATAAAAAGTGAATAAGGGATGGAAAACAACATGAAAGAGCAAAAACTAAATATTACCCGGTCCATAAAGTGCAACTATTTACATTTTATTTAATAATAATTTAGAGCAAAAGTGGCGTCCCTGCAGACTGGTTGTCAGAGTGATGCTGCACCTACTCCACAGGTATGGTGTCACCGTTCCCAGGTGAGAGGGGTTGCAAACCTGAGACACACAGAACACAACATCATCCCAAATCAGGGCCAAGGAATTCGGGTGGACACTAAAGAGAGGGAGGACCCCATCTTCTGGTCAGGAGGACCTTAGGTTAGCGTTAGGTTAGAAAAGGAGTCAGAGTAGGAGGGGAGAGAACACTCTAGAAGACAGGAGAGAACGTCAAGGAAGTCATCCGCAGCGAACGCAGGACTGAGAGAGTTCTAAGGGACACAGGACTGGGGGATCCACCCGGGTGCCCCAAATCCGGTCCCGACCCGAGTCGGGTGGAGGGACTGGGTGCCGGAGGGGACCGGCCCCAATCTGGTTTTGTTGCTCCAGGCTCCGACCAGGAAAACCGGAGGCCACTGGCTTTGCAGGAGCAGCAGCCACAAACCGTGAAAAATCAGAAGGACGGTGGCTAGAGCTAGGACCAGAGGACGTGCCGCTGCTGTCACCCGACAAGGCGCGCAGCCATCCCTGTTCATGAAGGCGCAGGGCAGGCAAGGTGAAAATCCAGCGCAGGGAAGAGTAACCTGGGAAGGCCCATAAAAGGTGTCTCGGCACAGTGATCCTAATCACCTGGGGACTAACCTGGCTGCACTTTGGAGGAGCACAGCAGTCAGCTGGGTAACCTTGCTTGATCAGCAAGTAAAGGTAAAGAACTGCACGAACTGTCTGTGTCTCCTCCATTCATGCCCTGTGGCTCTCTTCATCATCACAGCCCCATCCCTGCTAAAGACTTTACGAACTGTCCTGGGGCTCCTCTCCACCTGTGGGGAGTGATACCATCCAGGCTGCCCTACCATCTGCCCCAGTGGACTGAAACTGCAGCGTCGGCCATCCCTGGCTAAGTACCACAGGTGGTGTCATAAAATTTTCCCTTTTAAATAACCTCTTTTACTGCACACCAAGGGTCACAGAGCCGGGTCACTGCCAACATGAGTCCCCTAAGAACTGACTGGCCCAGTCCCAAGTACCCCACAGCCCTGGGGTCCACTGCACAAGTGATTATAATAAACGTTCAAATATACTTCAGAAGTGAAATCTGGAAGAAATCCTTTCAAAAACCTTCCAGAACATGTCCCCACTAGGCTGTTTCTAAACCTGACATATACTGGTTGTCAGGGAAATCCATATTCAGCTCCACACACGGAATACAGCCATATGAGGAGGGGATGGGGTCTATACAGTGTGCCACATCTGATCAGTGTATCTGCAGTTTACCTCGTCAGGCTGTGAGCAGTGAACACAGCTCCTGTGATCTCATCTGACTTCTCTGCATTCACATTGTGCTGCTCTGTGCAATCAGCTGAGGAACTGTGTGGAGATGATCAGCTGACAACACGGAGCAGAGCTGATGTGAATGAAGAAAAGACAGATAAGATCACAGGAGCTGTGTGCTGACAGCCTGATGAGCTCTCTTTGCCTGAGGTAAACTGAAAATACACAGAACAGCTGTAGCCAGGCTACGCAGACACACTTTGAAGGCCCCACCCCTCACTCTTATATGGCCGTATTCAGTAAGGAGCTGAAGACGGATTACTCTGACAACCAGCATTTGTCAGGTTTAGAAACAGTCTAGTGGGGACATCTTGTGGAAGGGTTTTGAAATGTTTTCTTCCAGATTTCACTTATGAAGTATATTTTAAAGTTTACGGTAATCACTTGCTCTAATATTAAATAAAAATTAAACCGGCAGTTACACTTTAAGAGTTTAAAGAGCTTGAATTCCACTTCAATGTAGAGTCAATGCCATTCATCTTCTAGCTATATTTAGTTTTACTGATTTAATGCATCAAAATAAGTAATTTCATTATGACCCAGTGGCAGAAATAAGATAAAAATCTAGAAGGCTGTATAGGGAGGGTGTTACTAATTTCACTGAGCCTGGCCACATACAGTCCCCGCAAGTACATCTAGAAAAGGTCACTTGTCTAGACTCAAAGGAAGAAAGGTTTTGTTAGCCATCAGCAAGTTCAAAAAGGTTTAAGGCTATTAAACAGGAAATGGACAAAAGTAAAATCAATCCGCCTTTGCAACCCAGCTGCTTAGGGGAAAAAGAGGCTTATCTAATGAACATGGGTATAGCTTGTCTTGCTAACAATTTTGTTTGTGTCTTCAATTTTACTTTTTGTTGTAATCTGTGGATATTACATTTTACATCCTGTAAATTAAATATCGGACTTAATGCAGTGGAAGAACACAGAGTGCTAAAATGCTTAATTCAAGTAGGTAAAAGCCTGAGGGCATTTAAAGCTTGGCTCATATCATGTTAATATTGCATTAAGCATTCTCTTATTGTACAGGATGCTTATTCGTAATGTCTGTGGGGAGGATTGCTTCCAAAGATTTCAATTTCAATAAACAGATTATGCAGCCGTGCAGTATACAATAAGGAAGGTAGTAATGAATTGGTTATAAAGTCCCTTGCCATTCGTTTGGTATTTTTTAATTTTGTAAATAACATCACCAGTGTTCTGAGGGTAGGTGTTGGCGTACTTATTTATTATTGATTTTTTTTAAATGCATTTAACATGAGAATTTATTGCAAACATAAAAAACAGCATCTGGTAGAGGAAGCCGGTTGATGAAAATGGTACTAAAAAAATGTAGAAAGCTATGGAGATTAAATAATAACTTTAAATACATTATTGATGTACATTTATTTAAAATATTAAAATCATATTTTATTTTGTAGAATAGTTTTATATGTAGAAGATGTTCCTTTTGTAGCTTGGATAGATGTCTTGTATGCAGGAGGTCACCCAAGGAATTAATATAAGGTTTGACCAGTAGGCAGAGGGGAAAATCCATTAAAAATCTGAACATCATTTTATATTTCCATCACAGAAATTCTATGAACTAAATCTGGAGAATGCATTCAGTCATTCAGTTATATTACATTAAATTATTGCACTCTTATGTGAATGTGACAACATCCGTAACCCTGAACTGTGTATGTAAGTGGCATATATCATAACAATACCCATACAATGATTATTTTTTTCGAAGTAATACCTATAATTCACTCTCAAATAATGTAAGCAAATTAGCTGGAATAAAGTTGTCTTTTCGGTGCCGATTGAGGGGGCTGCATAAGGAAGCAAAATGGGGATTAAAGCAATACAATTATAGATACTGTTTCTCCCCAGAAGATAAGACCACTGTCAGACTGCATCCAGGCCTGCTCATTAAACCTTGTGAATATTCACTGCTTTCCCTGCCCACCCTTTGTAACAGCATCTGTGATTGGTTGCAGTCAGACTGCTATACAGGTCCCCGACCCCTTATGTCAGCATCTGTGATTAGTTGAAGCCAGTCTGCTGTTTCCTACTCATCATACCAGCTGTGTGTAGTTTAAAAGTTTTAAAAAACAAAAAGATGATGTGGGATCCCCCTATTTGATAACCAGCCAAGGTAAATCCATCAGCGCTGGTCTGATATCAGGCTGGGAAGGGGCCAATATCCATGGTTATTCTGACTCTGATAATACCGGCTCACTGTTGTCTGCTTAAACTGCGCTGGTTATCAAAATAGAAGAGCTCCCACGTCTTAAATAAATAATTGAAAAAAACCAACATGGAGTCCTCCTCATTTTTAATAAACAACACAGAGAAAGCAGACAGAAGCAAGCTGATATTATCAGGGTGGGACTATCCATGGTTATTGGCCCATCTCAGCCAAAGAATATCAGCTCACATTCACCCCTGAATTGGAGCATCACATTAGATGTGTCATATCTTGCACTGTGCTCGGCTCTTCCTGATTGCCCTGGATAAAGGTGCCAAAAATTCTACATAAATGAAAAATCACAACTGCCATTAAGCCCTGGATTAGTAATGCAGAACAATTCACTAAAAAAAATCAATGAACGCGGCTTTGTTCGGGAAAAAATGAAACATTTAAAATAGCCTTAAAAGTTTCCCTAATTGTTTGGGGCCAACACACTCACTGGTAGACCCGCTGGCCAGGAGCAACACCTAACCTTATGGTTAGGAGTATTCTCAGCCATCGGGTCTACTGGCTTGTGTTAAACTGTAGAATTTTTGGTACCTTTAAAATATATTTTTTAAGTTTCCTTGACTTAGCAGGTGTTTTTGAATAATCGTTGAGAAAAATCATTTTAGAACTTACATGTTTGTATGGTAATATGGTATGGTGTCTTAAGAGAGTGTAGTCACTCTGGGTGTTTGCTCAGCCTCCATGTTCCCCCCCTCGTTGCATGTTTATCATGCCCCGGTGGTCATTCGACTTACTTTTTTGCAAACCACATTGACCTGTGTGGAGGGACTGTCGGTGTACAGCTGTGCCTGTCCTCACTTCAAGGAGATTGGACGTTGACATGCAGGGTAGTGACGAGATTGGTCTTTGTAAAGATGGAAAGAACAGATAAACCAGATGAGAGTACAAATGACTACTCCAGCTTGTGTCCTGTGGTGGACTACTTCTTTATGATCATACACTAGGAACCATGCAGCTAAAGCTGGCCCAGAGTCAGGAAATGCTAGAAAAATGTGTATGACAACCATGCACGAGCATCTGTGATTGGCTGTTACCGGTCAATGCAGTAAGAAGCTTAGTGGGTGGCCCCGGAAGCAGCAGTGGGAGACTAATAGATTCTAGAAGAGTTAGATCGAGCTTATCTATCTATCTATCTATCTATCTATCTATCTATCTATCTATCTATCTATCTATCTATCTATCTATCTATTCTATCTATTTATCTATCTGATTTTCTATCTATCCAAACATTTAACATCATGGAAAGACCTTGTTAAAAAAAGTTTATCATACACATGTCATAATGCGCATGGCATATGGATGTTAGGTGTGGGGAAACTGCACAATGGCATGTCATACGCAGGACATCCTCATGATCTCTGCATGTCATATGGGTGTCAAAACGCATGATACTCTGCTACTTTTCTCGCTGATGTCTGCGGTTAGTTAAAAAAAAGCAGATGTGAGTGCACCCTAAAGAACATTCTTGTTAAAAAATATATGCATTGTTTTAACTAATGTTGGGTTTGGTGGAAATGTTGCAAGATTAATAACAAGAAAGACCTCTTTGAAAGATAATTTAAGATTTGGATGAAAAAGCAGCCCTTTTGCCCATGGGATGTGTCTGGACGATTTTTTTCAAACCATGTTTTGGGGTGAGAAAAAGAAATGGAAAACTAAGATTATGATGCAATTTTTTTCTTGTCAGTGTTATATAACCCATCATGAAGAAACTGATAGTAAAATCAGCTTTTAAGATGAAAGTGAGACACAACAATGTCAATAAACAGCTTTCTTCAGTGATGACAATGACAATGAAGGATAATGCTTGAATTAATCAATCACTTGAGCATGAAACACAAAGATGAATAAGATTCTATTGGAAGGGTACTAACAAAGATGAGCTGATTCATGTCTGTACTCAATAGATGTTGTATGTATGGTGTGTCAACCTCAAAGTATTAATCGTGCATGTATAAAGAATAATATATTCTTAGGCTAGGGTCACATTTAGAATGCACATAACGATTACCGCATCCAGATCCGGATGCAGTAATGTAATGTGCATTCAGACACATTTTGGACACAAAATGTGTCCCTATACCCACATCCGGTAACCGGATTTTCTCATAATGTGCAATATGGTTGCCGGATTCTTTGTTCATCCCTGCTACAGCAGGGATGAACAAAGGGTTAATGTTAGTAATAGATGTGGGCAACATGTTTGTAGGGAGTGCCCACCCTACCTACAGACATGTTCTCCATATACATCAGCATCTTAAGGGTTAATTTCTAAAATTACAGTATTGCTGGCTTTTGTCGGCTTTTACTATTTGTAATGGCAGGCGGCAGCTCCTGACTGTACTGGAGTTTACAGTACGCAATGTGCGTAAGCATATTACAGGGCAGCATCCTCCATGAGGAGCTGTCTGTGGTGCTAATGCAAATTGCGTACTGTACATGCCGCTATCCATGGTGCTGAAAGTTTTAACATTACTTCTATGGCGGTGCGCTGGCCATAGAAGTAATGTTAAAACTTTCAACACTGTAAACTCCAGTACAGCCAGGCGCTGCCACCTGTCATTACAAATAGTAAAAGCCGGCAATACTGTAATTTTAGTAATTAACCCTTAACATGCCGATCTATGTGGAGAACATGTCTGTAGGGAGGGTGGGAACTCCCTACAGACATGTTGCCCAGATCTATTATTAACATTAACTCTTTGTTCTTCCTTGCGGAAGCAGAGATGAACAAAGCATACGGCTACCACAAGCATTCACATGTGCCTTGCAGTAGCCAGATGAGCTCCCATAGGAGTCTGTGGAGCCCTCTGGGACGGGGTACTCGGTGCCGGACCGGTTACTGCTGGGGGATGCCATGGCGGTCCTGGTCCGGACCGTGTCCCGGGCCCGCACAATAAAATGGGGGGTTATTTACAGGGGATTTGTCACTCGCGACGCCACCCACTATATGCGGCCAGTAATGGGGCCGCCGCTGCTGCAGAACCTCCGGGGATGATGGGATAGCAGCTTGGATAGAATAGTTCCTGTGGGCAGAACTGGGTTCCCCGGGGCAGTGGTAGTAGTAGTTAAAGTCTGTGAGGATGGTTATTGATGCTGCAGAAGAGTAGGGGTAGCAGTAGAGATGATGAGAGTAGAGGTAATTGCAGTATATGAGGGCAAGTGGGGCTTTAGTATAAGGATCACACACACTCACGGTTTCTGTTGTTTTCCAAGTCTTTACTTGCAGATGGTATCACACAATATTGTCCACGGAGTCTGTACCAGGTTGCTCCCACCCTGACCGAGTCTTTGGCTTCCTACTTAAGCGCTGTGTGTGGCCCTGCTGCTGCTTGTAGCTGTACTGCTGGCTCTGTCTCTGCTCATGGGTACCAATATGCTGGGCAACTTGAGTCCTCTGTGTCACTGACTCCTCCGTGTTGCTTTGCTATGGTGCTGTGAAGATGGTGGACCTTCACTATGCCGGTGTTTACTGTCCTGTCTGTCTCAGGCACAGCCTCGGATCCGGTATCCGTCTTAAGCGCCTCCCCGGGGTCAAGTTTTTGGGGTAACTCTTTATCCCTGGTATGTTCCTCTGTTCCTCTGTCTCCTCTCCTCAGACCTCTCAGGACTTCCACTTCTACTTGGCTCTGCTCCTGCTCCAGACTCAAACTGAACTAACTGTCACTGCTGCTCTGTGGTAAACAACTTAGCTCCTCCCACTAGTGCAGGTGCCACCTAGACTCCTCCCACTTTCTAGTGTAGTGTTGTGTGGGCAGTAAACCTGTGTTGATGTTTCTGTGGCACATTAACCCTTGGGGTGCCACAAGTCCATTATAGGTCTCCTGCTGCGGTTAGGAAACCACTCCGAAAACTGCAGCATACAGGATCTTTCCCGCAGGCTGCAAATCCAGATGCAGTAACTGCATTGCCATTTAGGCAACCCAGATTTATAATGGGTGCCTATGGGCTGCAGATCCTGATCCGGTTTTGAGCATTTTGCATGCTCAAAACAGGATCAGGATCTGCATTTTCTACCGCAAATGTGACCCTAGCCTTAAAGTGACCTTATCTTTATGACCAAACCCTTTAAAAGGGTTGTTCAGTCTTAAGCTACAGGTCTGCAGTTACTCTATGTGACTGCAAACTTGTAAATCGTTACATTGCATGCACAGTGCACTGTGAGGACTCCTCAGTGATGGTAGCAGGTGGTCATGTGGTAGCAAGTCTGCATACTCCCCGTTACATTCCAACTGGACTATTTCCAGTTGCATTGAGCGAGGCTGTGCTCATCTAGTCAGAATGTAGCCGGAAGTATGCATATCACATACTGGCCGCCACATGACTACTTGCTCTCATCACCAGGGAGTCCTCACAGTACACAATGCACACAGTTTGAGGATTCACAAATCTTAAAACTTGTAGATTAAGAATAGACAACCACTTAATGTCCCAGGGCCTAAATGATAATCAAATTTCCCAAGTCCACATGATGTTGCTGTGTCATACAAGCCCGACACTTAATCACCACTGACTTGTCTCTCCCCACCTTCAAACGTAATAATAATTAAAAGGAAGCGAGCAGTTAGTTGTCCTTCTCACTTCCTGTTAATTACTCCTATGTCTGAAGGTAGGGAGAGAGAAGCCGGTGGTGATTAGGTGTGACTTAAAAACCTCATGTAAACCCTGAAAATATGAGCGCTGATACTGCTGGATGGAATGTGAGTATAAGCTTTTTAATTTAATGAAGCCAAATATAGGGGTTTAGAATGGGTTCTCCAATTAGTGGAAACCCCTTAGGGTACCTTTACACGCTGCAACCGTGGTGAGGAATCTGTCCGGCGATATGTCGCCCTAGCACCATCGCCATCAAATTGCCTCCCAGTTGCGGCGTGTAATTTGGGAATTTGGAAGCGATAAAAAAACCTGTCGCCTGGTTCCGATTTCAGAGCACTGCTCCAATATCAGAGGCAATCATGAAGGCGAGATTCCCTGTTTTTGGCGTGTGAACGGATGATAGTGATTGAATCTGCATTGCCTATTGATTTCCCGTAGGCGTGCCACAGCGTGCTGGAGTCCGCGTCCCGTCAGCGATGATTGGTGGTGGCTACTGTGTTTCCATTGGCTGTCACTTGACACCGTGCCATATTTGTACAGCTGTCCATTCACCACCACACAATGGCAATGGCGTCATGTATTAGCCAGCCTTCCAGCGCAGGCTGCCCAATCATAATGCTATTGCATTGTCTAATCAGCGTGTTTGGGGCGCGGAATACACCAGTCTGCCACGCCTATGTTCTCACAGCGCAGAACATGCATGCCCACATTCCATTGGGGATTGCGGCATGTGAAGCGGCGAGGGAACTCCACCGGATTGGTTCCGCTGCAGGGTAGGCGATTTCCGGGGCGACACATCGCCTTAGGTTGAGGGCGAAATTGCGGTGCCATCGGCGATCTGAGGTGACCATGAAAAACGTGCACGCGCACGTTAGATTGCCTACTATCACCACGAAAAATTGCAGCGTGTAAAGGTACCCTAAAGGATATGTTCACATCGTGTTTTTCTCTTTTTTTCAGCTGGATATCTGGGTCAGCTTTTCAAAAAATGCTTCAAAAACGGATCATCCATTTTGGATCCATTTTGACTGCGCTTTTTGTTGTGCGATTTTTTAGCCCATAGTTTCAAGTTGGAAAGGCGGATCTGAAAAACACACCCATAATTGACAGGTTCAATCTTTTTCAGGATCATGAAGGTCAATATGTATATATTTACCGTATATACTCGTGTATAAGCCGAGTTTTTCAGCCCAAAATTTGGGCTGAAAAGTCTCCCCCTCGGCTTATACACGGGTCAATACGGTAGGCTGCGTGGTGGGGGCTGTGTCCGGGGCTGTGGAGGCTGGAGGAGGCGGGGGGAGGCTGCTGTATGAGCGGCCCCGTCACGTGGGGCCGCTCATTATATATGCACTGCTTCCCCCTGTCAATCAGCGGCAGGGGGAGGCAGTGCATATATGCCCACAAATGCTGGCACTCTCCCCCCTTGTAAGGGCCCCCCCCCGCTGCGTATCTTACCATCCCGGTCTTCTGCACAGCGCCGCTCCTCGGTGCTCCGTTCTTCATGCTCCCGTCCTGCTACATCCGGGATCACCGGCCGTCGCAGGTATATGACATCATCGTGCGATGGCCGGGGATCCCGGACGCAGCAAGGACGGAGCATGGAGAACGGAGCACCGAGGAGTGGCGTTGTGCAGAAGACTGGGATGGTAAGATAAGCAGCGGGGGGGGGGCCCTTACAAGGGGGTGAGTGCCAGCATTTGTGGGCTGCTATATACCCCCTGGGGGCTGCTGTATACTACCACTGGGGCTGTATATACCTCTGGGGCTGCTGTATACTACCACTGGGGCTGCTGTATACTACCACTGGGGCTGTATATACCTCTGGGGCTGCTGTATACTACCACTGGGGCTGTATATACCTCTGGGGCTGCTGTATACTACCACTGGGGCTGCTGTATACTACCTCTGGGGCTGTATATACCTTTCGGGCTGCTGTATACTACCACTGGGGCTGCTGTATACTACCACTGGGGCTTCTGTATACACCTCTGGGGCTGCTGCATACTACCACTGGGGCTGTATATACCTCTGGGGCTGCTGTATACTACCACTGGGGCTGCTGTATATACCTCTTGGGCTGCTGTATACTAACCACTGGGGCTGCTGCTGTATATGCCACTGGGGATGCTGCTGTATATACCACTGGGGCTGCTGCTGTATATACCACTGGGGCTGCTGCTGTATACTACCACTGGGGCTGCTGTATATACCTCTGGGCTGCTGTATACTAACCACTGGGGCTGCTGCTGTATATACCACTGGGGCTGCTGCTGTATATACCACTGGGGCTGCTGTTGTATATACCACTGGGGCTGCTGCTATATATAGCACTGGGGCTGCTGCTGTATACTACCACTGGGGCTGCTGTATATACCTCTGGGGCTGCTGTATACTAACCACTGGGGCTGCTGCTGTATATACCACTGGGGCTGCTGCTGTATATACCACTGGGGCTGCTGCTGTATACTACCACTGGGTCTGCTGTGTATACCTCTGGGGCTGCTGTATACCATACTGCTGGGGGCTGTATACCTGTGCTGGGGTCCACCCTCGGCTTATACACGAGTCAATAGGTTTTCCCAGGTTTTGGGGGCAAAAGTAGGGGGGTCGGCTTATACACGGTCGGCTTATACACGAGTATATACGGGTATATATTATTGCACAAATTTATACAAGTACAGAAGAAATTATATGAGCAAGAACCCAGGGGATCATGGACGTGATCATGAGGTACACTTAAACCAAAAATTTTATAACAAGAGAACAAAGTGATAACACCTCTATATATTAGCCCAGTAACTAGTCACATGCAGCATGGCTATGCTGTGCTTAGTTTAATAGTAAGGCCAGTTGACTAACAAAAACAGGGGCTGTACAGAATGGATGTTACATGTCACCAAGGGAGACCGACACTGAGGTCAAAATTCATCAAAACATGGATTGGTATAAAGTGCAGAGTGCAGTACAATGAGTAGACAATGTTACATATACAGCGAGGACTATTGCACAGTAATAGTTATAAATAGTAAAATCAATAATCTCAATGTTCAGGGGTGTCAGGGCAAACCTCATTCCCAAAGTAACTCACCCATGATAATAGAAAATGACCCACAGTGTCTGGGGGGCGACCCCGACACGTGTTTCATGACCTTTTTCAAGGGGAGCCATTGTTGTATGTGACTGGTCACTGGGCTAACATACGGAGGTGTTATGACTTTGTTCTCTTGTTATAAGTACAGGAGAACTGACTGAGTTTACACACCTAAATGTGGGGTCAGAAAGCCCCCACAGCACAATTTTCCAATTATGCAAACACATTACAACTACGGTATATTTCTACCTCAACCAGACCTCGGTCTGAGGATTCCACTGCATATAAGTAATATATGTTTTGACCTTACAAACCTTTGTGTATTGGTATACAGGAATTAGTACAATTTTGCTTATTTGCAGCATACCCATTTCAGTGGGTTTTTAGTGGCTCTGAGTGTGAATCACAAAGGGAACGCATTTGCACATACCATAATCATTCTTTTTCAGGATCACTGTTCAAGGGAAAAATGCACCAGGATCATGAAAGCACAGATTGAACAGCAAAAGAGGAAAACCTATTGACTTTGCTGGATTTCATTTAAGTGATGTGTTCACTGTATTATCAACTGCAAAAATGGATTAAAAAAAACTGATCCAATATGCCCATTGTGAACATATCTTTAATACATATTTCTATTATCATATTATATGCATTTACACTCGAATAATCAAGTAATGCTGTCTCTCTTGAGCTCACAATCAAAGACATCCTATCAGTATGTCTTTACAATGTGGGAGGAAACTGGAGTCCCAGAGGAAACCCACACAACACAGGGAGAACATACAAACTCCTTGCAGATGTTGTCCGAAGTGTCATTGGTAGGAATTGAACCCAGGACTCAGACCCCAGATGCTGCAACCTACATGCTAACCACTGGAGCAACTGTGCTGCCTTTAATAGGCAAGCCTCTGCGTATCAGGTACAATCAATTCATTTACTGGCAATAATGTATTGGTATACTATGTTTTGTCCAATGGGACACAAAAAAAGTAAAATTAGATTTAATAAACTTCAATACAGAAACAAATTTTCCCCCCTAAAAAAGAAATAAAAATATATATTAAAACAGTCAAAAAATCACATTTACAAAAACATGGAGCCATAGAATAAAGCTATTGATGTAGCTTTTTTTTTTAAATGACAAAGATGTCCAATGCAGAAAGTTATCCAGATGCAGAAAAAATGCAATATATCAACTCTCCAAAAAAACTATAACAATCCTGCATACAACTATGCTTTTGCAAAAAAAAAAAAAAAAACATTTTGCCTTTCAGAATAGAATGTGCCGATAACCTCAAGTACTGCAATGCAAAAAACTTACTAATATACAGTATATATATCCTTAAGTGGCCAGGTCATGGTCACTTACTTCATTGAGGGCTATTCCTCTGATTTTCCCCCAAAATCTTAGCTTATACAGTGGTCTAGCCAGGTCCGATGGCATCTTCTATAATCCACAGGTCTCATCCCCACTTTCGGAGCAGGCCAACACTAGCTTCATGACCTTTGAGTGCCCTACTCCAACAGGTGTGCTGTTTTATTCAGCACACATTCTTAGGGTTATGCCATACTTTATACAACCCAACCACACATATCGCATTAAAGTTTCCTGGGTATCTATACAACTTCATGTACCAACAATTAGAACATGGAGTGATTGACTATGAAACATCTATGGGGTACACGCATGGGTTAATCCATATATCGGATTAACAGCTCATCAAAATGCATGACATCGTTCCCGCATCGTATTACTTCCACATACAACCAGAACGATTTGTGCATGAAAGTGTTGAGAAATGTACTACGATATCGCGAGTGTAAACCGCCATTACACATACTATACTCAACTGACTATGAGGTGCAGCTGCTGCTTCTTTTATACTCTTTGGAGCTTTGTGCTGTAATGTTTGGAAGTTTGCATGATGATCTGTGACCTGAGCTAGCTTGAAAATGACTATTTGTTTTATTGGTTTATAAAGTTCCGGAAAACATACTTCTGTAAGAGTATGCAGCAGCCAAGCTAAGGCGACTTTTTAAATAATCTTTTTAAGTGGATCCAAAAAATACCATGGAATCAAAAATGGGTGTTATTATGATTACTGTTCAATTAGAATGTCATAATTGTGCCAAGTCCTGTTGTCACCTTTTTGGGGGACCTGAGGTCAGAAGGTCTCAATGTATAATTAACTGCAGGTCCCGCAGTAATTAGAGCTCACTTGACAACATTCTTCAAGGTGATTTACAATGCTGAAGGGTTAGGAACTTTTCACTGCTGGAAGAGTATTCTCTTAGCCTTCATCTGTACCCTGTAATTACCATACCATTCTGCTATAATATACGCCTTTTATCTCGCTCTATGCCAGTTATAGAACTTGTATATTTGCCTGTGGATGAACTCACTGTTGTTAAGATGTGGCATCCTTGCTCTGCAAACAACAAAGCTTCTATTTGGAGATCTTCTGGAACTCTGCAATACCTGTTGCCTTCCCTGGGTTATGTGTGTGTTTCTTTGCTCTCCAGCCCTTTCACTCTCTTAGGGGAGGGGAAGGGGAACATCTAGGTGAGTCTGATCCAGGAGCCTCGTAAGGTACAAGATGCAGACATCTCCACCTTTAGGGGTAATCTTGGGGACAAGTATTAGCCTAGGGATTCTTAGCTAGTGGGACATCTAAGGTGTACAATGTTTCTGCTACCTCTCAGGCATGGTTGTATTATCTTTCTCTGTATGCTTGTCCTGTTGTGGTTGTTGTGCTTAGCAACCTCACCCCTGGGTCCTTAGGCGGTACATGAAACTAGAAGGCCTGATCAGTCATCTTCCAGTCTTGTGGTTAGGGATATTCCTATCTGTGCAGATGAGTTTAGCATCTGCATAGTTGGAGTACTAGCCTGTACTAGAACATACTAGGTGGAGGTGCAAGAACAAAGAGACTGTGTTTTCCTATCCTATTTGTGTGTAAAACAATGATGTTGTAACCATCAAGCTCACATGCCTCTTGTAAGTACAAGGAACAAACTTTTGTTTTCAATAAGACTCCTGTACCTATCCACAAGTATTTTGCCTGCTCTTCATGAACGAATTGCTCCAGCTGTGTTAGGTGTGAAGGTTGCCTTCTCCAGACTTGATATTTCAGCTCCTTCCACAGATGTTCAACAGGATTTAGATCAGGGCTCATAGAAGCCCTTAAGAAGAGTCCCATGCTTTGTTGTTAGCTTTTTCGTAATGTTTTTAGCTTTGTGTTTTTGATCATTGTCCTGCTAAATGGACCTGTGTGTCTTAAGCCTCAGTCACACTAAGCGAGATCGCTAGCGAGATCGCTGCTAAGTCACAAGTTTGGTGACGCAACAGCGATCTCGCTATGTTTGACACTTAGCAGCGACCAGGCCCCTGCTGTGAGATCGCTGGTCGTGTCAGAGTCGCCAGGCAATTTTTTTATCATTGGGGTCCCGCTGGGCAGCATGCATCGGTGTGTTTGACAGGGACAACGACCTCAATACTACAGGTCTGAGAAACAGGGTCCTAATGACCTCCGTATCATTCCGGATCATTGTTGCGTCGCTGGTGAGATCTGACTGTTTGACATCTCACCAGCGATCCCGACAGCGACACACCAGCAGTCCATACCAGGTTGTATCACTGTCGAGATCACTAGTGTGTCTCCAAGTGTGATGATACCCTGAGAGCAAACTTTATGACACTAAGCAGCATATCTTCCTTCAAAACACATTGAAAGTCCTGAGATTTCATTATACCCTGCACAGATTCAAGACATTGTGTGCCAAATATATGAAAGCAGCCTTAAAACATAACTGAGCCCCCTCCATGTTTTGTTTCACAGTATGTATCGTTCCGTTGCAGACTTTATTTTTGTATCTGTGAACATAGAGCCGATGTACTGTAACTTGCTAAAAAGCTCTGGTTATATCTCATCTGTCTAAAGGACACATTACCAGAAGATGTGTGGCTTGTTAGTACGCATTTTGGCAAATTCCAGTTTTGCTTTTTTTATAATTTGCTTTTGACAGTGGCTTCCTCCTTGATCGAGTACTCTCTTGTCCACTTTGGCCAACACAGCAGCAAACGGTGCGATCTGACACTGTTGTACCTTGACCTTTTCAGTTCACCTTTTAATCTTTATGGAATCTGCTCTGAGCTCTGTAGATACCACTTGTATTATCTATTTCTTTAATTGGTTATTAATTTTCCTCTAGAAGCCGCATCCAGGTGGTTGGCTAAACTTCTGAATAATATATGCAATTTTAGTAACAGGAGCATCAGGCTATTTGGAGATTGTCTTATAGCCTATACCCTTAACATAATTAACATGTTCCTATTGTCAAAATATTTTCATTCTTTTTAGTGTACCATCATTTTTGTTCAGGCAACTTTCATTAGCTTTTTTTTTCTGAACAACAACAATTCAAAAGCATGATCTTTTTTATTTGTTAATATTTAGTAAATTACTAATCAGCAGGGGTGCATCAAGCCCCCTGCCGCCTGAGCCACACAGTGTGGAGCGGGGGGGGAAAGGGGGGGTGGTGCAGTCAGTAGTTAGCACCGCCGCCCCTGCAGCTGCAAGTGAAGACCGGGGGGTTGAATGCTATCTGTTATCCGTTGGGCAGGAAGACGCTGTATGGATATAGCACCGCCCCCTTCTGCACAGCCGCGCCACCTGCCAGCTTGCCGCCTGAGTTAAAGGGCTCACACTGTCCAATGGACGGTGTGGCCCTGCTAATCAGTTTCAAGTTATTTCAGTGATCATTGTGGGTTTTCTTTAAATGAACAGGAGGGTATCAGCAATTTTGCCCACTTTTATTTCATATCACACTTATGGCCACTTTACACGTCCCGATATCGTCGTCCAACTTCGATAAAAAGTCACGTGGTTCGTGTGTTGGGCCCGATATCGTTCGTGCGTTGTGTGGTGTAAATGTGCAATTTGATGTAAGAACAATGTCAAAACGATATCGGGGGAGAAATGAGCAGGCTCTCCAACTGCCTGATATTGGATGGACGATCTGGCAGGATCGTGCTGTGTGACGGCCCAACACCGATTTAGAGCACAACTTCCCCTATTCACTCCCATGTTAAATGGTTGTCCCTGGGTCGCCCGTACAAGGGGCCGTAGACATCGCAGTTGTGTTGCCTGCCGATATCTCCCTGTGTGACATCTCCTATGCGATCTTGGATTTCATCCAAAAAAGTGCGCCCTCCTGTGCCATTGTATACAATATCGAAACGATGTTGGGACGTGTAATGTGGCCATAATACTTGTTCATTGGTTCACACTAGCCTTTGTTTGGTCATGCTGTTCCCCAATATATTCTTAAATAACCACCGAAGAGAAAACGTGTTCTTTTCATAAAAGAAACAAAAACAGCCTTCCTACTTGGTTCTGCTTAGGACAACATTTTTTATTTAATCACCATTATTATTAATTCATTATGATTTCATTCTATAAAACAACTGCTCTAAAATGATAAAACAAATCTGAAAGAATTTTACATTGATGGCAAATTATGTTTAGTCGGCACAAGATGACAGCTGAATCCTAACATAATACTTGGGAATAAATAATATGACAAATGGAGGTTGATGCCTATTTTGTGGAATATAATGGAGTTAAGTAATGACAGGACAATAACATAATAGAAGCCAGCGAAGCTTTCACTCCGTTCTACTTTAAGTGGAACAAAAATCTTACAAATGAGAGGACAATAAAATAATGATTTGTAAAAAGGATAAAGGCTTAATGTCAGCTAAGTCTATTAGTGACATAACACACTATAAATGCACTTAAATTAATAGCATCTTTTTTTTCCACCAGTAGATAGTTTTCAATTACTTGTGATGCCTAAAATGAGAAAAGCAGAATGTAACCGTGATGTGAAGTGATGGAAGGGCTAAAAGCTGAGCTGTAACAATTTACTCTGGTATTTATGTGAAGTGAAAGGTTTAGGCTATTATGTATTTTCATTATCATTTAATCCTGTTAAATTCAGGCGGTTTCACTGCTTCTTTTATGTGATCTGTAGTGTTTATGCTTTTCAATATTACCATTATGAAAAGAGAGGTTAGGAAGCCACATATTGTCAGCCTCATATAATTCAACACATGGAATAATAAACTGTTTCACTTCAGTGTTATGATCAAAGTATTTGCCCCCTCCCTCAAGTCTTTTATTTTTTACCATAACCGGCTAAGCAAAATCTTATATTATAAATTGACCCACAGCATGTATAACATACAACATAATTCTTAAAGTGTAACTGCCATTTCATTTGAGTTTTTATTTACTAATAAAGTAGAGCAAGTGATTTTGATAAACTTTCAAGTATACTTTATAAGAGAAATCTGGTGGAAAACTATTCATAAACCTTCCACAAGGTGTCCCCACTACACTGTGTGTGAAGCAGACGTATGCTCATCCTCAGTCAAATCTGTTTCACACACGCAATACGGGGCATGTAACCATATAAGGGTATAAGGGCACGGCATACAGAGCATCCACACTGCTGACTGCAGCTGGTGAGGTGACAATGTATCAGATTAGCTCAGGCTACAGCACAGTGCTAAGCAATGCCAGAATGTCAGGATCATTGCCAAATCCTCTGCCCTTATCACAAGTTTTTGATCTGTCATCTGGCGCCACACAGCTCAGTCAGGATCTCTGTTAACCCCTTGTCTGCTGTCACATCGCACTGCACCTTATCAGCCTGCTCTCTGAAGCTGTGGAAGTATACACAGTGCTGGCAGACACTGAGGGATGTTGGGCACACCTACACAGCCATAAAATGCAGTTTTTAACCCCTTCATGACCCTGGAATTTTTCATTTTTCATTTTCATTTTTTGCTCCCCTGCTTCCAAGAGCTATAATTTTTTTATTTTTCCATTAATATAGACATATGACAGCTTATTTTTTTGTGGGACTTGTTGTACTTTCAGATGCACTCATTTATTTTACCATATAGTGTACAGGAAAATTACAAACAAATTCCAAGTGCAGTGAAATTGCAAAAAAAGTGCAATTACATGTTTGTTTTTTGGGTTTTTTAGTCACCATGTTCACTATATGGTAAAACCAATAGGATGGTGTGATACCTTACGTCGGTACGAGTTGAGTTCGTTGATACCAAACATGTATACCTTTACTGGTATCTAAGTGGTGAAATGAAATTCAGAAGTTTGAAAAAAAAAAAATTGCTCTTTTTGCGCCATATTCTGCGACTCATAGCGTCCTCATTTTTCAGGATCTGGGGCTGTGTGACAGCTTAGTTTTTGCATCTTGAGCTGAAGTTTCTAATGATACTATTTTTGGGTGGATGCGCTGTTTTGATCGCCCGTTATTGCATTTTATAGCAATGTTGCGGCAACCAAAAAATGTAAATTTTGCATTTTGACTTTTCTTTCCATTACACAGTTTATGGCTCTCATTAATTGATTTTATATCTTGATTTATGGGCGATTTTGAACTCGGCGATACCAAACGTGTATTTTTTTAAATACTTTTATTGTAAATGGGGAAAAGGGGGGTGGTTTGAACGTTTATGTTTTTTTTCACGTTTGTAAAAACGTTATTTGTTCATTGATTCTTATTTTTTCACAGCCTCATAAAGAGGCACCCTGTGCACCGTCCGATCACTTCTACAGCTCATTGGTATCTGTCAGAATCATGGATGGTGAGTGGTTGGCAGCCCCTGCCAACCACTCACCGGAAGTACTCCGTGACAGCTTCCGGGGTCAAGCCAGAGCCGGAGATCTCGCGATAATACACTGTGTGCAGAATTATTAGGCAAGTTGTATTTTAAAAGATTATTTTTATTATTGATCAACAACTATGTTCTCAATCAACCCAAAAGACTCATAAATATCAAAGCTTAATATTTTTAGAAGTAGGAGTGTTTTTTTTTAGATTTGGCTATCTTAGGAGGATATCTGTTTGTGCAGGTAACTATTACTGTGCAGAATTATTAGGCAACTTAATAAAAACCAAATATATTCCCATCTCACTTGTTTATTTTCACCAGGTAAATATAACTGCACAAAATTTAGGAAAAAACATTTCTGACATGCAAAAACAAAACACAAAAAATTAGTGACCAATATAGCCACCTTTTTTTATGATGACACTAAACAGCCTTCCATTCATAGAGTCTGTCAGTTGCTTGATCTGTTTACGATCAACATTGCGTGCAGCAGCCACCACAGCCTCCCAGACACTGTTCCGAGAGGTGTACTATTTTCTCACCCTGTAGATCTCAAATTTTTGGAGGGACCTCAGGTTCTCTATGGGGTTCAGAGCAGGTGAACAAGGGGGCCATATCATTATTTTTTATTCTTTTAGACCATTACTGGCCAGCTACACTGTGGAGTAGTTGGATGTATGTGATGGAGCATTGTCATGCATGAAAATCATGTTTTTCTTGAATGATACCGACGATACTGGCAGTAGGTCCGGGAGTTGAGCTTCACTCCATATTCAACCCGAAAAGGTCCCACAAGTTCATCTTTGATGATACCAGCCCATACCAGTACCCCACCTCCACCTTGCTGGCATCTGGGTTGGAGTGGAGCTCTCTGCCCTTTACTGATCTAGCCTCTGGCCCATCCATCTGGCCCATCAAGAGTCACTCTCATTTCATCAGTCCATAAAACCTTTGAAAAATCAGTCTTAAGATATTTCTTGGCCCAGTCTTGACGCTTTATCTTATGTTT
>JARQOC010000005.1:391282257-391533401 GCA_033576535.1 Allobates femoralis
AGGAGCCTCATCCACAACTGCTACAAAAGACTTCAAGCTGCCATTGATGTTAGAGGGGGGCAATGCAAGGTAATAAGAACTGGGGTATGAGAACTTTTCATCAGGGTCATTTGGATTTTTTTTTTGTCACTATGATTTAAAGAGAGAAAACAGTAGTTTTACAATAAATGGCTTCACCCAACCACTAACCATGAGTGGAAAAAACGTTTTTGTGTTATCATTCATATTCTCTGAAAAAAGGCCAAGAAAGCAAAAATATGCTGGGGTATGTAAACTTTTGAGCACAACTGTATATGTCAGAAAACTCAATACAATACTACATTTTTAAAACTGCAGAGCTCAAGGTATTTAAAACCGCATGAATAAAGTTTGTTAGTTCTCCAGGTGCTTAATGGGAATTGATGTAATAAAAACATACATTTGAATTCACATTTTTTTTACAAAATAGTTGTTTAAGTGACAATAATTTAATTTTCACAGGGAGTAATAGAAATTTTTTTTTCAACTTTCTCCTGAGTATGCTAATGTCACAATGTGGATGGAAACTGGGCAAATGGCAGGACTCATGAGGGAAAGAGCGTTATGTGACTTTTGGATCTTAAATGTGGCTGGAATAAATTGTGGATGCCATGTTGCATGTGCAGGGCCCAAGAGATGCCAAAACAGTAAAAACCACAACAAGTGAACCTATTTTAGAACTACATCCTTCAAGAAATTAATTCAGTAGAATGATGAGCATATTTAAACAAAAAGGACATCAGAGAATTTTATGAAAATTAAAAAATATTGCTTTTGGCCAAAATGTTTTTTTCACAATGGTGACAGGAAAAAAAAGGATTGCACAACCTTTTTCCCTTTCGCCTTTTCACCACGACCTCGAGATTTCCAACTCATCTTTTAAGCACAGTGATTTGAAAAGCACTTGTTTGAGGCCAAATGGAGCTTTTTTAGTGGAAACTGAAAGATTTGAGATTCAGAGGTTAAAGTAAAAAAAAGTGCCTTTTTATGGAGAACTGAAGAACTTTAAACTCACAGGTTACAGACTAAACACAGCCTTTCACACAAGCACGTGTCCAGAAACATCACCTGTGTTCTGACCTATGCAGCTACTGGAAAGGTCCACCTCACCAGAGACCCATGAGCAAGTGCTTGAGCACAGGGACATTACATTTCCCTAATGGCACAATGGGTGTAGTGATGAGCCAAAACCTAAGTGTTCGAATTCGGTTCGATTCACCGAATTGAGGTGTGTTCGACAAATTGTTTGTCAAATATTCGTTGAACACCATCAAACCCCATTGGAATCAATGACAGGCACAGCAAACACATAGAAACACCTTCAAAGGTGTCCAAAAGCTGCCAAACTACACAGAATAGACAACAAACAACAGGAAAAGTGACAGCAATCTACCCACAGTACAAATAGTCTCTCATACTGTAGCATGGGTGCACGAGACACGATGGAATTCCACTCCGCACATGTTGCAGTGACAGTGGCAGCAGCAAAGAGCCCTCTTCCAGTAGCCTGGCCCAACGCGATGAAGAGGTAGGGCAAATCACGCTGCTGGAATGGTCTCAGATCAAGGTCGTCTGCACCCTTCTGCAGAGTTTTGAAATGTCATTATCAGCATGACTATTCCGGTCATCTACATGCTGGTAATTAACAGAGCTAGGTATCCATCCACAGACAGCTGTTTCGGGGTATTGCCCCTCATCAGTGTGGAATAGGATTCTGGCTAGGTGGGAACAATGCCTGGTAGACCAACATCACAATGCTCTCACTGATCTCATGGAGACTAGTCAAGGAAAACACTGCAGGCAGCCGGCTAAAGCGCCCAAACACAGTGAAATCCATGATGCATTGCCCCCTGGAAATTTGAATATACAAATGGTGTTCGTGGAGCCTCGATTAAAAATCTCAAACACAGGAATAGCCAGATATCCCTCCAGGGAAGGACCTAGCCCTGTGGTGGAATCCTTGCGGAGACAACCATAACCACCATATTAAGTAGCCCTTTTAGTCAATACCTGACTCAGTTACGAGTTAAGGATATGACAAGGTAATTAACAGAGCCAGGTATCCATCCACAGACAGCTGTTTCGGGGTATTGCCCCCTCATCAGTGTGAAGTAGGATTCTGGCTAGGTGGGAACAATGCCTGGTAGACCAACATCACAAAGCACTCACTGATCTCAGGGAGACCAGTCAAGGAAAACAATGTGGCCAGCCGGCTAAAGCGCTCAAACACAGTCAAATCCATGATGAATTGCCCCCTGGAAATTTGAATATGCAAGTGGAGTCCGTGGAGCCTCGATTAAGAGTCTCAAACACGGGACTAGCCAGATATCCCTCCAGGGAAGAACCTAGCCCTGTGGTGGAATCCTTGCGGAGACAACCATAACCACCATATTAAGTGGCCCTTTTAGTCAATATCCCACTCAGTTACGAGTTAAGGATATGACAAGGTAATTAACAGAGCCAAGTATCCATCCACAGACAGCTGTTTCGGGGTATTGCCCCTCATCAGTGTGGAGTAAAATTCTGGCTAGGTGAGAACAATGCCTGGTAGACCAACATCACAAAACACTCACTGATCTCAGGGTGACCAGTCAAGGAAAACGCTGCGGGCAGCCGGCTAAAGCGCTCAAACACAGTGAAATCCATGATGCATTGCCCCCTGGAAATTTGAATATGCAAGTGGAGTCCATGGAGCCTTGATTAAGAGTCTCAAACACAGGAATAGCCAGATATCCCTCCAGGGAAGGACCTAGCCCTGTGGTGGAATCCTTGCAGAGACAACCATAACCACCATATTAAGTGGCCCTTTTAGTCAATATCCCACTCAGTTACGAGTTAAGGATATGACAAGGTAATTAACAGAGCCAAGTATCCATCCACAGACAGCTGTTTCAGGGTGTTGCCCCTTATCAGGGTGGAGTAGGATTCTGGCTAGGTGGCAACAATGCCTGGTAGACCAACATCACAAAGCACTCACTGATCTCAGGGAGACCAGTCAAGGAAAACACTGCGGGCAGCCAGCTAAAGCGCTCAAACTCAGTGAAATCCATGATGCATTGCCCCCTGGAAATTTGAATATGCAAATGGAGTCCGTGGAGCAAGTGCTTGAGGACAGGGACATTACATTTCCCTAATGGCACAGTGGGTGTAGTGATGAGCCAAAACCTAAGTGTTCGAATTCGGTTCGATTCACCGAATTGATGTGTGTTCGATAAATTGTTTGTCAAATGTTCGTTGAACACCTTCAAACCCCATTGGAATCAATGACAGGCACAGCAAACACATAGAAACACCTTCATAGGTGTCCAAAAGCGGCCAAACTACTCAGAATAGACAACAAACAACAGGAAAAGTGACAACAATCTACCCACAGTACAAATAGTCTCTCATAGTGTAGCATGGGTGCACTAGACATTCTGGAATTCCACTCTGCACGTGTTGCAGTGACAGTGGCAGCAGCAAAGAGCCCTTTTCCAGTAGCCTGGCCCAACGCGATGATGAGGTGGAGCAAATCACGCTGCTGAAATGGTCTCAGATGAAGGTCGGCTGCACCCTTCTGCAGAGTTTTGGAATGTCATTATCAGCATGACTATTCAGGTCATCTACATACAGGATCACACTTGAACCAGTATTCGGAATCAGATGGTGGGCCAAGAGGTAGAGGAGGAGGCGTATGCGGAAGGGATAACAAGATCTCAAAGGTCCAGACAGTCGGAGGCACCAAAGCGGCTTGCATGGGAGGGTGGGGGAGAGAGAACAACGAGGCGCATGGTAGCAGCTAAACTGTTGATGAAGGTGCCAGAGCAAAGGAAGAAATGGAGGACGAACAGGCGATGGGCATGGAAGACTCAGCAGATTAAGGAGATCTTGATCCGATTTCTGTTGTGCGAGGTTGGGGAGAGTGGGCAGAGGAAACAAGCTTGAATGTTACCCCACCGCCACCAACTCAACAAGGACATGGGCCTCCTGGATGTGCAAGACACATAAGTGCCTTCTTGCTGCACTGCCTGTAACATGATCCTCAGATTGTTAGAATTTGAAGTAATTCCGACTACTGGGTTGCCACACTGTTAGATCCCCGATACAAGAGTAAATTTGGCCAAATGCTTCCTGCCCTGTAAAGGAACGCACACATGCAGGAGTATCAACAGTAGCTTTAGACAGTCTTAGTACTGCTTTTCCCCAAAAAACCAGTGGTGCACATAGTGAATATCACAGTTCTACCTTTGCAACCTGGAAAACATCGAGTCATCATCACTCAAACGTTAACATTAACAGTGTATCTAGAAACAAAGTTCAGAAAAAACACAGCACTCACCGGTGAGTGCCGTGTTTTTTCTGAACTTTGTTTCTAGACTGTGTTCTTGGTCTCCCACTGGCACCCCGGGTGAAGACTGGGTCTCCAGTCCGTATTTGCCTCCTAATTTGGAGTTCCTTGTTGGTGGTGCCCTCTTTCCTTCTATATAGTTTCCTATTAACAGTGTATCTGGTAACAGTAATTTTGTAGAATCGTTTCACCTTTTTTTAAGACCATCCTTTGCAACGCAAGAAGAGACAACAAGTCTGACACATAGTGAACGCCTAGAGAGGATGGTACAAGATTATCTACAGCTGAATATCAATGCCATGACTGTGGAACTGGACCCTTGCGCATTTTGAGCTTCAAAACTGTAAAAATGGACTGAGCTTGCCAGTCATGCCTTGAAGATTTTGCCGTGCTTCGCAGCCAGTGTTCTCTCTGAACGTGTCTTCAGCGCTGTTGGTAGTGTGCTGATGGACAAGCACACATGGCTGTCCAGTGACAGTGTAGACAAACTAACGTTTATAAAGATGAACAAGTCATGGATCTGCAAGGACTCTTCCAACCCTGTGTTAGCCTAGGAAGACTAAACGCTTGTGTACTTTTCAATGTGCTACATTAAACTCCCCATTTCAATATTTCAATTCTGGGGCAATTGATACCACTTAAGTGGTTGCTGTGCCTAATTTTTTTGAAAAATGGAGACTGTTGTTACAGTCTACTTGCTGCTTGTTGCTTGAATTAAGTAGGGCTCTCTGAGCTCAATACCTATCCCTGTAAACGTGAGATAAATGCGCATAGGGTCTTATCCTTTTTACAAAGGGTTATAGCGGTAAATATCAGGAACTGCTCACCTGGTTCAGTTGTGTCACCCACAACCGGTATAATCGCCTGAAAGATGGCTTGTAGAATGGCTGCTGCAGGGCCGCGCCTTCACGATGAACGTGGAAACAGGAATGCTGTAATGGGACAAAATGCCGGAATGCCCACGCTGCCACCAAGAATCACCAGGAAACAAAGAGTTAACTGGGCAGATTTTTCTTTTATTCTATCCTACGCGTTTCAGAGCCTCTATCCGAGCTCCTTCCTCAGGGATTTTGTCCCATTACAGCAATACCTATCCCTGACACTCCTGCCCCTGTTTCTGAATATACAACCTTTTTGTCCATCGAACCAGTGATTAACAAATTTGCTATATTCACTTCCACCATTTTTGGGTGCTTAAAAGCAGTGATTACTACATCTCCCTTAATGTTTGCATAAACTGGTTTTGACCATCAAACCAGGTTTTGGCAAATGTGCTGTACACACATGAAGAGTTTTGGCCCCTTAAAAGCATTGTTTGGTCAATCTCCCCTGTCCACTAGGCCTATATAGGTCACTGAACTGCCTGACTAGTTTTTTCTGTAACACTACACTAAACTTATAGTCATCCCACCTGTGTGTGGCAAGGCATAACATTGATGGGAGCGCTTGCATGAGCTTTCAGTTTATCTGGCTCAGTAGGGCTAAACAGGTCATTGACCTATCTCTCTTTTATTTCCTGTAATACTCCACTAAACGTATAGTTGTCCCACCTATGTGTGGCAGGGCATAACATTGAAGGGAGCGCTTGCATGAGCTTTCAGTTTATCCAGCCCAGCCCAGCAGATGTTTCTGTTACTTTAGCACCTACCCCACGGACACAAAGATTTTTACCCTTTCCAACACAACTATTCCCCTTTCCACCATCCATCAGCAGACCTTTTACTACTCATACTTGAGGGTAACTAATTGGCAACTCTGTTATTGGTGGCAAAAAAAACTATGGATGTAAAGCTAGCAGAGCTGAGTGGCCAAATAGTGGTACTACCCTAACTAGATTTTGGTAAGTAGGGTTGAGCAGATGCAATACAATAGGGTTTTCTGCACTGTGTGGTGGTAGATTTCAACAGAACACTGTACCACAGCTACCTAGTAAAAAAAGTGGTACTACCCTAACTAGATTTTGGTAAGTAGGTTGACTGCCTAGTCAAAAAGTGGTACTACCCTAACTAGATTTTGGTAAGTAGGTTTGGGCAGATGCAATACCAAAGTGTTTTCTGCGCTGTGTGGTGGAAGATTTCAACAGAACATTGCACCACAGTTACCTAACCAAACAGTAGTACTACTCTAAATAGATTTTGGAAAATAGGTTTGGGCAGATGCAATACCAAAGTGTTTATTTGCACTGTGTGGAGGTAGATTTCAACAGAACACTGTACCACAACTACATAGTCAAACAGTGGTACTACCCTAAATAGATTTTGGTAAGTAGGTTTGGGCAGATGCAATACAAGCCACAGCTACCTATCCAAACACTGCTATTAGCCAAAAAGGACTTGCTTGTCTAGATGCAGTAAAAAAGTTTGTAGACACAGGAGGTGTAGCTTTCTTCACAACAGTGCTACACTACTGCCTGGCACACACTGCTACTAACCAAAAAGGATTAGCTTTGCTAGATGCAGTAAAAAAGGCTAGTAAACACAGGCGGTGTAGCTTTCTCACAACAGTGCTACACCACTGCTAGGCACACACTACTAGCCAAAAATTGTTTGCTTGGCTAGATGTAGTAAAAAAAACGCTAGTAAACACAAGAGGTGTAGCTTTCTTCACAACAGTGCTACACCAGTGCCTGGCACACACTGCTACTAGCCAAAAAGAATTTGCTTAGCTAGATGCAGTAAAAAAAGACTAGTAAACACAGGAGGTGTAGCTTTCTTTACAACAGTGCTGCAGCACTGCCTGGCACACACTGCTATTAGCCAAAAAGGATTTGCTTGGCTAGATGCAGTAAAAAAAGGCTAGTAAACATAGGAGATGTAGCTCTCTTTACAGCAGTGCTAAACCAGTGCCTGGCACACACTGCTACTAGTCAAAAAGGATTTGCTTAGCTAGATGCAGTAAAAAAGGATAGTAAACACAGGAGGTGTAGTTTTCTTCACAATAGTGCTACACCAGTGCCTGGCACACACTGCTATTAGCCAAAAATTGTTTGCTTGGCTAGATGTAGTAAAAAAAGGCTAGTAAACACAGGAGGTGTAGCTTTCTTCACAACAGTACTACACCAATGCCTGGCACACACTGTTACTGGCCAAAAAGGATTTGCTTGGCTAGATGCAGTAAAGAAATGCTAGCAAACATAGGAGGTGTCGCTTTCTTTACAACAGTGTTACCCCACTGCCTGGCACACACTGTTACTAATCAAAAAGGATTTGCTTGGCCAGATGCAGTAAAAAAAGGCTAGGAAACACAGTATGTGTAGCTTTCTTCACAACACTGCTACACCACTGCCTTGCACACACCGCTACGAGCCAAAAAGGATTTGCATGGCTGGATGCAGTAAAAAAAGGCTAATAAACAAAAAGGATTTACTTGGCTAGATTTGGCCAGATGCTGTAAAAAACGCTTGCACAGACCTGCGCGGCAAACAGTGCCCTAAAATGCACTGTTCTTGGTAGTAGCCCCCAAACCTACTTACTATCTTTCTATCTTACTTGGAATGGAATTGTGGAGACATGGGGGTCAGTTGGTGCTCTCGTCCACTGGCCCAGCCGCGTTTAGAAAGATAGCATGGACCAGGGCTCATCCCAAACTGAAAGCTTCTTAACTGTAGGCGGAACACTACTCAGACGAAACAGGGTGAGGGAACCACAAAATTAAGGCTTTATTGGATCCCCAAACAGTTAACAGCATATAATACATAACCAGCAAAATACACAATGTAACAGGCAACAGAGTCTCACCCTTGCACTGGCTTACCAGGGTTTAGAATATAGCACAGCAAAGTCTGTAGCCAGGTGACTGGATTGTCCCAACTTGTGTTGCTTCCTTATGCAGTCTTTGATATCTCAGCCGAATCCGAACATTCGATGCTGAAGTCCTTGCAGTATTGTAATCCAGGTTTTTATCCCCTTGGTCGGCACCAAAGTTCCTAGGCCTGGGGTTATGGCTTGCCAATCGGATCCGTAGAATCTAGATTAGCTGCCTGTATCAAGTCCCGTGCATCTCTAGTCGGGGTCGAAGTCCCTAGACTGAGGTCACTAGACAGAATCAAAATCACCCTTATTAATGAACAGGTCTCCTTATATACCTGAGCCCTCTTTGCAGGATATTGGGGATGTCACGATTGGTGGAATAAGACTGTGTTCTCATTAGCTTGATTTCAAGCTGCCTGGACAATGTTCATTTAAACGATGTAGACAGAGAAGGGCCAAAGCGAAGCCCATCCAGTCTGCCATCCATAACAACAAACAATGGTGGCTGAAGAAGTTTACATAGAATCAGCAATACACATAGTAATGCAAAGAACTTTTAGGATGATTAAGTTCTCTGGCCTTCTATGATAAAGTGGTGAGATAATTACATTACACATAGTCAACATCACCAGGCATCTACAAGACTTGTAGGAACAATGAGTGGCCCCTCACAAGGTAGGAAATAAAATACAGTACAAAGAGGTGAGATAATTACACTGCTCACGTTAACACTACCAGGCATCTAGAAGACTCATACATAGTAACATAGTAACATAGTATTTAAGGTTGAAGGAAGACCTTAAGTCCATCTAGTTCAACCCATAGCCTAACATGTTGATCCAGAGGAAGGCAAAAAAAAAACATGTAGCAACACTAAGTTCCACATTGGGGAAAAAAAATTCCTTCCTGACTCCACATACAGCAATCAGACTAGTTCCCTGTATCAACGCCCTATCAAAGAATCTAGTATATATAACCGGTAACATTATATTTTTTAAGAAAGGCATCCAGGACATTATTAAATTTTAGTAGTGACTTACTCATTACAACATCCTGTGCAGAAAGTTCCACAATCTCACTGTTCTTACAGTAAAGAATCCACGTCTGTTATTATGATTAAACCTTCCTTCCTCCAAATGTAGAGGATGCCCCCTTGTTCCCGTCTCAGGCCTAAGAGTAAAAAGATCATTAAAAAAGTCTCTGTACTGTCCTCTCATATATTTATACATTATTATAAGATCACCCCTAAGCCTTTTTTTTCCAAACTAAATAACCCAATTTAATAACCTGTCTTGTTATTGCATACCCCTCAGTCCTCTAATAACCTTGGTCGCTCTTCTCTGCACCCACTCCAGTGACTATGTGGACTTGAATAAAGGTAAAATTATGTTCTCCCATAAGCATCTGTGCCTCTTTTAATGCATCCCATTATTTTATTTGCCTTTGCTGCAGCTGCCTGACACTGGGCACTAATTGTGATTTTATCATCTACCCATACACCCAGGTCTTTTTCAGCGGTAGTTTTGCCCAGTGTTTTACAATTAAGCACATAATTATACATTTTATTTCCTCTGCCCAAGTGCATGACCTTATATTTATCCCAATTAAAGCTCATTTGCCATTTATTAGCCCAAACTTCTAGATTACATAAATCCTCCTGTAATATAAAATTGTCCTCCTCTGTATTACTACCCTGCAGAGTTTAGTGTCATCTGCAAATATTGAGATTCTACTCTGTATGCCCCCTACAAGGTCATTAGTAAATATGTTAAAAAGAAGCTGGCCCAATACTGACCCCTGTGGTACCCCACTGTTAACTGTGACCCATTTGATTGTGTTCCATTAATAACCACTCTTTGTTTCCTATCACAGAGCCATTTTTAACCCACTTACAAATATTTTCCGCTATCCCCATTGCTCTCATTTTATGTATCAACTTTTGTGTGGGACCATAGCAAAAGCTTTTGAAAAGCCCATATACACCACGTCCACTGCATTTTTTGGTCCAGTCCAGTCCAGTCCAGACTTGTTGGAACAATGAGTTGCTTATCACAAGGTAGAGCACAAAATACAAAGAATTGTCTGGCTACATAAGAAATCATCCTATGTTATATATCACAGGAGTCCATTTCGTCAAAGGAAACACTATCTAACTATCTTTGTAGTGCACGCAGCAGCAGTGGCGGCTTCTGACACTGAGCTCCAACACTGAGAAAAAGGCGAGGAGGGAAAATGACTGGTTCTTATATGGCAAGGACATGTGGCATACCCAGCCAATGACACAAGCCCAAGTGTGCAAAAAGTGCACTTTGCTCTATGCGTGTTGATAGACTGACAGACCGGACCACCTACAACAAGTGCAGGAAGGAAAAAAAATGGAGATCTGCATTATTTGACCACAGACCTCTCACCTCCGCCCACTTTTTCTAGACACTGACATTCATAATAACGTTAAACAAAAGCATTACTGTGAAAAGTCAGTAATACTTTTGGTCAACAAAACGTTATCGAACCTAACCTCGAATTACCAAATTTTTAGCAAATCGTTCGCATTCATCGAACATAGCCCAAAACAGGTCAAATTTGAAATTGGTGAACATGTTCGATCGAACATCGCTCATCTCTAAATTTGTGAACCTGGTGCAGGCTGGGACAGAGTGGGAGCCTGGGACACCACACATCTTACCGAAGCCAAGAATATTGGGCCAAAGTTCCATCACTTTTTCCCTTTCCTTGTATGACAGTTCCTGTCTCCCCTTCTCCTCCTACTCTGGCTCCTCGTACTCAGCTGAATTACCCTCCCTATCATTCCCAAGCTGGGAGCTCTGTAGCATTGGTGAAGCGGCAAAACGTTCTGCTGAAGCACATCTCTTTGGTGATAAACCACACACCGTTGGTACATGCTCCATGCTCAGCCCACTTGCACCACTTAGGTTACTGCGTTTTCTGAAAACATACCCTGGTCCCTGACTTGTCAGAACCACTTGTAAAGGTACGCCATGTCTGCGCCCATTTCAGAAAGTCTGCTCACTCATACATCGGTCTGTAAGTGCTGAAGCAGCATTTTCATTGGGCCACCTCACTGACTGCTTTTCAACCTTACCACACAGTACAACTCAAGATTCCATATGTTGGCAAGGCTTAGTGAACAGCAGAGGGCAGTTGTTGACAACCAGCAACATGCCCATTGAACTTCCATTCAGCCTCTGCACATAAAAACTGCCTAGTGAGAAGGACCTCTGACATTTGTGAGGTCTGCAAAACTCTGAGGACTCCACCAAGATGGAAAGCAGTGATGACACTATTATGAACATAACCATTCCTCTGTTCGGTGTCTTGAAACATTTGCTGCTCACTCTGAAAGAGGAAGCTCTTCATGCTGAACAGGTGGTTGTCTAGTAAAATTTTACAATGGTTGATAGTACCCAACCCAGCTTCATTACACCTTCTCAGCCCAGGTTTAGTGATGATGAGAGGAGGATGCTGAGGAGGAAGAACAGGAGTTATTTGTCTGTTTTACAGAGCGTACTACCAACCCCAGCTAACTATCTGTCCAATGTGGATGGCCTGAAGAGCAGGAGCATGAGAAGAAGAGGTAGTAGGAAGAGAAGACGGATACTCTTTGTCCTGCTGGGGACACTGAAATATTGCCTCTTTGTAGTCTAAAAAACTAGAAGAAAAGTAGAAAAGCGCACATAGGGTCTTATCCGGGTGTAATCGGGGTGTTTTATTGTGTGCTGTTGCACTAACCTTATGTTGTTGTGAGTATCACAACAACTATGGAAGCATAAGCCATCTTGCAGCACTCCGCCCAAGGGAATCCGATCAAAGCATTAGATGAAAGGTGGTAGTTTCATGCGCTGCTGTCTGTCCGTTGGTTCCAAGAAATACAAGGAATCACAAGATGTTAAAAGCAATACCTTTAATGTCTAATTCTTACGCGTTTCGTGGTACTTCAGACCATTTCATCAGAGATCCACAAAGGTTTACCTAAACCTTTGTGGTAAACCTTTGCGGATCTCTGATGAAGAGCACAAATTACCACCTTTCATCTAATGCTTTAATCTCTTTGTAGTCTGGCACACATGGCAGAGGGCGTGTCTTACTGCTTTTCACAAGGGGTCAATTTTATTCCACCCTTACATATACAGTGAAGGAAATAATTATTTGACCCCTGGATGATTTTGTAAATTTGCCCACTGACAAAGACATAAACAGTCTATAATTTTAAGGGTAGATTAATTTTAACAGTGAGAGATACAATATCAAAAATAAAAACAAGAAAATCACATTGTCTAAATTCTATAAATGTATTTGCATTTTGCAGAGAGAAATAAGTATTTGATCCCTTACCAACCATTAGGAGTTCTGGCTTCTACAGACCAGTTAGGATGGCTTCACACTGCGGTGAGGTCCGGGGCTGTCAGGGGTGACAGCCCCGGACTGGATTTTGGCCAAATAGTATCCTATGGGGCCGGATGGAGTCGGATGGCAGTTATCTGCCATCCGGCTGCCATCTCGCCGGAAGAATCCGGGAGAAGTCCGATTTGCACCTAATTGGTGTCTCCCGGATCCTCCCGGATTTGCCCTGAGCCGGGCACCAGATGCCGGCGGCTGCACGCCGCTGTTGTAATTCAGGACAACGGCTAGCTCCCTGCAAGCCGCGGTCCTGATTAATCAGCAGCGGCAGCTGCGCCAGGATGCACACCGGACCGGAGGGCATATTAGCCCTCCGGTTTAGTGTGCTGATTCGGTCCGGGCTGTCAGGTTCACCCCGGACCGGACCTCACCGGAGTGTGAAGCCACCCTTAGACTCTCCTAATCAACTTCTTACCTGCATTAAAGACAGCTGTCTTAAATTGTCACCTGTATAAAAGACTCCTGTCCACACACTCAATTAATCAGTCAGACTCTAATCTCTACATGGTGAATCAAAAGAGATGAGTTCTTTAAATTTGATCACCAGAGGGTGTATTGGACCTTAAATGTTGAAAAAATCACCAGAGACCAATAGTAATATGCAAAAAAAAACTACTTTATTGGACATACAAACTCAAAGATGATCATAAAACCGTTTAGAGTCACAAACAACCTTAGCATAGGGCTGGAGAGATTAAAGAAAAAGTAGGTGGAAAAACAAACCAGGACAAGGTCAGGCCCATTAAAGTGCAAGTAAACTATAGAGTTAGGCATAAACTGATCAAAGGCAATCACAAGGGGGATAGCTAAAGGTCTAGCAGAAAGGGGTTGTTTGGAGCAACCAAATACAAACATACTCTGATTGCTGATGTAGTCCACTATTATGAGAGCAAAAAAATCAAAAATCCAGTTTTGAGCACTCACCCATTAGTAAAGTAAATATATGGGTCCTCCCAAGTCCGGGTTTACCCCAACATGTTTCATGCCGAGTCCTGGCACTTCTTCAGGGTGTATATGGCAAGTGTCAGAAGTTGCTCCTTATAAAGTGCTCATGGCAAAGTAAGTGGCTTCACATGTGAAGTTGGAGGCGTAGTATCCGGTCACTAACCAGCGTCGCGGGTGTCCTGACGCTTCCCTAAGGGAGGAAAACCTCCAAGACGTCATTTCACTTCAGGGAGGTGTGACTACAGGAAACTGCGTCATCGGAGACCGAAGCCACACCCCGCGCATGCGCGGACCACCGCGGCGCCATTTTGGGTGAGGGCAAAACTACTTGCACATAGTTAGTGACTAGGAGAAGAGAAAAACAGTACTATGGCCTCTATTAGATCCAATTTAACCACCCAACCTCTAAGGGAAATGGTGGTTAGAAGATAGCAGCACTAGAAGATAAAAATAGAATAAGAAAAACTCTATATTCCCTACACTTGCCAGAAATACCCACCAAGTATGATGCAACAAGAACATACAGATATATTAGCCGAAACATATAAAGTGCATATAATGTGCTTATTACAGTATATATGAAGCATTTATATAAAAAATATAAAACATATCTCAACTATACATCTATGTAATTCTTGATGGTACTGTCTTCTAAGCTTCATAGATGAATGAATCCATAATGCGGGAGCACATAAGGAGCAATGATCAAAAATGTGAACTATAAAAAAAGGGAAATAAAGACACAAAGTTAAAAAACAGAAAAACAGAATCAAAAGAACGCATGAGGAGATCCTAAAATTCCATAAGGAAGAGCGGGGACCAATATCGAACATAATGATAGAGTCTATGCGAAAATGATAACAAAACTCCAACATGAAGTATAATATACATCCCTCAAGGGTGAAAAGGGGGGGATTGTGGGAGGGGAGGAGGGGGAGGTAAAAAAGGGGAACGCATCAAAGAAAGGGAGCGAAACTAAGCCGTTCGTTCAGACCCACAGGTACAAGGGAACCAAGTCTAAAGATCCACTTACTCTCAAGCTGGGACAATGGAAAGACAAAAGAAATATAGGGGGCGCACTAGTGCATTACCATTATTACCAAGTGGGAAGATTCAATTAAGTAATCACTAACCTATTCCTGTTGTGCAATCCCCACACAACAATGGTGTAAATTTAGAAAGTAGTGGGTCTCCTTTCCCCTGGTTCAAGTTCTAAGTCTGCAGGTCCTCAAGTCTCTGCGAGCTGCTCCAGCCGTGCTCTTCAATAAGATAGGATATGTGAATTCAATTTGCACGGTCTCGTGCTGAGCGCTCCAAAACAAAGCTGAGGACTCTGCTGACTGGAAAGTCCTTTTATTGAAAATCCTCCATCCACCACGACATGTTTCGACGGTGTAGTACCGTCTTTCTCAAGTGGAATCAAGCTGGGACAAGGCGCGCATGACATTTCTGCCTCTTATTCCCAACTTGAGGACGTCATTCCCCCTGACTTTGAATGTTTTTGGGTCACTATTGTGACATAATTTAAAGTATCGTGGAATAGTTTTAAGGGATTTGACATCCTCAATTTCAGAGGATGCTATATAGTCCAGAACATGTTCCCTAGTCCTGCGGTGCAGTTCCCGGCTAGTCAGGCCAACATAAATGCGGTTGCAACCACATGTGGCCTGATAGATTACTGCTCGGGTACTACAAGAGATATAATGTCTGATTTGATATTCTCTGCTGTCATCGGCTGATGAGAATGCAGTTGCCCTGATGATATTACTCCATGCCACACATGAACCACATGGGTAGCATCCCCACAACAGTTGTCTATGACTAAATAGTGGGGCAGATTCGCAGACATAATGGCTGTGGACAAGAACGTCTCTGAGGCTCCTTCCTTGTTTAGCAGGCATCAGTGGTCTCTCAGGTAACAGGTCTCTCAAAATCGGATCAGTGCAAAGAACCGACCAATGTTTTTTCAGAATTTCTCTGACACCTTCCCACTGTATGTTATTTGGGGAAATAAAGTGAACTGCGTTAGTACCCTGTTTGGATTTTATTTTATCAGGTAACCGATTGCTCCTTGGTGTGTTTTTTTGCACGATTATAGCCTTTTCTGATTGACCTTCCAGTGTATCCCCTCCTGACGAACCTCTCACGTAAATCGGAAGCCTAAGCCTCAAAAGACTGTTCTGTCTAACAAATCCTTCGCATCTGCAAATATTGCCCAGGGGGTATAGCATGAATTATTGCGGGTGTGTGAGAAGATGTGGCATGTAGAAGGGCGTTAACCGATGTTTCCTTACGGAAAATGTTAGTTTCCTCCCTCCCATCAGCAGTTTTTTTGATCTTTATATCCAAGAAGCTCACTTCAGACAGATGATATGAATGAGTCAGTCGGATATTTAGACTGTTCTCATTCAGAAATGAGAGAAAGTTTCTAAGTTCGGGGTCGGTTTCACTCCACAGCACTAAAACGTCGTCAATGTAATGCAGCCAATGCTGAACATGGGAGGCGGCACTGATGCCACCGTCAAACACCCCCCTGTCCCAAAACCCCAGGAAGAGGTTGGCGTAAGACGGGGCAGAGGCCGTCCCCATAGCTGTACCGCGCTGCTGGAGATAGAACACATCCCTGAAAACATGGACCATAAAGCACGCGAAAAGGTGTGGCTTGAGAGGCTGGATCAAGTTTTTGGAGATGATGATAACTACTTGATAACTTCTGAATAAAAAGCTGCTGAGGATTTGACGAAGGAATTAAAAAGCCTGTTACATCATAAAACAAGATTATGGTGGAATAAGGCCTTTATGCAGCGTTACAGCGATAGGAGCCTTATTCCCAGAGGTCTCCTTATTCAGGTTTTTCCCTCCTTTCAAGCATATGACGATACGTTTAAGGCAGAGTGGGAAGAGGCCTCCAACACTTGTTCGATGGAGTATATACGAATTTTGATTAATATGAATGAAAAGTCTATTGAGGGGCTTGAATCAGAGATTGAGGAGCTTGAGACTAAGCTATCACAGATGTTCTCTGCTGCTGATCTGACCAAGGTTCACTTACAGTTTGACAAGAAATTTCAGAAATGGGAGAAGGATTTAGTGTCTGTAAAGACCAAGAAATATCAGCGTGATGTTTCAAATTATAGTAAAAATCAAGTTTATAAGTGGAGAGGTGGACGCGGAAAGAAAAACAAGGAGCCCACACCGTCTGATCCTGCTCCAGTTCCAACTCCGACCGCTGCGACCTCTGTTTCATCCCTGTCCTCTCTTGAAGATGTAGGGGCACTGATGGGTAATAAACCTACAACCAGAGCCACCGCTGCAAAAATTGGACAGAAAAAGGTAATGGGGCCTAAACTACTTCTGAATAAAAGTAATGATACTGAGCTTGTTGTCATTAACTTATTTGACCACTAATTGACAACTGCTCAAAAAAGAGGTGTTACAAAAAAAGGAAAATAAATGTTTAACTTTTGTACCTAATAATCCTCTTAATTTATTCACAGTAACCAAGGACTTCAACCTTTTCCTGAGAAAAATTATGCTTCAGAGGTTGCATTACAGGAGTCAAGCTGCCGATGACACCTCTCCACTGACTGAATTGGAAAGGAATGCCCTGAGTGCCTTAAAAGAACCAGGTGAGGAATCCACTGTACCGGCTAAAACTAACTTCCCACAATCTGTCATACCAAGATCTACCATGTTCCCACCCTTCTCTATCTGTCCGCAGGTGGACATTTTCAATAAGCTGTTTGCCAGTGATCTGAGATCCTTGGGTTCCGTTACACGGCATAAGCAAAACTTAACATTCAGACAATGGGGGGCCCTGTCGGAACTCAAGACTTGGACTGATGTAGTTTTCAAACCCGCAGATAACGGTGGGAACGTGGTGATCTGGACTACTTCCCTCTATGAGAGGGAAGCACTTAGACAATTGCGTGATAAAATGTATTATCAACGCTTACATTATGATCCCACCATAAAGTTTTCGCTGGAACTTCGGCACATTCTGGAGCAGACCCTCGAAAAAGGTATCATTCCAAGAAAGGTGTGAGGTGGTCTCCTAGTCGAGTTGCCAGTGATACTGACTTTTTACCTCTTACCGAAGGTACATAAGAATCCAACCAATCCGACGGGGCGTCCCATTGTTTCTGGCATGGGAGGGCTCTGTGAGATGTCTTGAAAATTCATCGAGCATTACTTGCATCCACTCGTTGAGACACTGTTCTCCTATATCAGTGACACAGCGGACGTCCTGCGGCAGCTTGATGGTTTAACTTTGGATGAGTCGGTATGGCTGGTGACAACAGACGTGGAGTCCCTGTACACCTGTATTGACCATTAAGACGGGATTAATGCCATCAAAGTTTATCTTGGAATGACTAATCTTGATGTGGCCTTTCAAGATCTGATCATCCAGCTTCTTGGATATGTCTTGGACATGTTCTATCTCCAGCAGCATGGTACAGCCATGGAGGCGGCCTGTGCCGTGTTTTACGCCAACCTCTTCCTGGGGTTTTCGGAGAGGGGGATGTTTGACGGTGGCATCAGTGCCACTTCCCATGTGCAGCATTGGCTGCGTTACATTGACGACATTTTAGTGCTGTGGAATGAAACCGTCGCCGAAGTTAGAAACTTTCTCTCATTTCTGAATGAGAACAGTCTAAATATCCGACTCACTCATTCCTATCATCTGTCTGAGGTGAGCTTCTTGGATATAAAGATCAAAAAAACGGCTGATGGGAGGGTGGAAACTGACATTTTCCATCAGGAAACATCGGTTAATGCCCTTCTACATGCCACATCTTCTCACACACCCGCAACGATTCGTGCTATACCTACTGGGCAATATTTGTGGATAAAAAAAATTTGTTCGACAGAACAGTCTTTTGAGGCTCAGGCTTCCGATTTACGTGAGAGGTTCGTCAGGAGGGGATACAGTGAAAGGTCAATCAGAAAAGGATATAATTGTGTGAAAAACACACCAAGGAGCGATCTGTTACCCGATAAAATAAGATCCAAACAGGGCACTAACGCAGTTTGCTTTATTTCCCCATATAACATACAGTGGGAAGGTATCAGAGAATTTCTGAAAAAACATTGGTCGGTTCTTCGCAATGATCCGATTTTGAGAGACCTGTTAGTTGAGAGACCACTGATGACCACTAAATGAGGAAGGAGCCTCAGAGATGTTCTTGTCCACAGCCATTATGTCCGCAAAACTGCCCCTCTATTTGGTCATAGACAACCGTTGTGGTGATGCTACCCATGTGGTTCATGTGTGGCATATAGTAATATCATCAGGGCAACTAAATTCTCATCAGCCGATGACAGCAGAGAATATCAAATCAGACATTATATCTCTTGCAGTACCTGAGCAGTAATCTATCATGCCACATGTAGTTGCAACCGCATTTATGTTGGCCTAACTAGCCGGGAACTGCGCCGCAGGACTAGGGAACATGTTCTGGACATTATAGCATCCGCTGAAATTGAGGGCGTCAAATCCCTTAAAACTATTCCACGACACTTTAAATTATGTCACAATAGTGACCCAAAAACATTGAAAGTCAGGGTGATTACCGTCCTCAAGTTGGGAATAAGACGCGGAAATGTCATGCGCGCCTTGTCCCAGCTTGAGAGTAAGTGGATCTTTAGACTTGGTTCGCTTGCACCTGTGGGTCTGAAAGAACAGCTTAGGTTCACTCGCTTACTTTGAGGCGTTCCCCCTTTTTTTCCTCCCACCATCCTCCCCTCCCACAATCCGCTCCCCCCCCCTTTTCCCCTTTGAGGGATGTATATTATACTTCATGTTGGAGTTTTGTTGTCATTTTCGCATAGACTCTATCACTATGTTGGATATTGGTCCCCACTCTTCCTTATGGAATTCTAGGATCTCCTCATGCGTTCTTTTAATTTTGTTTTTAACTTTGTGTCTTTATTTCCCTTTTTTTCATAGTTCACATTTTTGATCATTGCTCCTTATGTGCTCCCGCATCATGGATTCATTCATCTATGAAGCTTAGAAGACAGTACCATCAAGAATTACATAGATGTATAGTTGAGATATATTTTATATTTTTATATAAAATGCTTCATATATAATAAGCACATTATACGCACTTTATATGTTTCGGCTAATATATCTGTATGTTCTTGTTGCATTATACTTTTTTCTTTATTATATGCTTCTTTCTGATGTGTGATTTTCATTTTCCCTTTATGCTATGTACTAGGCGCCCCCTGGTGGGTATTTCTGGCAAGTGTAGGGAATATAGAGTTTTTCTTATTCTATTTTTATCTTCTAGTGCTGCTATCTTCTAACTACCATTTACCTTAGAGGTTGAGTGGTTAAATTGGATCTATTAGTATTGTTTTTCTCTTCTCCTAGTCACTAACTATATGCCAGAAATGTTGCCCTCACCCAAAATGGCGCCGTGGTGGTCCGCGCATGCGCGGGACGTGGCTTTGGCCTCCGATGTTGCGGTTTTCTGTAGACATGCCTCCCTGAAATGAAATGCCGTCTTGGAGGTTTTCCTCCCTCAAGGAAGCGTCAGAACACCCAAGACGCCGGTTAGTGACAGATACCACACCTCCAACTTCACATGTGAGGCCACTTACTTTGCCATGAGCACTTTATAAGGAGCAACTTCTGACACTTGCCACATACTCCCTGAAGAAGTGCCAGGACTCGGCACAAAACATGTTGGGGTAAACCCGGACTTGGGAGGACCCATGTATTTACTATACTAATGGGTAAGTGCTCAAAACTAGATTTTTGATTCTTTTGCTCTCATAATAGTGGGCTAGGTCAGCAGTGTAGGTTTGTATTTGGTTGCTCCAAACAATCCCTTCTGCTAGACCTTCAGATATCCCCCTTTTGATTGCCTTTGATCAGTTTATGCCTAACTCTATAGTTTACTTGCACTTTAATGGGCCTGACCTTGTCCTGGTTTGTTTTTCCACCTACTTTTTCTCTAATGTCTCCAGCCCTATACTAAGATTGTTTGTGATTCTAAACGTTTTTTTGATCATCTTTGAGTTTGTATGTCCAATAAAGTAGTTTGTTTTGCATATTACTATTGGTCTCTGGTGATTTTTTCAACATTTAAGGTCCAATACACCCTCTGGTGATCAAATTTAAAGAACTTCTCTCTTTTGATTCATAATATTAATGAGTTTTTGACATGTGAAAAATTATGGATTTACTGTGCTCTCCTATTTACATATTTCTAATCTCTACATGGGCAATACCAAAGAGCTTTCTAAGGATGTCAGGAAAAATATCCTAGACTTGCACAAGGCTGGAATGAGTTACAAAACCATAAGTAAGATGCTGCATGAGAAGGACACAATTGTTGGTGCAATAGTAAGAAAATGGAAGAAATACAAAATGAGTGTCAGTCGCCATCAATCTGGAGCTTCATGCAAAATCTTGTCGCACCCCCAAGGACTGGGGTACTCGAGACTGGGCTATCGTGTCTCTGGGATGTCAGGGTGCCATTGACCGGTCCCGTTGTCCTAGGTGCGGCAATAAAATAGGAAATACGTTTATAGGATTTTTTGTGATGCCACCCGGGGTGTGTGGTCAGAGGGGACCACCAATGGCGTGTTCTCGCTGGGGATGATGGTGAGGGGCAGCCCGGATGGAGAGTCCTCCACGGGTAGGGCTGGTTATCCCCAAGGCAGGAGTAATGGGGAATTGTATACTCTGGACGCTGTACTTATTTCTTCTTTAGAGCTCCTCCAGCCAGCACACAGGTACAGCTCGTAGGCGGCTCTGCAGGTGGAGATTCTGCGGTGGTTAGAATAATAGTCTCAGACACTCTTGAGCTGACCGGGTATTTCACTTGGTGCTCTGCAGTAGTTCTTACAATAAACACAATTCTTTTCACTTTTTACAGACCCATTCACAACACTGCTCCGGGCTCGGGTTCTCACTGCAGCTTAGATGGTTCCTCTGTGTCACTCTCCTCAAGGTACCTTTCTGGCATTTCAGTTCTGTACCTGTCCTCACCGATGGGTTTGGTTGGCCGTCACGGGCTCTGTAGTGATTAGTCCCCCTTTGCGGGTCACTAGCCCTACTATGATGGCTTTATCCTACTCCGTGGTGGGAGTTAGGTCATGGGTTACAGAGTCCCCGCACCCCGCCGGGATGTCTTGTGGTTAGGGTCGTGTAGTTTTCCCAGTCATGTTTACAGAGCAGGCTCTCTGGCTGTCCAGGCCTAGCCACCAGTGACCCGTGTTGGTTGGGCTCACCTGGCTCCTTCAGTCTATCCGGTTGTAACTTTAGGGTGTACAGCTTAGGGATCGTTCCCTTTTCCACACTCCAGGGAAAGCTCCCTCCTGGGCAAATTACCTCCAGGAAATATCTGGGAGATTGGTTGCTGTTCTACCTCTTAGGCATGCTACCTCTAGGGAATCCTCGATCGATTGTCTCGCCCAACTTAGTGTTCCAGTGTTTCACTACTCTTCCTTCACCCACTTGTCCATGGTCTTGTCTACTTCCCACCTACACATCTCTAAACTCCTGCCATGATTGGCTTAGGGTCGGAGTGTGTCTGTGTGTGGATGTTTTGTGAGTTGATTGTCTTACCTCATCTAGCTGCAGTTCATCCTGTGGCCGCCCTGTCGCAGGGGCACCACAATCTCACATCGTGGGGTATCCAAGATCATGAGTAAGGTGAGAGATCAGCCTAAAACTACGAAGGAGGAACTTGTTAATAATCTTAGGGCTATTGGGACCACTGTCGCCAAGAAATCCATTGGTACACATTATGCTGCAATGGATTAAAATCCTGCAGTACACACAGAGTCCCACTGCTCAAGAAGGTACATGTGCAGGCCCATCTGAAGTCTGCCAATGAACACATTGGTGATTCTGAGAGTGATTGGGAGAAAGTGTTGTGGTCAGATGAGACAAAAATTAAGCTTTTTGGCATTAACTCAACTCGCCATGTTGGGAGGAAGAGAAATACTGCCTATGACCCAAAGAACACCATCCCCACAGTCAAGCATGGCAGTGGAAACATTATGTTTTGGGGGTTTTCTCTGCTAAGAGCACAGGACTACTTCACCACATCAAGGGGACAATGGATCTAGACATGTACTGTAAATGCCTGAGTGACAACCTCCTTCCCTCCATGTAATATTAAATATGGCTGGCACACCTCTATGTTGGGTGCTAGCTGGAAAAATACATAACGTTACTAGATAAATATCCGCTGCACATCAACATCAGAAATTCTAGCGAGAAAAAAGCTAATGGCTGGCATGTATTAATGCACAGTGTGAACTGGGGCAAAAGGCACAGTAGAAAACTACTCATAGCTTATATAAGGAATAACATGAGAACTTAGCTGATGTGATGGCCATGACATCTGAGCCCGGTAACCACGGTAAGGTCTCTCATTCTACCGGGTCCTACTCTAGCCGCCTTATGTCTGCAGTGTGAACTTGCGTGTATGGGTACATGCCACTAAATGCAATTAAAACCTGCTTTTAAGGGGTGTGTCTGGAACCAAAGCTTCAAATAAAGATGAGACAAAAATTAAGCTTTTTGGCATTAATTCAACTCGCAATGTTGGGAGGAAGAGAAATGCTGCCTATGACCCAAAGAACACCATCCCCACAGTCAAGCATGACAGTGGAAACATTATGTTTTGGGGTTTTTTCTCTGCTAAGGCCACAGGACTACTTCACCGCATCAAGGGGACAATGGATCTAGACATGTACTGTAAAAGCCTGAGTGACAACCTCCTTCCCTCCACCAGGACATTAAAAATGGGTTGTCACTGGGTCTTCCAGCATGACAATGACCCAAAACATACATCCAAGGCAACAAACGAGTGGATCAAAAAGAACCACATTAGGGTCATGGAGTGGCCTACTCAGTCTCTAGACCTTAATCCCATTGAACACTTATGGAGGGAGCTGAAGCTTCGAGTTGCCGTGCAACAGCCTCGAAATCTACATGATTTCTGCAAAGAGGATTGACCAAAATTCCTCCTGACATATTCGTAAACCTCATCATCAACTACAAAAAAGTCTGACTGCTGTTTGCCAAAAAGGGTTTTGCCACCAAATATTAAAGATGACCTGTCACCCCTCCTTGAATTAGAATCTAAGTGCAGCACTGAATGCAGCATGTCTGCTGAATTCAGGGAAGGGATCCCACATGTCTCTGTGCGGCTGGTACCCCGAGATATAGGCTTAGAAAAACTTACAGTTAGAAGCTAATGGAGGCTGGCCTATGTGTTGCAGCCACCTCGTAGCATGGAAGCATTTCACGCCCCCTGCGTCTCTGTGCCGCCTTTTTTAATTGTGTTCGCCGCCTCCCCCCTGCCAGTCATTTCACTCGTGTACTCGCCTGCACTCTGCGTGTCCTTGTGCAGTTGACGCAGGCCCAGAGCGAGGTATGGCTTATCACCGCCCCTGCCACCTGTCCCGCCTCCTGCTCTGACATCACAGCCTTTGCTCACCCTGCTCCGTAGCATAACACGGACCAGGGCAAGGAAAGTAGAAGACGTCACAGCAAGAGGCGGGACAGGCGTCCTCTACTTTCCCCGCCCTGCTCCATAGCATAACATGGAGCAGGGCAGGGAAAGTTGAGGACATCACAGCAGGAGGCAGGACAGGCGTCCTCTACTGTCTCCACCCTGCTCCATAGCATAATACAGAGCAGGGTGGGGAAAGTAGAGAATGTCACAGCAGGAGGTGGGACAGGCAACCGGGGCGGCGATAAGCAATACCTCGCTCTGCGCCTGCATCAACAGCACAAGAACACGCAGAGCGCAGGGAATGACATAGGTGAAATGACTGGCTGGAGGGAAGCGGCAAATACATTTAAAAAAGGCGGCACAGAGAAGGGGCGTGAAATGCCCCCGTGCTACGAGGTGGCTGCAGCACAAAGGTCAGCCTCCATGGCGTCTAACTGTAAAGCTCCCATCACACACAATGACACAACAGCGATCCTGACAACGATAACGATGCTTAGGGATCACTGGTGAGATGTCAAACAGTCAGATCTCACCAGCAACTCAGCAATGATCTGGAATGATAGGAGGTCATTGGGAATTGTCACTCTCAGGCGTAGTATTTAGATCGCTGGCTGTTGTCCCTTTCAAAGACAGCGATGCAGCGTTCCCAGCAGGAGACCAATGACCTAAAAATGACCCAGAACACTTTGTAACAATCAGCGATCTCACAGCAGGAGCCTGATCACTGCTAAGTGTCACACATTACGAGATCGTTAGCGAGATCGCTGTTACGTCACAAAATCTGGGACTTAACAACGATCTCGCTAACGATCTCGTTATGTGTGATGGGGGCTTAAGTTTTTCTAAGCCTATATCTCGGGGTACCAGCCGCACAAAGAAATGGGTGACCCTTTGTCTGAATGCAGCAGTCATGCTGCATTCAGTGCTGCACTTAGATTCTAATCCATGGGAGGGTGACAGGTCCTCTTTAAGTCTTTGTTGCCATGCCAGAGAGATCAAATACTTATTTCTCTTTGCAAAATGCAAATATCTTTATATAAAATTTAGACAGTGTGATTTTCTGGATTTTTGTTTTGATATTCTCTCACTATTAAAATTAACTTACCGTATATACTCGCGTATAAGCCGAGTTTTTCAGCCCAAAAATTGGGCTGAAAAGTCCCCCCCTCGGCTTATACGCGAGTCACTGTATACTGTATACAATGTATACAGTATACAGTGCCTCCCCCATATCAGTATACAGGCCCCCCCTTGGGTAGTAATCCTGTAAAGGAAGAGATTAGTATACTTATCCCTCCGCTGTAATCCAGGGCCCCCCAGCCTTGCTCTGGTCACCTGTAAAGTAAAATATACTTATCACTGTCCCGCTGCCGTCCGCGCCCGCATCTGCCGACATCCCCGATCCTCCATCTTCATGCGTCTTCTTCCGGTTTCATGTGTTCGTCGCAGGCAATGACGTCATTGCCGGCGCCGAACACAGGAAGTCGGAAGGAGACGCATGAAGATGGAGGATCGCATGTCGGCAGATGCGGGCGCAGACGGCAGCGGGACAGTGATAAGTATATTTTACTTTACAGGTGACCGGAGCAAGGCTGGGGGTCCCTGGATTACTGGGGCTGCTGTATACTACCGCTGGGGCTGCCGGGGCTGCTGTATACTACCGCTGGGGCTGCCAGGGCTGCTGTATACTACACTGGGGCTGCTGGGGCTCCTATATACTACCACTGGGGCTGCTGGGGCTCCTATATACTACCACTGGGGCTGCTGGGGCTGCTGTATACTACCACTGGGGCTGCTGGGGATCTTGTATACTACCACTGGGGCTGCTGGGGCTGCTGTATACTACCACTGGGGCTGCTGGGGCTGCTATATACTACCACTGGGGCTGCTGGGGATGCTGTATACTACCACTGGGGCTGCTGGGGCTGCTGTATACTACCACTGGGGCTGCTGGGGCTGCTGTATACTACCACTGGGGCTGCTGGGGCTCCTATATACTACCACTGGGGCTGCTGGGGCTCCTATATACTACCACTGGGGCTGCTGGGGCTGCTGTATACTACCACTGGGGCTGCTGGGGCTCCTGTATACTACCACTGGGGCTGCTGTATACTACCACTGGGGCTGCTGGGGCTGCTATATACTACCACAGGGGCTGCTGGGGATGCTGTATACTACCACTGGGGCTGCTGGGGCTCCTGTATACTACCACTGGGGCTGCTGGGGCTGCTGTATACTACCACTGGGGCTGCTGGGGCTGCTATATACTACCACTGGGGCTGCTGGGGATGCTATATACTACCACTGGGGCTGCTGTATACTACCACTGGGGCTGCTGGGGCTGCTATATACTACCACTGGGGCTGCTGTATACTACCACTGGGGCTGCTGGGGCTGCTATATACTACCACTGGGGCTGCTGTATACTACCACTGGGGCTGCTGGGGATGCTATATACTACCACTGGGGCTGCTGGGGATGCTATATACTACCACTGGGGCTGCTGTATACTACCACTGGGGCTGCTGTATACTACCACTGGGGAGGCCTGTATACCACTGGGGGGGCCTGTATACCACACTGCTGGGGGCTGTATACCTGTGCTGGGGTCCACCCTCGGCTTATACACGAGTCAATAAGTTTTTCCAGATTTTTGGGGCAAAAGTAGGGGGGTCGGCTTATACACGGGTCGGCTTATACACGAGTATATACGGTAATTTCATTACTGCTGCCACACATATATACTTCTGTACTAGCTAATGAGGGAGTCGGTGCATATATACCCTATGTTTAGATAAGGGGTATGGTTTTTTGCAAGACTGCAGCTGATTTAAATATGACAAAAATAATGATAAACTGGGATATGATTGTGTATGGGGGAGGACAGCGGATGATATAGGGATGTGACTGGTGAGATGATGTACATTTTGTGGGATTGCTATACATGAGTTCTTGTTATCCTGAATATAGTATATGTTAAGTTTATAATTACCATCTTGAAGGATATCATATTGGTGTTGTCACACCTATACATATTAGAATTAATATTAAAGTATATTATCTATATATACCAGGTGTACATAGTACACAGAGGATACATAGATGGAGTTTTGGGGATTTAAATATGTGGATATAATGGTAATTGTAGGATAAAGAAAGGGACAGGATATGGGTGCTGACAGCAGGTGATGTGATATCCAGATATGATGAAGTGGTTGATATGTTGCTGTTCTGGCTGTGAGGTCTTTCACAGGTACTACCACCAAGAAACAAGAGTAGTGTTCTACTATGGTGAGGGCATAGATATGGCCTGATCTACTCGGAGTCAGCTTCATGTGATCCTAGGCCACAAGTTCAAGCGGTTGTTTGGTAACAATGGGCTATAGTGGGGCTCTTTGACTCTCTGTCGCAATCATTTCTCCTCAGGTTGAATGGATTACAGTTTCTGCACCAATTTTCAATGATTATTATCATCAGGGGCGGACCCAGACTGTAGTGGGCCCTGGTGCAAGAATTTTTCCGGGGCCCCCCCCCGGGACTCAATGTCACAATAAAGCTGCGGGTGTGCGGCGCAGCTCAAACCCGACAGCACCCCACGGGGGAGTGTATGTCAGAGTGATGCTGCGGGCGGTTGGCGGCCACGGCGGCGCTGTAATCTCCCAGCACCCGCCCCACGAAGGTACCTTATACTGTAGATGACATCTTCTCTGATTGGAGTTGTTCCCGTTCCTTTTCTTTCTTTGTAGCACAGGCGCCATGATGAGATTTGACATTCACAGTTCATCTCTAGAAACTTTCTTCTTCTCCATATTCAGCAGCACTTTCTGACACAATGCCCTTAAAAATAAAAGTATCACTATACTGCCCCAGAAATATACATATCCCCCTACACAAACCCCCACTGTATAACACAAACACACACAGCAGCAATGTATAACTCACACACAGTGCCACTGTATAACACGCACACAGGGCTGGCTCCAGATATTTGTGGGCCCTGGGCGAAATCAACTCGGTGGGCCACATACTTGCTGTAAACATATATTGTGTATATAATTGAGGCTGCGGGTTGTGTATATATAACACAAAGGCTGTCTATATATAATATAGAGGCTGTGATATAGAGGTTAGGGTCTGGATATACAGTATAAGTATATATGCTGCGGGCTGTGTTTCTCCTCCTGTGCCTCCCCCTTTGTGTGCTGTGTCTTACCCCCTCCCCTGACAGGGACGCCCTGTGCACTTTACCTCTCCCCCTGTGTGCTGTGTCTCCCCATCAACTAACAGGGGGACCATAGAGCTGCTTTTCCCTCCACTCTCACAGGAGGAACCTGTGGCCTGTGACTCCTCTTCCCCACTGACAGGGAGACCTGTGTCCCTTTTGCCCCACTGATAGGGGGTACTGTGTCCCCTCTGCCCCACTCACAAGGGGGTCCTGTGTCCCCTCTGTCCCACTCTCAGGGGAAACCTGTTGGCCTGTGTCCCCTCTTCCCCAATGACAGGGGGGACCTGTGACCCCTCTGCCCTACTGATAGGGAGAGCCTGTGTCCTGTGACCCCTCTACCCCACGGACATGGAGGACCTGTGGCCTATGACCCCTCTACCCCACTCACAGGGGGGACTTGTGACCCGCGTCTCCTGTGCACCACTGACAGGAAGGATCAGTGTCCGGTGTCCCCTCTGCACCACTGACTGAGGGGGACCTGTGACCCATGACCCCTCTGCCCCACTGACATGGAGGACCTGTGGCCTGTGGCCCCTCTGCCCCACTCCCAGGGGGGACCTGTGGCCTTGACCCCTCTACTCCACTCACAGGAGGGACCTGTTGCCCGTGTCCCTTGTGCATCACTGACAGGGGGATCTGTGGCCTGTGTCCCCTCTGCACCACTGACTGGGGCTTCCTGTGGCCTGTGACCCCTCTGTCCCACTGACAGGGAGAAACTGTGGCCTGTGTCCCCTCTGCCCCACTTACAGGGGGCACCTGGGGCCTTTGTCTCCTCTGCATAGCTGACAGGGGGGACCTATGGCCTGTGTCCCCTCTGCCCCACTTACAGGGGGCACCTGGGGCCTTTGTCTCCTCTGCATAGCTGACAGGGGGGACCTATGGCCTGTGTCCCCTCTGCCCCACTTACAGGGGGCACCTGTGGCCGTGTCCCCTCTGCCCCACTGACAGGGGGACCTATGGCCTGTGTCCCCTCTGCCCCACTGACAGGGGCACCTGGGGCCTTTGTCTCCTCTGCATAGCTGACAGGGGGGACCTATGGCCTGTGTCCCCTCTGCCCCACTGACAGGGGGCACCTGGGGCCTTTGTCTCCTCTGCATAGCTGACAGGGGGGACCTATGGCCTGTGTCCCCTCTGCCCCACTGACAGGGGGCACCTGGGGCCTTTGTCTCCTCTGCATAGCTGACAGGGGGGACCTATGGCCTGTGTCCCCTCTGCCCCACTGACAGGGGGCACTTGTCTCCTCTGCACAGCTGGGGCCCTCAGCTCTTGCTTTTCCCCCCAAAACTCTCTCCCTCCACTCTGTCTTTTACCTTCCTCCAGTGAGTGTTGTGTGCAGTGTCCCTCCCGTCCGACTGCTTCTAATAACAAAGCCGGCAGCATGTCAGGAGATAATGAAAGTAAACAAATCTGCTGCCGGCTAGAAGCAGCCACAGACGAGGAGGGAGGCTGCAAACAGCACTGAAGGTACAACACAACACCACATACATACATACATACATACACCACTCAACACACCACACACCACACACTACTCCTCCATGGAGGACTGCACTCCAGTCCTCACCAGTCCCGCCATCCTTGGCATCCTCCGCGATGCTGTGTCTCCAGCAGCAGTGTGGTGAGATTGCAGCGTGATGACCTCACCATACACTGCTCCAGTCAGGCCCCCAGCAGATCATCACTGACAGCTCAGGGGGCGGGGCCCGACGGCGGCGGTGATTCCTCACAGGAGAGGGGGAAAATGCTGCCCCCCCCCCATCCCCCCCCACCGGGACTCACTGACATTGAATCCTGGAGATTCTCCTCCTGCTGCCACTACCATCCACCTGTCAGGGAGCGGAACGGACCCGCCGCTGGAGCCTTCAGGGGCCCCCTAGCTGGCCGGGGCCCTGGTGCAGCTGCACCAGCTGCACCACGGTAGTTCCGCCCCTGATTCTCATGCCAACCAAGTAGAATCTCTCTCTCAGTAGAGCCTCTAACTTCTTTCACCTGAAATGCCCTGCGCCATCGTGGTATGCTTCTAAGACCATCTGTACATCCCTTTTTGGCACTACAATCTGCCAGATGAGTTTGTGTGTTCTGGGATTAGTATGATGTCTCCACAGTTTACCCCCATATATGAACAATTTACGTCATTCTTTCCACAGCTGTTGGGCCTCTGGTGGGGAATCTTGTCCTTGTCCAGGGTATGAAGCTTCCTGCATCATTAGCTCCTTGACCAAATGTACAGCTGGATCGCTGTCTTGTGTTTCTGCCCATCCATGATGGGGTAATGGATTCAACGTGGTTTCTTGATGTTTGTTATGCACGTGGTTCTTACATTGTGTCACATGAGGGTGGTGAAAAGCCGGTAACTCTATCTCTTCCAGCTCCTCCGGTTCTTCCTCCAAGTCCTGCAAGTGAGGCATCCTGGACAATGCATTAGCGTTGGTGTTCTTGTGACCTGCCCGGTATTTGATGGTAAAATTATAATTAGACAGTCAGGCAATTCGTTGTCTGCAGGTAAGTCAACGGGTTATTATCTGTGAAGATGGTGAATTTAGCTGCAGCCAGGTAATGCCTAAAACGTTCTGTAAATGCCCAGATGATGGCCAGAAACTGTAACTTGAATGAACTGTACAGTTGTGGCAAAAAGTATTGACACCCCTGCAATTCTGTCAGATAATACTCAGTTTCTTCCTGAAAATGATTGCAATCACAATTTATTTGGTATTATTATCTTCATTCAATTTGTCTTCAATGAAAAAACACAAAAAGAATTGTCCTAAAGCCAAATTGGATATAATTCCACACCAAACATAAAAAGGGGGTGGACAAAAGTATTGGCACTGTTAGAAAAATCATGTGATGCGTCTCTAATTTGTGTAATTAACAGCACCTGTAACTTACCTGTGGCACCTAACAGGTGTTGGCAATAACTAAATCACACTTGCAGCCAGTTGACATGGATTAAAGTTGACTCAACCTCTGTCCTGTGTCCTTGTGTGTACCACATTGAGCATGGAGAAAAGAAAGAAGACCAAAGAACTGCCTGAGGACTTTTTGGGCAAAGGCATCAACATAGAGTTTACAGGAGAAAAAAAGAGGCATTCAAAGAAAAGAACACGGTCCCTACAGTCAAACATGGTGGAGGTTCCCTGATGTTTTGGGGTTGCTTTGCTGCCTCTGGCACTGGACTGCTTGACCGTGTGCATGGCATTATGAAGTCTGAAGACTACCAACAAATTTTGCAGCATAATGTAGGGCCCAGTGTGAGAAAGCTGAGTCTCCCTCAGAGGTCATGGGTATTCCAGCAGAACAATGACCCAAAACACACTTCAAAAAGCACTAGAAAATGGTTTGAGAGAAAGCACTGGAGACTTCTAAGTGGCCAGCAATGAGTCCAGCCCTGAATTCCATAGAACACCTGTGGAGAGATCTATGAAATGTAGGTTGACCTGTCAATCCTCATATGTTGTCTATCTCCTAGAGTTTACGTGTGGCCTTCGGTATGTGGGCCGCACCATACAATCCATGCATGCCCGCCTAAACAAACACAGGCAAAATATTAGAAATGGCTATCAGCTACACAGTTTCTCAAAGCATTTCAGTATAGCGCATCAGAAAGATCCTAGAAAGATGTCCCTAATTATAATTGATCACATTACAGGAGAGGTATCAGATCGTCTGTACAGCCTTATCAGGAAAGAAAGTTATTGGATATTTAAATTGGGCACGCTGGAACCGGAAGGACATAATTTGACAATTGAAAATGTGGCAAAACATTAACATTAATATTAACACATTTTAATTTAAAAAAAATAAATAAATCTTTTCATTATTACCCTCCAATCACCCTGTCTGTCCCAAAACTGCAGTTTTCCATAGTGGAGGTAGGTTATTTATTCTAGTAGTGTATTTAAAAATCTTATTATTAGTATTGTTATTTTTATATTTTTAGTCCCAGTTTGTATAATTTTTATATATAGATATGCACAGATATAATTGATGTAGTATGTATAATCAATTTTTATGGGCATAACAAGTTACAAGTGGTTTTAGAGTGTGTATTACTGTGTGTTATAATGTAAAATGTTTATGTATATGATCTAGATATGCGCATAACTGCATATTTTTATTTTAGGAGACAGTTGGCAATGGTTCGTATCACTTACATCAACTGTAATGGCACTTTATTAGGGTTATCACAAAGTATTTACCGTATATACTCGTGTATAAGCCGACCCGTGTATAAGCCGACCCCCCTACTTTTGCCCCCAAAATCTGGGAAAAACTATTGACTCGTGTATAAGCCGAGGGTGGACCCCAGCACAGGTATACAGCCCCCAGCAGTGTGGTATACAGGCCCCCCCGATGGTATACAGGCCTCCCCAGTGGTAGTATACAGCCCCCAACAGTGTGGTATACAGCAGCCTCCCCAGTGGTATATACAGGCCCCAGCAGTGTTACAGCAGCCTTCCCAGGGTTATATACAGCAGCAGCAGCCCCAGGGGTATATACCAGCAGCAGCAGCCCCAGGGTATATACAGCAGCAGCCCCAGGGTATATACAGCAGCAGCCCCATGGTATATACAGCAACAGCCCCATGGTATATACAGCAGCAGCCCCATGGTATATACAGCAACAGCCCCATGGTATATACAGCAACAGCCCCATGGTATATACAGCAGCAGCCCCATGGTATATACAGCAGCAGCCCCATGGAATATACAGCAGCAGCCCCATGGTATATACCGCAGCAGCCCGAGGTATACAGGCCCTCCCCAGGCTATATACAGCAGCAGCCCGAGGTATACAGGCCCCCCCAGGCTATATACAGCAGCAGCCCAAGGTATACAGGCCCCCCCAGGCTATATACAGCAGCAGCCCGAGGTATACAGGCCCCCCCAGGCTATATACAGCAGCAGCCCGAGGTATACAGGCCCCCCTCATGCTATATACAGCAGCCCGAGGTATACAGGCCCCCCCAGGCTATATACAGCAGCAGCCCGAGTTATACAGGCCCCCCCAGGCTATATACAGCAGCAGCCCGAGGTATACAGGCCCCCCAGGCTATATACAGCAGCAGCCCGAGGTATACAGGCCCCCCAGGCTATATACAGCAGCAGCCCGAGGTATACAGGCCCCCCCAGGGTATATACAGCATCAGCCCGAGGTATACAGGCCCCCCCAGGCTCGGGAAACCTGTAAAGGAAGATGATTATACTTATCGCTGTCCGGCTGCCGTCCCCGCTCTGCATCGCGCTCCTCCATCTGCATCGCGCTCCTCCATCTTCCGGCTTCCGACTTCCTGTGTTCTGCGCCGACAATGACGTCATTCTCGGCGCCGACAGGAACCCGGAAGATGGAGGAGCGCGATGCAGATGGAGGAGCGTGATGCAGAGCGGGGACGGCAGCCGGACAGCGATAAGTATAATCATCTTCCTTTACAGGTTTCCCGAGCCTGGGGGGGGGCCTGTATACTGATGGGGGGGCCTGTATACCTCTGGGGGGGGGGGCGCCCGTATAGTGACTCGCGTATAAGCCGAGGGGGTAACTTTTCAGCCCAATTTGTGGGCTGAAAAACTCGGCTTATACGCGAGTATATACGGTATTTATCATGGTTATTTGGATGATTCAGGGTTGATGAAGTTTCTGATGTCACTAATGATTCATCCAATTAGAGTGGAATAGTCTTTTTAAATAGCACTTCTTTAGCAAAATCCCCCTTGTATTTACCTGATGAAGATAGCCTGTGGTGCTATCGAAACGCGTTGTGCCTGTACAAGGAGTTTTTAATAAAGAAAAGGTTTGTGAATACACACAAAACTTTTTTCTTTGTTGGACCCTTAGCGCTGTGATAAACACCAATATTTCTAAATTCTCTTTTCAGCATGATTAAATCCCCTTTGGGGATCTTTGATGGAGCTGCTTTTAGGTCCTGCAATATCAAAATCCCCCATACTGTGGTCCTGGGAGCCGTAAGATTAGCAGGATTCCTGATACACAGGACTTGCATTTCCAACACTATTCTCTGGAGGACCTGCGGTGATGTCTTTTCCGCCCCTGATCATGTGACCCACAAGGAGACCGAGGAGGGAGCAGGATTGCCAGACAGCGGTACTGCACACACCGGAGGACCCTGAGGTCTCCAGGTTCGGTTTGTTGTTGTGCACACAGTGCACAGCTTCAGGGGTGAGTGGCCACTCGGCATATTGAATCAACAAGTTAGTTATAATTCACCAGTGCCGCACATTGCGCCCATCTATCTCCCTTTTCTTTATACATTATAGACAGCTGTCCAATCATTTGGCCAGCAGCTATCTTGCTCGGCTCTCCTATGTACAGTAGCACCCATTCTGCCAAGTGATCCTGTGTTCTTTATTAGATCCATTCCTAGACATCTCTAGCAGCTTCTCACTTAGGACGAAAGGTTATTACAGTGTTTAATCAGACATGTTGGATCCTTATCTTCCCCAACAATCATTTGAGTTAGAGCCCCCATACACATTAGATTGCCAACGGAACCTGACGATATAAGTGGGTTTAGCCCACTTTAGTCTAATGTATATGGAGGTGGTAAATACTATCTAAAGGCTATGGGCACTCTCAGTGCATGTGCACATAACGTCTTGTAGATATCTATGAACCTCCTGAGTGTTTAAGATAGAAGATATTTGAAGACAAGCACTCGTTATTTTGTCTTAAAGCAACTTTTTTTTGCTTCTTTTTGGTCCTTTTTTCCAACATATTTAAGCTATCCGTTTTTATTATTAGTAGTAATTTTTATTTTATTTTTTTCAATAAACTAGTAGATGGCTTCCAAGCAAAATACGCCCGTATATTGGACTAGGTCACTTCTTTTAGTCCTTTTATATCTTAGGAAACCTGAAGCAGTTAAAAACAGCTCAAAAGATTGAGCATATGAACAGCAAGTTGTTTTTACCTTGTAGTATCATGGCTATGTTCACACAGTGCATTTTTGCTGCCTTTTTGGGGTCAGGTTTTGCCTTGGTGTTATGCTAATCTAAGGGTACTTTCACATCAGCAGTTTTTGCCGATCGCGGCAGATGCGGTGAAAAAACGCATCTGCCGCGATTACCGCATAACCGCTGCACTTGTGGTACAGTTGCGGCAAGCCCCATGCAATGCTTATGGGGCTTGCGGTAAGTGTGTGTCAGGTGCGGCAAGTGCGGTTTCGGCACTTGCCGCAGGTGCGGCCGCGAAAAAAACCACGGTCAGCCGCGTTTTTTTTGCGGCCGCACCTGCTGCAAGTGCCGATACCGCACTTGCCGCACCTGCCACAAGCCCGCATAGACATTCTATGGGGCTTGCCGCAACTGTGCCACAAGTGCAGCGGTTATGCGGTAATCGCGGTAGATGCGGTTTATTCACCGCATCTGCCGGATCGGCAAAAACCACTGATGTGAAAGCAGCCTTATCCTGCATTTTTGCTAAACAGTAAAACCTATGTGATTCAGGGAGATGTTTTCCACATACATTGGTTTTTGTTCTTTGCAGAAAGTGTAAGCACCATATGTTTTTGAAAGAATGAGCATGTCAACTCTTTTCTGTGTTTTTGGCAAAGCTCTGTTGCCAAAACGCGGAAAAAAAGCAGCAACCAAAAATGAACAAAGACCTATGAAAACCGTGGGAAAAGCGCAGCAGAATACGCAAGTTTTCTCCAGCCGAGAAATCTTGAGTTTTCAGCTAAACCTTACATGGGTGAACATACAGTAGCGTATGAGGTCATTCCTTTTAGAATTTATTCAGCGCTTTTTCAGGGAGGATACAGAGTGGATCTGGCTGACAAAAAAAATGATGTGTGCACATACCCTTATTCTGTGGGATCAGAAGGAGGTGTGACTACTTGATGAGCTCCATTTACAGCTGTGGTGACATGGCCTAAAGGTTTCCACCTTCATACACAGCCTGTGATGAAAATTGGGTCACCATCTACAGAACATTTTGAATTTTATATAGATGTTTCCTTTCCTTTGAGACATTCTACAAAAGTGAATCATCTACATATTAAACTGATTGGTTTCTATGTAGTTATACAAGTATATCTGCATTGCAAATCTACGACCAGAATCACAAATTCAAGTCAAAGATGTTAGAACATATAAGGAACAAATGCACGGTACATTTTTACTTTACTAGATATCTCATTGTGTCTGAAGTGAAAGACGAATTCATAGAGTCTGGTAAAGCGCCAAAAGCTCTTAAAGTGACATGTGGGTTGATAAATAAAGTCCAGTGTTTTCCTTCTCTCCAGAGGCCAATTTAGCTTTGTAACTGGCCATTTAGGCATTTTGGATAGAAAATGGAACTGTAAGCTTAAAGCTGTTATCTGTGTTGCCAATAGTTAACCTAACTCAGACCGTATGGGGAAATATTTATCTAAAATGCTTAAGACAGCACAGTCTGCTAGAATGCAACACATTGAAGTTGTAAATCTACATTATACCATGGTGAGAGGCATCTGGCCAATCAAGATTGAGATCTGGGCGACAGTAACATACAGCATTGTCTGCAGTTAATGCCCTCTGGAGATCTTTATGCCTACATGAAAAAACAGCAGCAAAAGAATATTTTTCCAGCTTCTCTTAGTTCAAGAGACTTGAATGATTTATTACTAAACCAAGTAAGCATCCAGTAAACATTACATTTGTTAGAGTGCTTTCTATAGCATTGTGCTGATAAAATACAGAAACTTCACAGATTCCCATACAAACATTCAATTATATTGTTCATATTGTCATAAGACTTCAACAATTTCAAATTTTCTATAATTATTTTTGCTGTGAATAATCATTTGTGTGTTATATTTGATCCTAAATAATATGGAGTTCTGCATTCTAATTAATGGAAAAGGAAAAGGTCAATAAAATATTGAAATCACATTTTTACTTTCTAGTCTTTTCCTTAGAAATTTATCCAAAATTTAGCATATAATATGGTAATATGTAGTAGCTTTGTGTGGCTGAATATCAAGTAATATCTATATAATTAATACATTATATATTAATAAATTATAACTGGCCACTGTATTTTAGACACCTTGATCCTATTTGGTAAATAATGTAAATAGGCAGTGTGTAAGTCAGTTTATTTAAAATTATATCTGGAGATGAGCTGATGTAGCGCCTCGCTTTTCAGCGTGCTACAGAGGGGTATTGCACCCAAGACAGAGAGTGCAGTATTCCTGTTATTTGGGGAGGTAATGTAGTTCTGAGGCTCTCAATCTGCATTCACAACACTTAGAGCAGGGGACTATAGGGTTAGGCTATGTTAGGCTATGGGTTGAACTAGACGAACTTAAAGTCTTCCTTCAACCTTAAAAAGTATGTTACTATGTTAAATCCTTTGCTGAGAGACCCAGTCCCGGTGGGAGGAGTTTCAGGCTAGAGCAGTGTGAGCGTGGGAAGCAGAGAGATACAGAACGTCTGTGGAGAGAGACAGAGAAGGACCCTTCAGGGGACACCACAGGGAGGGCGCCCAGAAGGAGCGGCGACCCAGACAGAGAGGGGCAGACAGAGGGTGACTCAACACCCTGGCCCAGTCTGAAGCGGGGTACCGACTCTGACGTGGATCAGAGGTCTATCCCTGAACTACAAATTACCGGAGTCGTCGATGTCTTCTTAGGAGCACGATCCAACCGCCCTACATAAAGCCAAGCATGGTCTACACCAGAGATACTAAACATGATTGGGTCCCCTTTGGAGAGATAAAGGGTTCCCATATCGGCCAATGGGCCTGGTTCAAGAAGTGGGATTGTGCAGGGCAGCGCAAGGAAGAAGGAGTTCGCAGAGTTAGGACAGAGCAAGTATAGAGAAGGAACATCATTGGAGCCTCAGAGAGACATTGCTTCCTCCTATGACACCTGTTCACTACCTGAGCCGTAACACCTGTGAACTGCGTACAAGCAGAAGGTAACTGGAGTAAAGACCCGTGCAGAGCAAGAAAGTGTTTCTTCCTGGTTAACTGTGACATTGCAGTTTCACAGCAGAGACTGCGCTGCCCTATTCCACCATTTTATACTACACTGCCCCGGGGAACCCCACTCTACCTGTAGGGAGCCATAGCACCTGGCTGCCGTCCATCCCCCCGGAGGTCTGCAGCAGCGCCGGTGACATCATTGATTCTACAGGTGGCGTCACAACTGACAACTTTATTTATTTTGTTTTCTCCTTTTTATTGTCTGCCTAAGGGTACGGACTCCGGCACCGACCATCCGTGACATCCCCGTACCCGACCGCCCGAGATCTGAGTACCCCAAGCCCTTGGCGCGATACACTGACCCATGGATGTTTAGGTTTGTCAGGTTCGAGCAAACTTTAAAAAAAAGTTTGGTTCGGAGTCCGGACTTGACCCAAATTTAATTGAGGACAATCTATTCCATACAAGTAATAAGGACCCCAAATTTCTGCACTGAAAAATAGCTTTAACATGGTCATAGTAAGAGCACAGGGGCTCCAAAAGGAAGCAAAATGGGGGGTAAGAACAGGACAATTATACATACCATACTTCCCAGACAGTCATTTGCTTATGGCTAGCTGATTAAACTACATGAATATTTACTGCTTCCCCGCCCAATGTCTGTGCCAGAATCTGTGATTGGTTTCAATCAGATTGCTATACATCACCCCCGCAGCCCATCCCCTGCGCCAGCATAAGGTTGTCCAGTCAAGAGCAGCAATGACATCAATACCCTTACATGACCTCACCACTATCGCCAGGTATTACGGCCACGGAGGTCTTGTAAATTTTCTGATGTCAGCACCCGTGGGAAGATTAAGAGCTGACACTGGCTGGCAGTAACCTAAGGACCCCCGTTCTGAGAAATTGTTCAGAATGAGACTCCATGGTAATCAATGGATGTTGTGGGACATTACCTGTTGGATTATTGTCGAAACCTTTAGGCTTTTTTTATTTAAAGAATTGGGAAATAAGGACATGTGGGGGAGTCTTTATTTCAAACAAAGGATATTTTTTCTGTGTCTTTTTTAACCATTCAATTGCCAAGTTAATAATTGGGGAGTGTGTGATAGACCACTATCCATTACTAACCTCTAGGCGTGATGCTAGCTAACAATTCACACAACCCGTTAACTATTAGCCTGATTGCCACCACACTAGGGCAATTGGGAAGAGCTAAGTATAGCACATTAAATGCACTATTTCTTGGCAGCTGTAGGCTAGGATAATTAGTCTGGGAAGGGAAAAATAACCATGGCCCTTCCCACCTTGATAATACCAGACCCCAGCAGTTTCCTTTACTTTGGCTGGTTATCAAAAATAGGGCAGAGACCATGCTTTTTTTTCAATTCTTTAATTTATTTTTAAAAAATGTGGAATTCCCTCAATTTTTGATAATCAGTCAAGGTGAAGTAGACCGCTGGGGGTAGCAGCCTCTAGCTGTGTGTTTTACCAACGCTTGTTATCAAAAATAGATAATCAGCCCATGTAATTTTTCTTTAGATATTTATTTTTCAAGCTTCGCTGGCCAATCACAGCCATGCCAGTACTTGACATGGTTATGGTGGGAAAAGAAGTACCAACATGGATAAAGCTTGCTGATTCCACAAGCTTTATTCGGATGACAGATCCGAACAGGAACCGGACACACAGTTAGAAGTCTGTGTTCTGGTTTCAGCAGCGGACACTATTTGTTCTGTTCGAACCCCAAACTTTACAGTTTGGGTTCGCTCTTCCCTAATCATGCAGTCTAACCCCAAGAAGTGCCAGACACAAAGTAACTTTTTTTTCCTCTAACCGGCTGCCTACTGCCTGCAATAAAGTTTAATGTATCTCTTGCAGCTGAAATGCTAAGGTAGAAAATAGGAATTGGCAGAGCATACTGCGTACATGGCTTTTAGTTCAGGGCAGGCAAGCCACTGGACAATGGCAAGCAAAGGGAATGCTGGAAAGTATAGGAAAGAAATTTCTAGCACGTGTTCTAGCACTTGTAGTGCTGATGTAGAAATTACATATGAGCTATGATAATAAAATGGCAAATGAGTAAATGGGACAGTTCCTGGAAATTAGATTATTATGTGCTTCAAAACAAGTTCCAACTTAATATAGAGGATGACAAATAAAACACCATGTTTTTCTTCTAACATTTTTTGGGCAAAAGGACTGTTTAATCCTCTAAATGATTTGAGATCTGCAGTATATTCTATTTCTATTATGGGGAAGAGGAGACTATGCAGAGCTAAATCGATCTGACACACCCCTCCAGGGCCTTAGGATGTTCAGAACCGGGCTTTCTTGAGGCTTCATTACGGGGATCACAGGGACCAAGACCCAGCTCCATGACCCTGGCTGTGTCATTAAAAGTTCGGTGTGGGTGGCTCTCTCTCTTAGGGATAGGGATCTGGCGTGGAGGGTTCATTGTGGGCATTGATGACTGTACCTGGGGATACATTTTAATTTATACGTGACGCCACCCTCAGGTTGCAACTATAGATGGCCGCAGCTGCTCGACAGTCTTCCTAGGGGCCGATGGTTTGGAGGCAGCAAAAACGAATAGGGCTGACCCCTAGGGTGGCCAAAGATATCTGAGTGAGTTGGTAGTTGTGTTTCTAGTGCTTTGGATGCGTTAAGAAAGTTCACAGACACAGCGGGTTGCAGTCTCCAGGTCTTTTACTCACAGTCTTTGTGCTGCAGCCAGCTGAGCACTGGGTTCTCGGAGGCAGTGTCACACGCTTAGTTGGTGTTGACATTGCTGGATGCTGCTGTGTATGTTGTTTGTCTTTAAGAGCTGCATGGTTTATAGTTGTCAAGGTCTTTGCCTCCTGTGTTGTGTTCCAGACCTGCATTCACTATTATATTCAACTGCTGGTTGAGGGGTTAATGTGTGACTCACCTGGAATCCCGTCCCCCTAGCTTAATATAGCCTTCCCTCTCCTCTGTCAGGTGCTGCTGATAGCTATTTGCTCTAGGTCTTGGTGCTGTGCTGATGCTTGCTGCTGGACTAAGTCTTTCCTTGGGAGAAGCTGTGATCCCTTACCCGTGGGTGGAGGTAGGGGCCCTTAGCCTAGCGCTAATCAGGAGTTTAAGGGTACAGGGTGGCGGCTTGGAACTCCTCACCACCAGAGGTACCTCCGAGATCAGGGCAAGCCAGGGACCCCAACATCAGGGTCAGATTAGGCTCTCCTGGCCCCTCTTGCCCATTTCACCTACCTGTTACCTGATTCCCTTACCTTCCAAGCATGACAGGCAGGGATACAGCTACTCACTGGTAGTAGGATAGTACGTAACCGGCACCTGTTCTTAGTCCTTTCCAGGTCGTCTCCCACAGCGCTTGCCTCGCCCATCCTGCCTTAAGCCTCACCACACAGAGCTCTGAGCCAGTGACTGTGGGCTTATCCTAGGGGTTCCCCTGCAGTGTATCCCCTTATCCCTATGGTTGCCACCTTTTCAGCAGATGTGCGCATTTGTCAACTCTGTTACCTTGGAAATGCCACAGTCTCCAGGTTGCTAGCTGAGCCTGGTCTTCTCCACTAGTCTTTTGGGTTCCTGGTGTCCCTTGTGGCCTAGTCCCTCCATTTGCCTGCGCCTGACATTGGATATGAGTCCCACGGATGGATTGTTCACTTCTCGTGCTTCTGGGACCCCCTCTTCCTCCTGGAGCCACTTGGGTGATGTTCTGCTCTAGGGTTCGGCCTTAGGATGAGCTCCCACTTGCTCTAGTCCTCTGGACACTTCTCAGGCGTATGTTCGCTAGCTGCCCTCCAACTCGACCTTGGTATTCAATGGCCTCTCCTCAGCTGTTCTACCACCTCTCCTCAGCTGGTCACTCTGTCTGTTAACTGTCTTTCTCCCCACTGTCATCTCCTGCGTTCTAAATGTTTCTTGCTTTTTTTATACTCCTTTTTCATGTGTCCCACGTCATCTACGTGTGTTCTTCCTGACCTCCCTCCTCCCAAAGTGCTCCCTTTAACTACTTCCTTCACCACCCAACCCCACTACAATTGTTCCTAATGTGATTTGGGTGTTCCGGTACCAGTCTGTACCCCCTTTACCAGTGAGTGGGATACTACACCCTAACAGGGGTGCAGTACCTCTGTGATGACTGGATCCGCAGGGGCACCACAGATCAATGTAATGATTTGCCTCTGCTTGCATCCTCTCAATAACAGTGCACATTATGCATTATCATATAGCAGAGGATCACAGCATGTATTTGTATCTGCTTGGTAGTATGATTGCTATTTGAAGCCTGTCATATAGAATCATGCCCTTGATATACCATCCTATGTGTAAGCATGGGTTTAGCGGCCACACCACCTCCCTATATAGAAATGTGAGGGGGCGTGAATGTAAGCTGATCCTGAAGCTCTCAGCATCCATGCCCCAAACCCCCCCTCTTATCACCAGCAGCATGAAGCTGACATAAAGAGAGATTTAGGTTCCATGAGGTGCGGGCCAGAGCAGAGGAGCAGGTATGATTTTATTGAATTATAAGAGATCTATAGATACTAGAACTGCAGTGTATGGCTCTGCTTCATCATGTTGGAAGGCAGGAACTGCACTAAAAAGTTTTCTCTCACTGGAGTTCCCCTTTAATATTGAATTTATCCTTGCAGTGCTGCCCACTAACCTTATTCATCATTGCAGATAAATTGGTGACCTGAATAAACATATTCGTTTTCATTTCATTTATTTCTTATCTAAATTTGTCAGGCTTCAATAATCACTCCACCTACCCCCAAGCTCGAGAATTACCTTGTGACAGGGGGAATGGGGTTTTTAAGTGATGTGACTTCTGCAGCACATCTCACGGAGGGGTTAATGAGGAGTTAGGCAACAAGATTGTGAAAGCAGTAATATCCTGTAAGTGATTGTTTGTGTCAGACCCTGGCACTGGAAGAAGTGGGCCCTTAGGCAATGCAAAGAGGTGTCCCCGCGGAGCTCGGCACCATTTTAGCAGTGCAGTACAACACAGCTACACTATGCTACAGTTACTATTTTCTAATGTGTGTCTCCAGTATGTAGTTTGGCTATGGATCTCCCTCAAGATATGCCTGCTCTAGAGGATTTCATCTTCCTCAATATTCCAGGGGCAGAGGGTGCTTTAGCACCAGACCTGGAGCAGCCCACATAGGAGGTGGACACATATGTGCCCTGGAACCCCACCGTGCAACTCACATTGGGCCTCATATGCAGCAAGGTCCAGAGTGACCCATTTCCAATGCCATCCAGGAGCACCAAATGTGGGACGCCAGAGGATCTTGCAGTATGCCTGGCTGTATTAAACCTGCAGCTGGTAATGCAGCTACTAGATTGGCAAATTCACCAGAACAAGGAGAATAATGAGAATAATGAGGAGGCCGAGGAGAAGGTAGAAGAGGTAGAAGCCACAGTTTCCCAGCCATGTGTAGTATCCCTACTATAGCCCTTCAACAAGTAGAACGCCATGTGGGACCCCTACCCCCTTCATGCAACTATCCAATATGGCATGAACTACCCCATCCTTGTTCCTTTCTTGAGCTTTGGCTCATGGATGCTATCGTCCTAGAGTGGTTGCATGAGCCTAAAGTGAATGACTTTGAAAGGCTCATTAAAGAGTCAATTTTGACTTTTCGGATTGCTACTTTCAGTAAGTGGCACTAGAGTTTATCTAATTCTTCCCTGAAGAGACAATTTGCATATTCTCCAGTATATTGCATAACACCTGTAAAACCATCTTTTTATGCCTACTCTTGCTTTGTGGATACTACATATTATCCTTTGTACTACTTTAACAGCTGTAATGAAATAAAACCAGGGCTGGAACTAAAGTGTAACTATGCAGTGGTGCACATTCACACTGGCATCATAATGGAAAAACCAACCAAAAAAAAGTCAGCAAATACCCTAAAATAATAAAAGTAAAAAGCTATAGTGCAGGAAAATATATAGGATACTTGGAGACATTATACTGATCATAAAAATGCGTAAGCTGTCCCACCAGCGACAAGTTGACCCCATCGGGACAGTCCCTGCCTAAAAACAGTACTAACACCTTGTCACCTGTCTGTGACGTGGAATGACAAGGATCTGTTCAAGCAAGAGCTGGGTCCCAACAGAGCACACCACATCACACCATTTAACAACTCTAATGTGTAATTTGAGTGGGCAGACATACATGTGTGGAAACCATCTTGGTTTTGTACATTGTTTTTAAAAGTTTTTAATCTTACTTTGTGTGAATATGTGTTAATAAATTGTTATTTAATAATATACCGTATATACTCGTGTATAAGCCGAGTTTTTCAGCACAAAAAATGTGCTGAAAAGTCCCCCCTCGGCTTATACACGAGTATATACGGTAATCATAAAAAAAAAAAAAAATATACCCGTCTGTATACAGCCCCCCCCCCCGTGGTATACCGGGCCCCCCCTGTGGCAACCTGTAAAGGAAGCGATGATTATACTTATCGGGTCGCTGTCGCCGACGCCGCCGCTCTGTCACCGTCCGTCACCGCGCTCCTCCTGGTCTTCATGCTTCCTTCACCGTCGCACAGGAAATGACGTCATTTTCTGTGCGCCCGTGAAGGAAGCATGAAGACGGGAAGGAGCGCGGTGACGGACGGTGACAGAGCGGCGGCGTCGGCGGCGGCGACAGCGACCCGATAAGTATAATCATCGCTTCCTTTACAGGTTGCCACAGGGGGGGCCCGGTATACCAGGGGGGAGGGCTGTATACAGCCGGGTACCGCTGTATACAGCGGGGGCTGCTGTATACAGCGGGGGCTGCTGTATACCCCTCTGGGGCTGCTAAATACCCCTCTGGGGCTGCTGTATACCCCTCTGGGGCTGCTATATACCCCTCTGGGGCTGCTGTATACCCCTCTGGGGCTGCTGTATACAGCTCTGGGGCTGCTGTATACCCCTCTGGGGCTGCTATATACCCCTCTGGGGCTGCTGTATACCCCTCTGGGGCTGCTGTATACCCCTCTGGGGCTGCTGTATACCCCTCTGGGGCTGCTGTATACCCCTCTGGGGCTGCTGTATACCCCTCTGGGGCTGCTGTATACCCCTCTGGGGCTGCTATATACCCCTCTGGGGCTGCTGTATACCCCTCTGGGGCTGCTATATACCCCTCTGGGGCTGCTATATACCCCTCTGGGGCTGCTGTATACCCCTCTGGGGCTGCTGTATACAGCTCTGGGGCTGCTGTATACAGCTCTGGGGCTGCTGTATACAGCTCTGGGGCTGCTGTATACCCCTCTGGGGCTGCTATATACCCCTCTGGGGCTGCTGTATACCCCTCTGGGGCTGCTGTATACCGCACTGGGGCTGCTGTATATAGGGGCTGCAATACCACTTGGGCTGCAATACCACTGGGGCTGCTGTATATAGGGGCTGCTGTATACACCACTGGGGCTGCAATACCACTGGGGCTGCTGTATACAGGGGCTGCAATACCACTGGGGCTGCAATACCACTGGGGCTGCTGTATATAGGGGCTGCTGTATACACCACTGGGGCTGCAATACCACTGGGGCTGCTGTATACAGGGGCTGCAATACCACTGGGGCTGCAATACCACTGGGGCTGCTGTATATAGGGGCTGCTGTATACACCACTGGGGCTGCAATACCACTGGGGCTGCTGTATACAGGGGCTGCAATACCACTGGGGCTGCTGTATACACCACTGGGGCTGCAATACCACTGGGGCTGCTGTATACAGGGGCTGCAATACCACTGGGGCTGCAATACCACTGGGGCTGCTGTATATAGGGGCTGCTGTATACACCACTGGGGCTGCAATACCACTGGGGCTGCTGTATACAGGGGCTGCAATACCACTGGGGCTGCTGTATATAGGGGCTGCTGTATACACCACTGGGGCTGCAATACCACTGAGGCTGCTGTATATAGGGGCTGCAATACCACTGGGGCTGCAATACCACTGGGGCTGCTGTATATAGGGGCTGCAATACCACTGGGGCTGCAATACCACTGGGGCTGCTGTATATAGGGGCTGCAATACCACTGGGGCTGCAATACCACTGGGGCTGCTGTATATAGGGGCTGCTGTATACACCACTGGGGCTGCAATACCACTGGGGCTGCTGTATATAGGGGCTGCAATACCACTGGGGCTGCTGTATATACCACTGGGGGCTGCTATCATACTGCTGGGGCCTGTATACCACTGCTGGGGGCTGTATACCTGTGCTGGGGTCCACCCTCGGCTTATACGCGAGTCAATAGATTTTCCCAGGTTTTGGGGGCAAAAGTAGGGGGGTCGGCTTATACACGGGTCGGCTTATACACGAGTATATACGGTAATTATTGTGATAAACTGTGGTTCTGTGCTCCAAATTCAGCCATCTCTCTTCCTTTTAGGCTTGCTTAACACTGCAGTTTTTTCACTGATCAGTTCCATCCAGTTTGTGTGCCAAAACCTGGAGTGTCTCCAAACCTCAGAACAGGTGTCGATCTTTCAATTATAGATTTTCTCCGCAAGTTTCACTCCTGGTTTTGGCACACAATCACTGATGAACACTGATCAGTGAAATCATGCAGTGTGAAGGAGGCCTTAGATATAATATATGACTCACCGTGGCCGAGACTCCGGTTTAGACAGGCAGTAGCTTCTTCCTCCTTGTCACGGGTGGACCGCGCCTGCCGGTAGTGGGGCCCGATTGAGTGCACCTCAAAAGGTTTGAGGACGTCTTGTGAGAACAGATTAAGGGGTTAATTTGTCGTGACGCCACCTATGAGTGATTTCAGTAAGTCTTACCGACGCTGCAGGGTCTTCGGGGGATGGAATGCAGCAAGATGGAACGCTCCCCACAGGCTAAGCGATGATCCCCGGAGCCGTGAGCTGCTGAAGATGTTCTGAGGCAGCTGCGGTTACCTTGTATGCGGATGGACGTAGTCATAAGGAAGCACGGACACTGTAAGTCTCTGTAACGGGTTCTTTACTGTAACCAGCAGGCAATACATGGCATACAGTTTGTGGGTAGCAGACCGGGTGGACTCAGCACTGATAGGTGTCCCTCAGAGATCCGCGGTGTTCCTCCATTCTAACTAAGTAAGTTGCCGTTGTCGTCCAGGAATACCGGGTCGGGTACAGGGAGGCTGCTTGAATGCCCTATCCGGGGTATACGTTCCGGATGCTTTGGGCAGCCTTGGGTCCCTTGGTGGGTACACCGCTGGTTAGACGACTGGATTTGGCAGTGGTGGGGTGCTCCTGTAAAGCGGCTCCTCCACTCTTCTGGTTCACATAGCAGAGCTGAACTGCTGCTAGCTTCGGTACCAGTAAACCGGCTGTATAAGGGCACGGGAGTCTTTGGGAACCCATTTCTTTGATGCCCGTAATTGGTAGGGAGATGGCCGGTAGAAGGTGGCCAGGGGGTTGCACCGGCTGTGCAACCCCCTCTCCTAGGTTGCAGAGCTGGGAGTCTGCAGGGGTCTTCTAAGTTGCTGTTGCTTCTCCAGACCCGAGACTAGAACTCTCTAAGCCTGGACTTAACTTCCACTACACGCTACTCTTGCACTCCGCCCACCAGGACCTTGATTAGCCCCCTATGCTAAGTGAGGCATGCAGAGTATGGATCTCCGAGTTAACCAGATGACTGCTGGGTCAGAGAATATTGCTGCTGCATTTATGGCTGCAATACCCTCCTGTGACGCACTCGGTGCGGGGCGCCACATATACACTGGCGATCAAAATGAGAGAACAATGAATGATCACTTGATTTTTTCAGAATCTAATCTACATTGTTCAAAATTTGAAGGTTTTTGTGTAAGGGGTACAGCATGCCACTAGAACAGTGTTTTCCAAAATAACTAAAGTTTATCACCTTAAAACCCTTATTTTACACAAAACATGATCATAACTAGAGAATAGAAACGACTGTAGCACAGACAAAGATTAAAACTACATTTTCTGAAGGTTACAACAGTCACCAATCAGTAGGATGTGTAAAGGTCTTTGCTTTGAATGTCTTCAGCACACCTGTCACCACAAGACATCACTAGTCACTTTCACTGCTCTGGTGTGATTTTAGTCTACTCTTCATCCAGTCCCTTCCACATTTCTGGGACTGTTTCTTGGCCATAACTTTGTCCCCAAGGGTTTTCCAAAAGTATATATTTGGTTTAGAGCCAGACTTAGTGTTTTCTGTTTCAAGGAACTGGTTTACTCATTTCACTGTGTAACGGGGCATTGTCCTGCATGAAAATTGCTAGGTGATACAGTGCTGAATGCAAGTAAGAAACCACGTGTTTGTTGAAGAAGGTTCTGATAGACACTTGCATTCACTTTACCATGTAGCTGTATAAGAAGACCAGAAAACATTCCTGTCAGGATTCTGGATGTTCTATTGGCATTTTGTGTGTCTTGCCCCTTTTCAAGATGGTGTCAACAGCTACATTCTTGTTCATATTATCCTCCTCTCTGCTTTTATAAAGCTCAGTCTACCGTCTAGCCATGCTCGAGTATTCGGTTTGAATCCCTGGCTCGCTGTTGCTTTACCAGTATGCTCCAGCTTCTTCAGCAACTGCCATTGTACTTTAGCAATCTCAGCCGCCTTCAGCTTCTCTCCTGATTTCTGCTGCCTGTGTTTAGTTCCCTGTCACTGCTTCCGTTTCACCAAGCTCAGTGTCATGTAGGCCTCGTGTGTCCTGCCGCAACTTACTATTTATTATTGTGCAGATACAGCTCTTTGGACATTCAGAACTCTTTTAAAAGCTGCACTGCACAAATAAGTATTGGGCTTGTTTTTCTCCATTTTTTTCCCAAGAATTCACGTGAGAATTATTATTAGACTTTTTTATTTACATTATCGTGCTAGAATTATTCCAAAATATTTTCAGTTCTGTTTGATGAACTTACTCATTTGCTCCACTTCACATTATAGCTGCCACTTATGATAAATGTAGACCTTTAAATTTGGTTTTAGTCTCTCTGTGCTCCCATCTGCTAATAGATCCCTGAGTAATCCTTCAGAAAATAACAATTCCTCAAACCATGAAATTTCCTTCTCCACTTTTGATTGACTTCTTTACATAGTTTGGGTTCAGTCTTTCCCTAGTTTGTCGACGAAAATAATGTTTCAGATCAGACCCAAATAAATTAAACTTGCTCTCATCACTAAAATGAATTGTGGACCACTTTTCTTCTGTCCACACAACATGCTACTCCTCAAAGGTGAGTCTAGCCTCTTGATTTTTTCAGCTAATGAGAGGTTTGGTCACCGCAGAGTGGGCCATCAGTCCAAATGCTCTTAAACGTGACACTGTATGATGAGACAGATTCTAAGCCTTTTCAGTCCTGAACTTGCAAGATTTTCCAGCTGTAGTGTTGAAAAGATTACCTATGGAAATTCTCCATAATATCTTGTCCTCTCTTGCATTTGTCTTTCGAGGGCGACTAGCCTCCTTGGGGACTTGAAAGAGTTTGTGATGTTATAAAGATGCAATAGTCTAGAAATCACAGACTTGGAATGACCAAATTCTATTGCTATGGCTGATAGGGTGACCCCTTTGGTCTTCACCTGGACAACCTGCTGCTGAAGGGTTTTAGTCTCTGGAATATAATAGAAAGGAACAGCGCACTTGAAAATGGTCATCAGACCGAAACGTTGAGCACTGGACAGGAATGAAGCACTGAATAAAGATTGAAAATAATCCAGCTGGTGGAGGCGCTGTTCCTTTCTATTATGTGCATGTGATACCAGGTGGGTCTCCCTGAGCTGAACGTGCGCCTCCCTGTGGGCATTGGTGCCCCTAATAGCTGCGGGTGCTGTGGAACCAGGATTTTTAGTCTCTGGAATGTCACACCATTTTTGCAAATTGAGTGCAAAATGGAAAGTTAGTCTTCCAGTTAAATAGGGTTAAATAAATAAGGAGATTAACACCAGGTGCCAGATTAACACCAATAACTTGCAATTTTAATCATCAATGTACATATCTCATAGCAATGTGAGCACTCCATTGTTTAATCTGTTTATTGCGGTGCACTCTACCTTGCTTACCAACCTCACATGTAAGGGGCAGATTTGAGGGTTTGGTCAATGGAGGCGGTTGGTGCCTTTAATAATTTGAAAAGATGTTTCATGTCTGCTCCTGGTCTTAATCAGCCAGATCTCCAGAGTCTGTTCATAGTGGAGGTAGATGCTTCTGAGGTCAGGGGTCAGGGTTGGGGCTATATTGTCTCAAGGTCCTAAAATGTAAACTAACCTGAGGCCATATGCCTTTTTAACTAAAAAAAAATTATTGCCTGCTGAAAGAAATCATTATGTAGGAAATCGTGAGTTACTTGCTGTCAGTTGGTTTTTAAAGAATGGAGGCATTTTTTTAGAATGAGCTGTCCAGCAAGTCACCGTGTTGACTGATCACAAACGTTTAGCTCATGTTGAATCAGCCAAACGTTTGAAACATAGACATACCAGATGGTCTTTAGTTTTTTATAGATTACATTTTATATCACATTCAGGCAAGGGTCTGAGTACGTGAGGGCTGACACTCTATCAAGTAGCCTGAATTGAATGTCTACCCCAGAAGATCATTCTCCATTTTTCCTAAGGGTATTATAGTTGCTATGGTATCCTCTGAGATTGAAGTGGAAATCCTCGATGCTGCGTAATTGGGTCCTGCCACTACTCCCAGTCCAAGTTATTTGCTCCTGTGTACCTGAGATTATGCCTTTTGCAGGAATTCCATAATTCTAGGTAAAGTAGCCACCCTGGGATTACTGCTACTCACAAGGCTGTTGCTAGACTCTTCCTTTCATAAAGATATAATATTAAAGACTTTGTTAAACTTGCAAACGTACCAAAGTATGTCATAGCCAGCCGGCCATGGAATTAACTCCATTGCCAATTCCAGAAAGACCATGGATTTATTTGTCCATAGATTTCATTACTGATTTGCCTCCGTCTTATGGGAGAATGGCTATTTGGGTGGTAGGCAATTAATTCAGTAAACAAGCTCACTTTGCTCCATTATCAGGATTGCTTAATGCCCAAACTCTTTCCAAATTTTTCTATGATTATATATTGATTATGTGGAACGTTTGTATGGGATTCCTCACTGAATATTGTGTCACATAGGGGGGGTGCAATTCATTTCTATAATTTGGAGGGCTTTTGTAAGAAAACGTGGATTGATTTATTTCTCCTCTGCCTATCCCCTAACACCAACTGTCAGACCAAGAGGACAAATCAGTCAATGGAACAAATTTTAAGATGTTTTGTTGCAGCTCAGCAGGAGGATTGGTTCTTATTTCAACCTATGGCTGAGTTTGCCTTTAAAGGGCCCGTTACACACAACGATATCGCTAACAATATTGTTGCAACGTCACTGTTTTTGTTGGCGTTGCTGCGATGTCGTAATGACATGGTTGTGTGTGACACGCATCAATGATCAATGATAAGTCGTTGACCGTTAGATTTATGGACAGGACCATAAATTATCGTTGGTCTCCCGCTGGTCGCCCAGCATCGGAGCGTGTGACAGTGGGAGACCAACGATGAACGAGCTCTCAGCGCTGCACAGTAAGCGCTGGGAGCTGGTAACCATGGTAAACAGCGGGTATCTAGGCAGCACGCAGCGCCTAGTTACCCGCTGTATACCCTGGTTACCAGCCTTCTCCGCTTACAGGCTGGTATCAAAGGTACACAGCGGGTAACTAGGGACAGCACTGTCCCTAGTTACCTGCTGTGTACTTTGGATACCAGCCTGTAAGTGGAGAAGGCTGGTAACCAGGGTATACATTGGGTAACTAGGCACTGCGCTCTGCCTAGATACCCACTGTTTACCATGGTTACCAGCCTACTCCTGCTTACCGCAGCCTGGCAGTGGGAGCTAGACATCGTGGAAAGAATTTTCCAAGATGTGTCTGGTCCACTGGTCGCTGGTGAGTCTGCCTGTGTGACAGCTCACCAGCGATCAGTTCACGCTGTGGCAGCGATCCACATCGTTGGTCGAATCGCTGCCACATCGCAGCATGTAACGGGGCCTTAACAGTTGGACCAATCAGTCCACTGAAACCTCACCGTTCTTTTGTATTTATGGTTTTTGTCCCCATGTTGGTGACTTTTTTAGGATAAGTTCTGGGTGTCCTAGAGTAGACATACCCATACAAAAACTTAGAGACATCTGGAGAGAGGTTCAAAGCAATATTGGGGTGGCCCATTTTTTGCTGAAATGGAAGGTCTATAGGAAAGTTTTGACAGGTCCCATCTTCAAAGTGGGAGATAAGGTTTGGTTATCATCTAGGAAAATTAAATTGAAGATACCCTCAACAAAGTTGGGTCCTAAATCCATTGGTCCATATGAGATTCTGGAGGTGGTCAATCCGGTTGCCTTCAGATTAAAACTTCCTCAGTCATTTTGTATCCCTAATGTGTTCCACAGATCACTATTGAAAGAATTTGTTCTCTCTGCTGAGCCCAAGGAGAGATCCTGGGTTCCAGGTCATTCTGTGAGGGTTGATTAATTGGTCAGATCCTTATATCAAAGGTTTACTTGGAAACCTGTGAGTCCAGTGGCTCCTTTTTGAAAATAGGGTACTGTCACGATAACTCAGCTCATCTAGGACAGTATTGTATGTTGCTGTTACTGATACCTGGGTATGCTGAATTGTCAGTATGTTGATTTTCAGAGTAATTCTCCATGCTGGTTCTGGGAAGGGTTGGATTACTCAGGTGCTTCTACTTCCCAGTAATTTCACTGTTACTCAACTCAGCAGCTTTCACCAGGTTGCTGCTAGTTGTACATTTTGCTTGAAGTGGTGTGTGGCTTACTTCCTGTCTCTACTCTGAACTCTGTTTTCTGACCCAGACAGTTTGATTAGGGAACTTTCACATCTGAGTTTAGCAAATACAGCAGAATTCTGCCTTTTTTAAAAAAAAAATATATATGTATATCCGGCAATATTGTGTATAACCAATATATTTTGATTGGAGCTCTGGAAATGTGCGGTGACTTGGTTTTATCCAGATCCGGCAAATCCAGCACTTCACACTTATTTTAAAATTGCAGTTAGCAGCAGTTTTTGAGTGAAGCCTGAAGTGGCGGATTTGCAGGATCCGGATGAAACCGAAAGTTTCCGCACATTTCCGGAACTCCATTCAAAATGCATTGGTCAGAACGCAATGTTGCCGGATCCTTTTTTTTTTCTTCAAAAAAGGCGGAATTCTGCCAGATTTGAAAAACACTGATATGAAAGTATTTAAAAACCTGCTTCTGGTTTTGACTGAAATATCTGAACTTAAAATACCACGGGTGTGAATGTAGCCTTACTCTTTTGCCTGTATCCTGTTCATGTTACCTTTCTACTGGTATTTTTTGACCCCTGGACCATGACCTGTTTAAGCCTCTGTTTAACCCTGTAACCTGTTCTTCATCTTCTGGAATACCTTAGAATACTTTGAGAACACATGCAATGACATTGTGGTGCTACAGCGGAATGACAGACCGTGAGTATATTTTTTTAAGGTTGTGCTGTGATGGGCCCATATGCCAGGTGGAGGTAGATATACCAGGATATTGGCACATATGCCAGAATGGGAGATCATATACCATGATATGGGAACATACCAAGATGCAGGCTCATATACTAGAAGGTGAAGCATATACCATAATATGGGCACATATATCTGGATAGGGGATTATATACGAGAATCTGGGGCACATACCTCGGTGGTGGATCATATACCAGGATGGGGGATCATATACCAGGATAAGGGGCACATACCAGGATATGGGCCCATATACTAAGATATGGGACACATACCAGGATGTGGGGCATTTATACCTGGAAGGGGCCCAGAGAGGGGACATTAGAACAGAATTTGGGGACATTACCCTAATAACAGTGTAAGTAGCAGATCCCCCCATAAAAGTGCATCATGAGCACATTTTTTTCCTTCAAATGTTTTCCCCCTATTTTCCTCCATTACAATCTGAGGGTGTTTTATAATCTGCAAAATATGGTATGTTTGTGATGATCCTGGGAAATTTAATCACTGTTTGAATTTGTGTGTTTTCATGAATATCAGGAAATGCGACTTGAATTTAGTATTCCGTGGATCTATCTACTAATCTCTAAATTTAGTAGTCATTCAGATCAGAAAATTTTTAGTTCAGAGGTAAAAGTAGATATGGCTTAAGTAAAAGAGACAAAAGCTGGTGGTATTTTTGTGGTGGTGGGCACTTTATGTCTATGCAAATCACATTTGTGTCACACAATATGTCTTTTACTAGTGTGTTTAGGTTTGCAAAAATTGTGCTTTTTTTGTTGTGGAGGAGCCATTCACATTCTTATTTTATTTAATATTTTCCACATTTACATACATATGTTCTCTTTAATATTTTGCCCCATTGTTCCCCAATGCCACTACTTAGTGATTTAGCAATTAGATATAACAGTAATCTGTTAACTTCCCACTCTATAATTTTTTCGCTGTTGTCACTATATATGGATTGGAGATAACCATGATCTCATGCTAGCATCCTACTTTTTAGAAGTGATCTATATAAATAGACATAAACTGTATGTTCTCTTCCTGACATAAAGCTTCCTCTGCACAAAAAAATCATATTGATGTAAAAAAATGATGTCACAGAATTCCTGGTATGCTCATACTCTGTCTTCAGGAGTGTACTTCTCCCCTGGATTTCAGTTTGTTTTGGGTCATTGTGCTCCAGACGATTGATAATGGCCGCATTACACACACCAACTTCTGTGACCAACTTCTGAACAGATCTCTGGTTGCAGTGAAATCATGGACACATTGTTACATTTTGTGGCTGTGTACAAATGGAGCAATGTGTCCATGATTTCACTGCAACCAGAGATCTGTTCAGAAGTTGGACACAGAAGTTGGTGTGTCTAAAGCGCCCCTTATGGTGGGTTTACACGCCGCGATATCGGTGTCCAACTCCGACCCAAATCCGACAAAAAGTCACGTGGTTCATGAGTTGGACCCGATATCGTTCCTGCATTGTACTGTTTGAAGGTACAATACGATGCAGGAACGATGGTAATCCGATATCGGGGGTCGAATGAGCGTGCTATTCAACCGCCCGATATAGGATGCCTGTTGGAGCCGGATCGTTGCGTGTAAACATCCAACTCCGACGTGTACTCGCACGTCACCCATTAACTCCCATGTTAAATGGTCGTTACTGGGTTGGTGGGCGTACACATCGTAGGGACGTTGTTTCCCGATATCGCCCCGATATCGGGACGTGTAAAACCACCATAAGACCATAGACATGCTTGCGCTGCTGGTCTGAGTTGTGCATTCTCCCATGCGGCTAAAGGCCCAGTTACACACACAGATAATTGTGTAGAGATTGTTCACAGATCTCTGGTTGCAGTGAAATCATGGACACATTGTTCTATTTTGTAGGCTGTGTACAATGGAACAATGTGTCCATGATTTCACTGCAACCAGAGATCTGTGACCAATATCTGCACCATTATCTGTGTGTGTAACTGAGCCTTAACACATGCAGCTTTACAGTTTCAGCATGGTAGAAGCACAGGGATGCTTAGGCTGCGTTCACACGCTGCGTATTTTATCGCGTTTTTTTACGCGCGTCTTTTCAAGGGGAAAAACGCGCGTAAAAAAAAGCGCGAGAGAACAACTCAATTCAACTTCAATTGCGCTTTTTTTCCCGCGTTTTTTCCAGTGCTTATAATGGGGCCTATGGAAAAAACGCGCGTAAAAAACTGGAAAGAATTGACATGTTCATTCTTTTTACGCACGCGTTTTTTGCTCCACAATTTCTGCGACGTCTGAAAGGCACAAAGTGAATGTCCATTCACTTTGCTGGGAAACGCAGACGCACATGCGTTTTTGGGGCAAATACGCGTGTAAAAAAATGCGCAAAATACACAGCGTGTGAACGCAGCCTTAGACTATCCGAATTTCACCGGGTTCAGAGTGTCACTTGAAGGCTTTATAGGAAACTGCTTCAATGCCCGATTTTTGCCTAGAAGAAATGGCTACTCTGAAGTCAAGGAAACTTAGGCAATGAGAAGCAAATTATAAAGTTTAAAATTCCTGTGTTTTTGTGAAATTAGAGTATTTTTCAAAAGAAAATTACAAAGTTTCTTATTTTAAAAAGAACTTTGCAAATTTGCAGTAGTAAACATTAGTCAAACTCTTCAACGTCTGTAGAATGTAAGCCAGTGAAGGCAGGGTCCTCTTCCCTCTGTACCAGTCTGTCATTGCTGATTTGTTTTATGTAATCTATAATTGTAATTTTATGCAACCCCTTCTCATGTTCAGCAGCATGAAATTAATGGTGCTATATAAATAAGTAATAATAATAAAAAAAATCATAGTACACTACTGGTCATTCAGTTTGAGGATTTTTTGACGCTGCATTTAGTGACTATGTTGTCACCTAAAAGATTCCATATTGAGTTTTCCTAGTGTAAACAAGTAACCAAGTGTTAAGGCCGCTTTACATGTCACGATATCGCAACGCAACTACGATAAAAAGTCACATGGTAGGGGGCGTTGCAGTTGATATCGTTCGTGCGTTGTGTCGTGTAAATGGGCAACACAACTCAAAAACGATGCAACTACGATATCATTTTTGGATTGTGCAAGCTCTTCAACCGTGCAATATTGGCTGTGCGATCTAGCAGGATCGTGCTGTGTGACAGCGCAACTACGATTTGGAGCGCAACTTTCCCTATTCACTACAATGTTAATTGGTCGTTCCCTGAGTTGCTCAGACACAGTGAGAAAAAGGGGCGTACAACATCGTAGTTGCGTTGCCTGCCGATATCTCCCTGTGTTACATCTCCTATGCGATTTTGGACAAGTGCCAAAAACGTGCGCGCTCCCGTGAAATCGTATGCAATATCGGAACGATATTGCGACATGTAAAGCGGCCTTTAAAGATCCCCACAACCTGATCGTGCGAGTGACATTAGATACAGGAGGCTATAGTGCCACTTACGGCAGAAGGGCAATGAATGCTCTTACAGCATAGGGACCATGTTGTAAGCAGGTCCATTAGGAGGTAAGAATAAAGGTACCTTTACACAAGAAGATATCGCCCGCAATATTGCTCAAAAGTCACGTGTTCATCACTGTTGCAGTTGATATCGCAAGTGCGTTGTGCCGTGCAGCAGGACGATTCAACTACGATAAGTCGCTTGGACGGAGTTGCTAGGTTTTTGAACATGTTCAAAAACCTGTCGATGTCGCTCAAGCGATCTGCTAGCATCACTCTCTGTGACACGGCAATAACGATTTTAAGAGCGATTTCCCCTATTCACTACATTGATAAGTATCACTCGCAGGTTGTGCATAAACAGCGAGAGAAAGTTGCTTGCAAAATCAGAGGTGTGTCGCCTACGATATCTCTATGTGTGACATTTCCTAAGTGATCTTGGTATAATGCCAAAAATATGCGCGCTCCCGTGATATCGCAGCCGACATCGCTGCAACGTCATGTCGTGTAATAGTACCTTAAGAGAAATGGGGTTAAATAACATTAAAAGCAAAAAACAAATCATGGGAAAACTATACAAATTAAAAATATGGCGAACATTTTTAGTATATTTTAAGTTGCTGTGGGTCAGAGTAAAAAAAAATGAAAAAGTAATAAATATATGAAGGCATTTTACTCGCAGTTCAGAATTCCTTCTGAATACCTGACATTGTTCATTTTCATTACAAATGCAGAACACAAACAAATTAGAACATTTTTTGCAACATTCATGTCCCTCAGTGACCAGTCTGTACACAGTGGTTACATTTTGTGTTTTACTTTAGAGAAAAAGAATTATCGTGAAAAGTTCTTCTGTGAGTTTCTAAGGTGCTTCCAGCCCATTGTTCAGAATCATTGTCAGGTTAAATTAGGGAGTACGGGCTCCATGAGTGTAAAAAAATCAATACTTGATGGAAGATTGCTCCCCGGAAAATCTGTTTTGATTCCAGGATTAATTCGCGACCAAAGGCTTCAGCAAAATGACATGCCATTAGTCAGAAAATGAACACATTTTACCCTTGAAATTGGATGGAAATATGTCAGGTGCCTGACCTATTCATTTGCTTTGCTCTCTGGGCACAAGCTGTAGGTGTGGTTCAACATCCACAACAGCTCCATTTTGAAGTAGGATATGAAAAGGAGAGGCCCACAGTGAATTCAAAGTATTCTCCAGGCCATTGTTGTAAAGCATTTTCAAATTCATTCCGTCAAGGTAAAAGCATCTCCATACAAAGCCACGCTCTCTAGTGTTTTCAGAATCTTAGAATAAACCATAATAACAGTTTGAGGATAAAGCAGAGATTGTTTGCGCATCATAGAAGCATTTGCATTATTAATGTAATGTGTTTGTAATCATCAAGAGTTTCCTTTCTCCCCAACTTCTTTTTAATGCTGCTTAAGGAAACTTTTCAAAAATAGAAGAAATGTTAATATATATAAACATAGAGTATATATATGTATATTCACAGTGTTATAAGTAAAAAAATTGATATAAAATATATACACACACACACACACATACAGTATATGTTCACAAAAAAGGAACAGCACAAAACTATACTTAGCAGTTTTGGTGCAATAAATCCTGAAGAAAACAGAGTCCGGCTGGATGGTAGATCCAAAAAGAGAAAAATCAGGCAGCATTCAAAAAAATGTGATGAAAATGACTTTAATGAGCCCAAAAATGTGGCACGACGCTTCAATGCAGTGTGGCACCTTTTTCAAGTACATTGTGTGTGAAACCAAGCCAGTATTTAAAGGGAACCTGACCCCTAAAAATCACCCCCTATCGTTTCAATACATGTCCCTGCACCTTAATTAACATATTCTACCTATCCCTTTTTGTTAAAATTGTGTTTAGTGAAAGTTTCAAAAAGTGATTTTATTACCTTATCATTTGCGGCTTCTGGGCTCTTGAGAAGTCACACAGGACGTTCTCTGTGGCTTCTTGCCGCTGCCTGTAGTTTAATTATTCACTCCCCGAAGGGTGTGATAATACTTTTGCATATTCCTCGGCCTCCCCCATTGCAGGTTAAGCCGGTATGATGCTAATTGTGTTATATCCGGCTATCATGACGTCGGTACACCCATTGGGTGTATCGAGGACCTCGTAATACACATTGCGCATGCGCAATGTTACTTTACTGCAGCTCATCACAGCGAAGCTGCCGTAAAGTATAAGCGTCATAACGGCTTATCCTGCAATGGAGGAGGCTGAGGAATATACAAAAGGATTATCACACCCATCGTGCGTGAATAATTACACTACAAGACAGCGGCAAGAACACCCTGTGTGACTTCTCAAGAGCCCAGAAGCCGTAAATGATAAGGTAATAAAAGCACTTTTTGAAAGTTTCACTAAACACAATTTTAACAAAAAGGATAGGTAGAATAGGTTAATTAAGGTGAGGGACATGTATTGAAAGGATAGGGGGTGATTTTTATGGGTTAAAATTAATTATGATTTACCATGAATATGGAGGTTTTAAAAAATTGATAAATGCACTAATGCACTTTATGGACTTTGAAAACACCTTTTCATGAATCACTGTATTTTTATGTATGTACCGTATTACTTCGTGTTATAACGCCGACTTGATATAAGCCGACCCCCTACATTTTGCCCAAAAACTGGGAAAACCTATTGACTCGTGTATGGATAAGCTTCGAGCCATGACACCAGAGCACAGGTATATAAAAACAAGACGTACCGCCCCAGCAGTGGGTATACAGCAGCCTCCCCAGTCGTAGTATAACAGCAGCAGCCCGTTGGTATATACAGCAGCGCAGCCCCAGTGTAGTATACAGCAGCCACAGAGTTTACATACAGAGCCCCCTTGTCCGTATACGCAGCAGCCCAGTGTATATAAGCAGCAGCCAGTGGTAAGTATACAGAGCCTCAGAGTAATTTTACAGCAGCCCAGCCTGAGTAGTACAGGGCAGCCCCAGATGTAGTATTTTACATAGCATGCCCCAGGTAATACAGAACCCAGTGGTAGTATACAAGCAGCAAGCCCATGTAATATAACAGCATGCAGCAGTACCTCAAGTGTGTAGTATAAACAGCACCCAGTAGGTGTAGTTAAAATACAGCAGCCCCAGAGGTATATAAGCAGCCCCAGAGGTAGTATACAGCACCCCAAGGTATATACAGCAGCCCCAGAGTAATATACGAAGCCACAGTGGTAGTTATAGAGCACCTCAGAGGTTTAAACAGCACCCCAGAGTAGTTATTACAGCGACCCCAGTGGTAGTATACAGCAGCAGCCAGTGGTAGTAACAGCAGCAGCCCAAGGTAGTATACAGCAGCCCCAGAGGTAGTATACAGACCACTGCAGAGGTATATACAGCAGCCCAGTGGTAGTATACAGCAGAATGCCCCAGTGGTTATACAGCAGCAGCCCCTGATGGTAGATACAGCAGCCCAGTGGTTGTATAGACATGTATAGCCCCATGGTAGTAATACAGAGGAGCCCTTACAGGTAGTATACAGCAGCCTCAGAGGTTGAGTAATACCAGCAGGCCAGAGGTATTATACAGCAGCCCAGTGGTAGTATACAGCAGCAGCCCACAGTGGTTAATATACAGCAGCAGCCCCAGTGGTAGTATACAGCAGCCCCAGTGGTAGTATACAGCAGCCCCAGAGGTAGTATACAGCAGCCCCAGAGGTATATACAGCAGCCCCAGTGGTAGTATACAGCAGCCCCAGTGGTAGTATACAGCAGCCCCAGAGGTAGTATACAGCAGCCCCAGAGGTATATACAGCAGCCCCAGTGGTAGTATACAGCAGCCCCAGTGGTAGTATACAGCAGCCCCAGAGGTAGTATACAGCAGCCCCAGAGGTAGTATACAGCAGCCCCAGAGGTATATACAGCAGCCCCAGAGGCATATACAGCAGCCCCAGTGGTAGTATAGAGCAGCCTCAGAGGTAGTATACAGCAGCCTCAGAGGTAGTATACAGCAGCCCCAGTGGTAGTATAGAGCAGCCTCAGAGGTAGTATACAGCAGCCCCAGAGGTAGTATACAGCAGCCCCAGTGGTAGTATACAGCAGCAGCCCCAGTGGTAGTATACAGCAGCAGCCCCAGAGGTAGTATACAGCAGCCCCAGAGGTAGTATACAGCAGCCTCAGAGGTATATACAGCAGCCCCAGTGGTAGTATACAGCAGCAGCCCCAGTGGTATATACAGCAGCAGCCCCAGTGGTAGTATACAGCAGCCCCAGTGGTAGTATACAGCAGCCCCAGTGGTTGTATACAGTAGCCCCAGTGGTAGTATACAGCAGCCCTAGAGGTAGTATACAGCAGCCCCAGAGGTAGTATACAGCAGCGCCCCCCCCCATATCAGTATACAGGGCCCCCCCCTTGTGCAGCCTGTAAAGGAATAGATTATTATACTTATCCCTGCCGCTGTCCCGCCACCGCCATCACGCTCCTCCGGCTTCATCCAGCGTATTCCGGCTTCCTCCTCTGGCGCACAGACAATGACGTCATTGCCTGCGCCCACCGGAGGAAGCCGGAAGAAGCCGGATGAAGCCGGAGGAGCGCGATGGCGGCGGCGGGACAGCGGCAGGGATAAGTATAATAATCTATTCCTTTATAGGCTGGCTGCACAAGGGGGGGGTCCCTATATACTGATGGGGGCGGGCGGCCTGTATACTGTATACATTGTATACAGTATACAGTGACTCGCGTATAAGCCGAGGGGGGAACTTTTCAGCCCAATTTTTGGGCTGAAAAACTCGGCTTATACGCGAGTATATACGGTATGTTGTACTGTACTGTACATTTTCACTTATGTTGTAAATCACTGTCTGTAATCATAGATGTTTGTTAAATACTGGCTTGGTCTCACACACAATGTACTTGAAAAATGGCAATACTGCATCAAAACATCGTGCCACATTTTTGGGCTCATCAAAGTCCTTTTCATCACATGTTATTGATGTTCTTGAGTGCTGCCTGATTTTTTGTGTATATTATAAATTATATAATATATATATATATATATAATATATATATATATATATATATATATATATATATATTTACATAGTGGTTCTTTGTTTAGTGCCACCACATAGATATTAATTATTCCAGAGGGTAGAATAATATATAGCTGACATTTTAAACATTGCACCACTTAAAATAAAAGTAACTCAGCACTGCTTTTGATGGGAAAGATGACTTAATTGTGTGAAATCTAAAAAAAAGGTTGCGGGTTGTATGTGACATTATGTTCCACAACTCAGAGTTTCATCAAAGAGGACTGTGACAAGAAAAAAGATCATGAATGCAAACCAAAATGTTAAAAAAATATTTTTCACATAAGGCTACGCTCACACGATGCGTTACTGCACCGTTAGTGTGGCGTTTCTGACGGATCCACTATTGCAGTGAAAATGCAGTGAAAGTTAATGATGTTTGCTGTCCCAGCGAAATCAATGCCTTTCACAATTTTGCATTCAGACACTGCGCTTTTTATGGATCCGTTCTTGGGGTCAAGAACAGATCCATAAAAAGAATGAGCAAGTCCTCTCATCCCGGGAGGGAGGCTGCAGGACCTGTGAGAGTTGTCTGTTTGCTGCTTGAGGGCCTTATACTGCACCATGTGACTGAGTGACATCACTCAGTCACATGTGCAGGGTCCTAGAGGCACTGCTCACTGCAGCCTCCTGGAATGAGGACATCATTGTAGATCACCGTGGGAGTGCAGGAAGGTGAGTAATTAGCGCAGCAGCATTCACACACAAGGCTGTGTTTTGTGAGGATCCGTTCTTGGTGTAGTTTCTGCACAAAAAATGGATCCTCACAAAATGCAGCCAAAACGAAGTGTGTGAATGTTGCGTTAGTAAACAGAGACCACATACTCTTGGAATAATGACACCACAAACAGTGACTTGTATCACGTACATACAGTCATGGCCAAAAGTGTTGGCACCCTTTAAATGGATCAAGAAGAGGAAGTGTTGCTCCCAGAAAATTATTGCAAGGACATATATTTTCTGATAGGCATTCATTTCCTGTGTGTGTATTGGAACAACACAAAAAAAACTGAGCAAAAAAAAAGGCAAAGTGTATATAATGTGATGTTGTTCAAACTCGCCTGTGGCAAGTAACAGGTGTGGACAATATGAAAAACACACCTAGAACCAGATAAAAAGTGGACCAGTGATTCCTCCTCTCTGTGTTTAGGGCATGCTGAGCTGTCAGTTGGATGAGTAAGGGCCGCTTTACACACACCAACTTATGTGACCAACTTCTGAACAGATCTCTGGTTGCAGTGAAATCATGGACACATTGTTCCATTTTGTTGCTGTGTACAAAAGAGAGCAATGTGTCCATGATTTCACTGCAACCAGAGATCTGTTCAGAAGTTGGTCACAGAAGTTGATGTGTGTAAAGCGGCCCTTACAGCACAGTCATCCAACCTGGAGCTGGGGCATGCTGAGCTGTCAGTGTTTTGTGTGATAGCTCAGTCATCTACTCTCATTCTGGGAGGTGCTGGGTTTTTGCAAATGTTCCCTGTTTTCTGTAGGAGCCCAGAGTTTTACCAAAGTAGTTTTTCCCAGAGCACTTCCATTATTGGTATCATTGTAGATAAATCTTTACTTTAATAAATGCTGAAATGCCAAGAACTGAAACATCAGAATTTACTTTGTCTCTACGCAAAAAAATGTTTTAGCAATAAACAGACTGAACTTTTACAATTTTTGTCATTTTAATTTATATTCGTGTGCTGAAGTTTTCCCAGTTAAGACAAGACCATTACCAACCTGAGCACCACCAGCATGCTGAAGCACATGGTAGCCCAGCACTCCTGAACCCCTGTAGGTGGTCAGAATGTGTGAGTGCAAAACCTCTGTCTAAGGGTGGAATCACTGACACTTCCCCTGTGCTACATCCTTCCAAATCTGCTGTCCAGAAAGCAGGTGTTGATGCCTCCTGCGCACAATATGCGGTTGCACTGACACAACAATTATCACCAACGATGTTCACTTTCTTGTCCCAGTGCAGAGTTTAGTTGTCCCTGAACCAGACATTGGAAAGAAAACAGAAATACACAGGCCCAAACACTAAACGGCCACATTGCCAGAGTGATCGCCCTAGAAATGCCATCTTGGCTTGTGGAAACTGAGTTTTTCTGGTGGCTACCCCATGGTACTCAACTTCCAGCTGCCACTATTTTTCCTGGTCTGCCATCCCCGCGTTACTGAATCATTTGTCCCACAATATCACCACTGCTTTGACCAAATCAGTAACTGGGAAGGTCCACCTAACCACAGACACATGAACAAGTTCTTGTTAACAGGGATGATACATTTCTCTAATGGCACACTGGGTGAACCTGGTGGAGGCTGGGACAGCTTTGGAGCCTTACACATAACACATTCTACCCTCAACAAGAATAAATGACCCAAGTTCCATCAGGGATTTCTTCTCCTTGTATGGCAGTTCCTGTCTCTCCTCCTCCTGCACTCCTCCTTGGGTAAATTACCCTCACAATCACTCCCAAACTTTTGTTATTTTTATTTTCAATAAAATGGTGAAATAGGGAATGTGTTGGGGAGTTTTATTTCAAATAAATTATTTTTTGGTGTACTTATTTTTAATATTACTGTATGGGTTAATAATGTTTGGTATCTGAAAGAAGCCTCATCATTATTAGCCCCTGGGCTTGATACCAGCTGATATTACATAGCTGGCATCATCCCCAAATACCATTAACCCATTTGCCAACACACCAGGGCAGTGGGAAAAGTTAGGGTGAAGTGCCAGAATTGGTGCATCTAATGAAGCCTCCAGTTCTGCAGCCTGCTATTTTTAGGTTGGGGAGGGCCAATAACCATGGCCCCTCCCACTCTGAGCATACAAGACCCCAGCTGTTGATTTTACCTTGGCTAATATTCCAAAATGGGGGAACCCTGCAACTTTTTTCCAAATTATTTATTTACTTATTTATTTATAAATAATCTGCAAAAAAAAAAGCATTGGGTGACCACTGTTTTGGATTACCAGCTAAAGTAAAGATAACAGCTGTGGTCTACAGGCTCCAGTCATCTGCTTTTCTTTGGCTGGCAATCAAAAATAGAAAGAACCCCAAGCTGTTTTTTTTTTTTTTTTTTTTTTTAATAATTATTTATCTTTTCCTAAAATACAAGGTTAAATACCCTTTAGTGCCACATGAAAGACAGTAAAGAGTGCAAGCTTACAATATATAGGGGGAGGGACATTATATAGGTATTTGACATGTATCTATCTAGAAAAAACAAAAAAGAGTAGCACATGAATAACACTCCCGGGTGCAAAAATTCTCCTTGTAGTCTTGCAAAAATCCATAAATCAAAAAAAAAACGAAGGCAGCGCTCCAATCTTTAAAAACTAACACACTTTTATTGGCCCATACAAAACCAAAGTTTCAGTGCAAATACTTTTTTCAAGTAAAGGAAAGACAGGGGGGTACACTGGCATCCTTCTTCTAATGATTAAGGGGGGTTTCTCCCTCGAAATGCATCCAGCGTTCACCCCTGTATGTGTTAGAGGTTATTAGAAGGAATGTGGATTTTTTTTACCTGGATTTTAGGAATGAGTAAAGTCAGATGAGTGTAATCATCAAACGAATCTTTTATTTAATATGTATCAAAAAACAAATATCAAAGACACACCACACAATTAAAAACAGTTAAAACCAGTGTGTGAAAACACAGTGAACACATGTTTCCAAGCCCATTTTAGTTAATGATTATATATCTGGTGATGGTACACCTGTAATTTCTGAAAGAAAATTATATATAAATCACAAGCCCACCAGCATACGACAAAGGAACTGGTAGAATTAAGTGATACACGAGAAGCTGAAATTACGTGTAACCAGATTGCTGAAAGCAAAGATACGGGTTCCGTTACTCTATTGTGTGCGTAGGCTTTAACAGCACATTGTGATGCCCCAGAAAGGTCAAAGATGGTACACAACGAGATAGACAATTGATCTCAATGCTCCAATAATAGAACAATCACAGTACTACATAAAAGTGTAGAAAATCATGGTATGAAGCAATTCAAACTGTTTAAGTAAAGCAAACTCTATGGCTGAAATAACAACCAGCTCCTCAGGATGCTTTGTTAATACAATGTAACACTTATGAATCGAAAAAAATGTGTACAAATAAAGAAGGATAACACCTCTATACAGGGCCGCCGTCAGGGCCTCACTAGTCTGACAGTTGTCAGGGGCCCGGCGGTGATGGAAGGAGGGGGGGGCCCGGACGAGAGGTGAGGGGGCGGGCTACAATCTTCTCCAGGCCCCGCCTCCTCACATATTCTATGGGCCTCACTCTCTTCCTCAGCGGCTGCGGGCTGCGGCAGGCCCGCACTGGGGATCTGGCATCCCCGCTTGTCAGCGCTGGCCGCTGGCCCTTTAAATGATGTGGAGGCGGCACCTGCTCTCCCACAGCACTTCCCGGTCCCCTTCACTGCTCTGGGGCCCTGAGGGAGGGGGCCCTTACACCGCTTTGCACCTGGCTCCTCTCCCCTCCTCACATGATGATGATGGAGTACATCCTTTGCAGCATTGCCAAGCGGGCATTCAACACTGCGGCCACAATGGTGAGTGACTGCAGAGGGCTCAATATTAGTGTTAGGAGCCGCACAGCAACAAGGACAACAGTGGGGGGAGCGCAGGACTTCGTGTGTCTTCTGCTTCCTGCACTGTCTGGGCCCTTGTAATGCCGGGAATCCCAGCAGCAGATGATCAATTGTAATGGAGGCTCACAGCATGAGACAGCCTGCATGGCAGAGGCAGCATGGCAGGGGCAGAGTAAGTGGCAGGGGCAGCATGGCAGAGGCAGAGACTTTTTACCCCCCCCCATCCACATTTGTTTCTACAGGCCCTTGCTAAACTATAGCAGACAGACTTCAGTCCAGCCTGGGATGGGGGAGGGGGGAGAGAGCTCTGTATTGGAGCTGCAGGGTAAAGAGACTTGATAGGTAGGTGTGTGTCTGTGTGTGTCTATGTGTGTGTGTGTGTCTATGTGTGTGTGTGTCTATGTGTGTGTCTGTGTGTGTCTATGTGTGTGTGTGTGTGTCTATGTGTGTGTGTGTGTCTGTGTGTGTCTGTCTGTGCGTGTGTCTGTCTGTGTGTGTGTGTCTATGTGTGTGTGTCTGTGTGTATGTGTGTGTGTGTATCAGTGTGTCTGTCCATGTGTATCTGTCTGCCTGTGTGTATGTGTGTGTGTGTATCGGTGTGTGTGTTAGAGCAGCCCAGGATACGTCATAAAATGCTTAGTAGTGGGGGCCGGCACCACATGGCTTGGAACAGTGATCAGGAGAAAACACCAATCTAGTCACAAACCAAAATCTAGGGATTGGCAGAGGTCACAGTGTTAACCTGACTGGTCAGTCTGTCTATTCTTACAGGAGAGCGGTCTGCCAGACACTCATTCTGACCACTGCTGAGAAACTGCAATCTTCTGGACTACACTGTACTCTTTCTCCTTCATCCCCCTCTGTCCACTATCTCCTCCATCCCCCTCTGTCCACTATCTCCTCTGTCCCCCTTTGTCCTCTTTCTTGACTGTCCCCCTCTGTCCTCTTTCTTCACCGTCTCCCTCTGCCCTCTTTCTCCTCCGTCCCACTCTGCCCTCTTTCTCCTCCGTCCCACTCTGCCCTCTTTCTCCTCCGTCCCACTCTGCCCTCTTTCTGCTCCGTCCCACTCTGCCCTCTTTCTCCTCCGTCCCACTCTGCCCTCTTTCTCCTCTGTCCCACTCTGCCCTCCTTCTCCTCCGTCCCACTCTGCCCTCTTTCTCCTCCGTCCAACTCTGCCCTCTTTCTCCTCCGTCCCACTCTGCCCTCTTTTTTCTCCGTCTCCCTCTTGTCCTCTTTCCCCTTTTTCCCCTCCATCTCCCTCTGCCCTGTTTCTCCTTCGTCTCCCTCCTGTCCTCTTTCTCCTCAGTCTTCCTCTGTCCTCTTTCCCCTCAGTCTTCCTCTGTCCTCTTTCTCCTCCGTCTCCCTCTGTTCTCTTTCCCCTCCGTCTCCCTCCTGTCCTCCAGATTTCTCTGTTAGAGACTCTGCCATCTGTTCACCTCTCATCTGAGACTTTGTGTTGTCAGCTCAGTGGCATGGCAGATGTTTGTGTAGGGGTGGTTCAGGTCCCTCCCCTGATGATGACATCACAGTCTGTTTCCCTCCCTTGTAGTGCTTGGAGAATCTGATGAGGTCACAGGACCTGACCCCGCTCCACAGGACGCTGCCGCTCATCCTGAAGATCAGAAAGCCAAGATCACCGAGGCTCCAGCGCAGGAGGAACCGCCTGAAGCTGTCAACTCTGAGGCCGAGCCTGGGAGCCAAGGACAGAGCGCACGATGAAGATGAGAGGTCAGTGAATCAGCCCACAGCAGTCTCAAGTGTGTGTGTATAATATATTTTTATACATATATATATATATATATATATATATATATATATATATATATATATATATATATAATCTGTATATATATGAGAGAGAGAATAAAAAAAGGAAAAGCAACACAAAAAAATAGAACAAAGTGGACCTTATAGCCCAATGAAGTGCCCATGCATTGGGTAATAAAATCCACTTTTTTCTGTTTTTTTTTGTGCTGTTTTTCCTTTTTTTATTCTATTGTAAGGAACCACCTGGATTGCTGGTTGGGAAAGCTTTCCACATAAATTGAGGTAATTTTTGGTGCTGTTCCAATTTTTCACTATATATATAATGTATGTTTAGGTGGAGGCGGACCATGGGTGGAGGCGGAGCATGGGTGGAGGCGGAGCATGGGTGGAGTGGGGGTGGAGGCTGGGTGGAGTCTCAGGGGTGGAGGCTGGGCGGAGTCTCAGGGGGGCCCCAAAATTTTGGCAGTCAGGGGCCCGAAATTCCTAGTGGCAGCCCTGCCTCTATAGTCTAGATGGATAAGAGATACTGGAGGGAGGTGATTAAACCTATGGAGCAAAGTGAAGAAAATAGATTTGCATAGGGCAGACAATGTCTGAAATAACAACCAGCTCCTTAGAAGCTGTGTACTGAAAGTGCCTAGGGAACACACAATTACAATAGTAGCCCATAGAGAGGCTTTAGCAGTACGTTACCCATATGAATGATCATGTGTTATGTAGCTGAATGCGCTCGGAATGGGCTGGAAGTCTGGGGCACCCCTGTATGTGTTGATGTTTTTATAACTTCTTAATAAAGGATTAAAAAGATGAAGGATGCCGGTGTACCCCCCTTTCTTTCCTTGATTTCCTTGATTATTATTTGGATGGACGCCATCAGTCACACCGGCTCCAGAGTCCTAGAAAATATTGAGTGAGGAGCTGCTTCTCTCTTCCCTTTCCCTACACTTGGACTTTTTTCAAGTGGTGTAGGTTGTGCAATAACAGTGGTCATTTAAAATCAATTAAAACAATTATGTTACATTCCATTGCTGGGCTGAAGTCTTTCCGGGAGTTCCCTTGCCCTGTGAATAGTTGTGATTCCTGATCTGTGAGTAAAGGTAGGGACCCTCAGCCTAGGGTTAATCAGGGGTTTAGGTAAAAGGGTGGCGACACGGACCTCCTCACCATCACAGGTACCTCTGAGATCAGGGCGAGCCAAAGACCCCCAGTATAAGGGTCAGATTAGATCCCCCTGAATCCATTTGCCCATTACACCATCCAATTACCTGATTCCCTCACCTCCTAAGCGTGACATTATTAACAGCCAAACCATTTTTTTTTCTCTGAGCCATTATGTCTCAGACATCCTCCGCAGATGCCTTTTCACAACTGATGCAGACCATGTCAGCTGAGGTCACTGGTCTGCGAACACAAGTGGTGCAGCAGCTTACACCCAGGCCATACCAGAAACCAAAATATCTCTTTCAGATAGGTTTTCTGGGGAAAGGGATAAATTCATAGTGTTCAAAGAGGCCTGTAAACTTTATTTCAGGCTTTGACCCCATTCATCTGGGAGCGAGGAACAGCAAATGGGGATTATAATCACCCTTTTTAAAGGGGGATCCCCAGAACTGGGCCTTTTCCCTCCCGACCGATTCACCATCGCTGCGGTTGGTGGACGGGTTTTTGCTGCTTTGGCTCAGGTGTATTGTGAACCAGATAGGGTGACTCTCATGGAGTCAAACCTCCATAAACTCAAGTAGGGCACACTAGCAGTGTAGGAGTACTGCTCTGAGTTTTGAAGACGGGCAACTGACACCCAGTGGAACAACCCAGCCCTCAGGAGTCAATTCTGTGGCACCCTACCCTAACATGCAGCCACAGAACCACCTAAGGCATGGAAGGATTTCCACAACAGGTAAACAGCACGCACAACACTTTCCATCCCAGGCCTGTAGGGGGAGCACCACTAGCAAGTGGCCTTTAGGCAAGATCACCTATAAATACTGGTGCTGGGGGCAGAGTTAGTCAGTCCGTGCAGTACTGTGAAAAACATCTGGTGTCGAAGCCATGCTAGGCACGAACCAGAGTACCGGTCTGCTAGTGTCAGGAGCCCGAGAGTGAGGGTTGAAGGCAAGGCGAGGAAGTAACTAAGTCAAGAGCAGATTGGGGGCAGAGGAGCCATACCGGTTCACCCCAAGAAGCAACCTGGACACCGGAGTCCGAGTCTGCTAAGGAGCAGCTAACCCAGCAGAAAACACCGGTTTCCCGAGGAGACTCCAGTCTCACAGACCCCTGTAACAGCAACCAATCTGAGAGCCAGGACCCACAGAAATCCCCAGAGGTAGCGGCAATCCAGAGAAGGTTCTCACCAACCCAATACAGGAGGGAAAGACGTACAGGAGGCCAGGCCAGGTTCCATGCAGTTCAGGGCTTCAAGACAAGTAAAACAGGAACAAGGAGGCCTTATAACTCACTCGCTGTGGAAATCCCAAAGTGCTTTCAACACCATCTGGAGTGTACCCTGGACAGTGCCGGTTTAACATCAGTAAAGGTACGGAAAACAACTACCAGTGTGTGTGTTAGTCCTTACTACCCTGAGCCGTTTCCACATAGAGACTATAGAGGCCGCCGCCTGCAGAGCCATCTCCTTGTACCCTCGCTCCACTCCCTAATCAATGCCCTGAGGATTCCGCTCCTCCTGCAGGCAGCAAGACCAACTGGCTGCAATAACTTCATCCCCAGAGGTCTGAACAGTGCTGGTGTTATCATCAGAATCTGCAGGTGGCGTAACGACATCTTCAATCAATATCCCTGTATATAATTCCCCTTTTTCAAAAGCGACCAAAAGGCACGGTCTCGGGCACTGGCCACCAGTGACATCTCCCGTAACCAATGCCTGAGATCCGAGTACCGCCTGCCTGGGGTGACACAGTTCTGCCTGTGTTTGTCAGCTAGACTGGAAGACACCCTGTTTCAGTTCACAGCACCTGAGTCACTGGAGGCTGCTATGTCCCTAGCCATCAGGGTAGACAGACGTCTGAGGAGAGACCGAGACCAACTTTGTCCCCTGTGGCTTTGCCTGTTGAGGGGGCTCCATGCGATGAACTTATGCAGTTGGAGGCAGTAGGCCCTCTTGTTAAACCACCTGTAGTTGCAATTCATCAAGTGGGCAGAGCTTGTTTTTGTTGTGGACAAACTGATCATTTTATTAAAGTTTGACCGCATCGCTCTGGGATATATACGCAGTCTCAGACGCAGCCTATTTCGGGCTGTTCGGAAATAGACTACCAAGGCATTTATATATTTTTTTCTAAGCCTCCATTTACTCTGCTGGTAGATGGAAAAACTGAGATTGTTTTGGAACCTTCCTTGACTTCCTTGGAATGTTTCTTGGAACATTGCTTTGGGCCTTCCTTGACTGAGAAAACACAACCTGGTAAATGACTGGAGAGCCCGGGAGGTGGTTTGCTGGGGTATTGTCTGTGAGGATAATTACTGGGGTACTTCTATCTCTGCTGTGCTGGTGACGTCTAAACCAACTTCTCCACCCATCGAGGTTAGGAGTTTGTTTGGGGGTGGGGGTGATGTACAAACCACATTCTGGACTCCTAGCACCTCTAGGCGTCGTCCTACGAAAAGGGCAGAGGAATGACGGTTGTTTCTACTGTGCATCACAAGGGAAGGAGTCCTAGGGTCCAGAGAAATGCCTCTGGTCCTTGCCTCCATGTGTGGAAATAAACGTACGCGTACGTGTGGGTCTTGTCCAAACACGTCAGGTGGAGGCGTGCTGCTGGGGCTCCTAGTTCTGGGGTTGTATGATCGTTTTGGATATTGGCCATTTGTAACCCTGTGCTGTGCCGACTTGAACTACACCCAGTTTTGGTGACCTGAAACATAGGCGTACCCAGCGTGGGGCAGGGGGGATAGCTGCCCCCCCAAGAGGATGGGGTGAGCGGCACTGAGTGCGGTAACGATCGCGGTCGCAGCAGTCGCGCTTAGACTGGGCCCGGACCTGTAGGGGGTCCGCGCCTCCAGCTGCCCCCCGCAACCGTGATCGCAGCTCCTGCTTCACATGGATGTGCGTCCCCTAGGACACACATCCATGTGACAGCACGGCTCCGATGCTCCGTGTGTCAGGGAGAGGAGGGGAGGGAAGCTTCCTGCTGCTGCTCCCTCCCCTCCTCTCCTGTGATCTGCCGACTTCCTGCCCTGCGCTCCACTGGGAAGCGCATACAGCAGGTGGGAGGGGGGGCATGGGACACAGCAGGTGAGAGGGGAGGCCTGGGACACAGCAGGTGAGAGGGGGCATGGGAGACAGCAGGTGAGAGGGGGGCATGGGAGACAGCAGGTGAGAGGGGGGCCTGGGACACAACAGAGGGGTGACTCCCATATCATATACAGCCCCCCATAGGGCTCCCATATCAATATACAGCCTATGATATAGGAGCCCTATGGGGGGCTGTTGTATATGATTTGTGGACTGTATGGGTATTGGGGGGCTGTATATGAGATAGGACTCAATATCATATACAGCCCCCATAAGGCTCCCATATCATATACAGCCCACCCTATAGGCTCCCGTATCATATACAACCCACCATAGGGCTCTCATGATGGGAGCCCTATGGAGGGGCTGTATATGATACAGGAGCCCTATGAGGGGGCTGAATATGATTTGGGTGCCCTATGGCGGGGTTATATATGATATGGGAGCCCTATAAGGGGGCTGTATATGATATGGGAGCTCTATGGGGGCTGTATATGAGATGGGAGCCCTATGGAGGGCTGTATATGAGATGTGAGCCCTATGGGACATTGGGGGGGGCTGTATATAAGATGGAACTTCCCCATAAGGCTCCCCAGTGGCATAACGAGTCTGATGTGCCCCGGTGCGCAATGTAGGCCCCCCACCTTCCGAGTGCACGATGGTTAACTGTATGAAATGTTCTGAATCCTATAAAGACTCACAAATTGACCCCTCTCCCCCTTCATTATGTATTAATGTCCCTTATCCTGCTGTATATGGTCCTCCTGGAATATGGCCTTTATTCGTGGTATATATGTCCCCCATCATGGTTTATATGGTCCTCCTCTGCCACCATAGTCCTCCAATTATTATAATGCATCCCCACATTCCTCCATACATTACAATGTATCCCCATAGTCCTGTATGTATTATAATGCATCCCATAGTCCCCCATTCATAAGGTACCCCCATAGTCATCCAATTATCACAATGCAACCCCACTATCCTCTATATAGTATGTAATATAGTATGCCTCCATACATTATAATGCACCGTTCTAAAATTTTACAACCTGAACGACCATGGCTTGCCCCCCCCTTCCCTAGTTTTGATCCCGGGTACGCCCATGACCCGAAACATCTTTCGTATTTCATTACTCAGGAGATGTCTGTCGAGTCAGGAGGCCTCTCTTAAAGGAGGGTACTGTCACATGCTTTGATTGCGCTGACTTTGCTGGATGCTGCTGTGTGTGTTTGTGTTTGCATTTCTTTAGGAGCTGCATGAGGTGATATCATTATGGGTGTGAAGGTCTTGTGCTCAGCTGTTAGTTGATGTAAGGCTTGGGTGTGACTCACCTGGAATCCGCTCACCCTGGCCTTTAAATAGCCTTCCTTCTCATCTGTCAGACGCCATTGATAGAGTTATTTGATCTTGGTCACTGAGTTCTGAAGACACCTTGCTGCTGGGCTGAAGTCCTGATACGTGAGTGGAGGCAGGGGCCCTCAGCCTAGGGCTAATCGGGAGCTTAGGTAAAAGGGAGGTGACTTGGACCTCCTCACCATCAGAGGTACCTCCGAGATTAGGGCGATCTGGGACCCCTGTATAAGGTTCAGATTAGCTCCCCCTGCGTCCCTTTGCCCATCACACCATCCAGTTACCTCATTCCCTCACCTCCTAAGCGTGACAGTACTTTGGTTGGAATTCAACTGACACTGGAACGAAACGGCTGTCAGACATGTAGAGATGGCTTTTAGAAAACATTGCAGTGGTCTATTAGGTTTTGCCAGAGCTGTATTTTATGTAATATATATATATATATATGTATATATATATATGGCACCCCAGGGGTTAATGTGTCACAGGAACACCACAACGGGTTAACTCCCCACACAACCCACAACACTACACTAGCGCCTTCTGGCCAGAAGGGGAAGCTGAAGCAGCTTCCCTATATATTCTGGTGTGGAGAGGAAATGGGGAAGAGGAGAATGGTGGGAGGAGCTAATGTTGTTTACCTCAGAGTGGCAGTGACAGTTAGTAAGTTGGAGTTAGTGCAGTTCCTGAGAGGACTGAGGGAAAGGAGTTGGGTGTAAAAGGGCTGCGTCAGGCCCAACCCACGGTCCACTGTCCACTTCCAGGCCAGCCAAGGTCTGAGGAAAGGAGTAGGAGAAGCAGAGGAACACACCCGGGACACAGAGTTACCCTATAACTCACCCCGGTGAAGCGCAAAGACATTTGCCTGATACAAGCAGCACAGTAAACACCGGATGAGTGAGGATTTCATATCTTCACTGTACCACAGCGAAGCAACACGGTGGGGTCAAAAACACAAAATTAGGGGAGACAGGACCAGCAGCTTAGCTAAAGCAGCAGCAGGGCCACACACAAAGCGCAGGAGTAGGAAGCCAAGGACCCGGTCAAGGTGGGAGCAATCCGGCCCCGGTACAGACTCCGTGGACAATATCTACTGAACAACATCTGCAGTAAAGACTTGGAAAACTACAAAACCGTGAGTCTGTGTGATCCTTGCAAACCCTGTTCTCCCTCACAAACTGTCATCTGTACTACTACTCCTGCCCTGCATCCATCTATAGACTATTATCACCACTGCCCTGGGGAGCCAGGCTCTGCCCGCGGAGAGCCGTTACATCACCGGCTGCCAAACATCATTCCCGGAGGTTCTGCAGCAGCGGTGGTCACCCTGACCACTAGCCGTGGGTGGCGTCACAACTTTCTCACCTGTAAATACCCCCATTACTTGTGGGCTCGGGACACGGTCCAGACCAAGACCACCGTGACATCCCCAGCAGTACCCCGGTCCGGTACCGAGTACCCCGTCCCAGTGGGCTCCACATATATATCTCAGGATGGGTGTATACCAGAATGGGTTGGGCATATATGCTAGGAAGGGGGACCATGACTAGGATGGGGGACATATGTGCCAGCATGGGGCATATATATCTGAACACATTATGATACCTTTACACGCCGCCATCGAAAGGTAGAAACCGCCAGGTATCGGACACAATTGTACCTGATACCTTGAAAACACTGCGAAGTGGCGGCGTGCTGAAAAACAAGCAGGCATAAACCCTATGGTGGCGGCGTGTAATCGGGGCACAGGCACGGTATTTGAGTTCCCTGGGGTGTGCCACAGCGTCATGTATACCACGCCCCATCAGCTATCATTGATGGGGAGTACTGTGTACCCATTGGCTGTCCCTGCACAGGGAGGCATATTTAACGAGCTGACCAGTCACAATACACATTAGCTATCGCGTCATGTATTAGCCAGCCTTCCTGCGTTGGCTGGCCAATCATGATGTTATTGCATTGTCCATTCACGGTACGAGCGTCGCGTAATACACAACTTGGTCACGCCTATGTAGTTACGGCGCACAATATGTACGCCCATATTCCCTTGTGGTAGCGGCGTGTAAATCAGGGAAGGTGCTCCACAGAAGGTAACCTGCGGCACCCGTCGGCACTTCCGGGGAACGAAAATACCTTCTGTGGAGCACCTTGTGGCGGCGTGTATTTGCAGGATCAGGTACCATTAGCAACCATAGAAAACGCGCGTGCACGTGCGGTGCCTACCTGTTGCTACCCTCGGTGACGGCATGTAAAGGTACCATTAGGATGTGGGGGGGTTATGTACAAGGATGAGTGACATATAAGCTGATTATAAGACAGACCTCTTTTCCTTCACCAAATTTTGGGTGCATCTTGTAATCCGGTGTGTCTTATAAAATGAAAAATACTGTATTTCAAAGTCTCAGTACATTGCAATAGTCTGATCTTCACTTCATTGAGATTTATTTATATTCCTTTTATTAGATTTTTTTGATGTAGCAAGTGAACAGCTTAGTTGACTTGGCATAGAAAGAAAAAAAAGATCAACCAAAACCCTTAATAGCGGTGATCAATGAGTAAAAGTACCCTTGTGTTTCCAACACTTGTGCTTGCAAGGCTTTTTCTTTCTCTTTTTAGTTTTCCTGTTTTCTGACCTAATCATCAGGAACACTTTATCCTGTTCGTTAAATTGTAATTTTCAGCAGTTAGTTTTTATTTTTACTGTAGTAGCTTTCACTGTGCCCTTTCATCCCGAGTTTTGCTGAGTATGAAAGGAAAAAGTCTTAAGTGCTAAAAAACTGACAACTATCGTTTAAAACAACAGGTCAAAGCTCTATTGCCACCTTCACGACTTGTACAATATATACATAGCATGAGGAAATCTGTATTTTGGTCAGAGTATAAAAAAAAATATCTTTTAGTCTAAAAAAAAAAATATATAACTAAAAACTCTTGGAACCAATATTTATAATCGCACTGCAACAAGATGAAAATGCATTTCCTCAGACAGGGGAAAAATAAAAAAAACAATATATTAAAGGAATTATACTGGGTTGTAAAACCATAAGCCAGGTCATATCTTTCTATCGGCTGTGTATAGTAGTGCAGCTTAGCCTTCTTCATTGGAGCGCAGATGCAGTAACGGATACCAGATGTCACCCATGGAAAGCTGGAGCATTCTATCTGGAATAAACCAGATATGTTTCTTTCTATCACTGCAAGCCCTTAGATCAGGCATGAGGAACCTCAGGCCCTAGGGCCGCATGCAGCCATCGATGACCTTTTAAGCAGCCCTCGGGGAGATTCCTGGGGACTGCAGTGCTTGGGTTGGCAGCAGCGTTTTGCCAACTGCCTGTTCTTTAATCCAGCTCCCCAGTGATCTCTATGTTCCAACCTCAGCCATCCCAGTGACATATATGCTCCCAGCCTCTCATGTGATGTCTATGGCCCTAGCAAACCTGGAAAAGCAGTTGTGAAGCATAATACCGTGTTTCCCCGAAATTAGGGCGCCCCCGAAAGTAAGGCATGGTGCCGGTTTTAGGGGGGTCGGGTAATGTAAGGCATACCCCGAAAGTAAGACACTGTCTTACTTTCGGGGAAACACGGTACATACAACAGCAGCCCCAATTGTGTATACAGCTGCAGCCCCCCCCCATGAGTATACAGGAGCCCCCCCCCTTGCTGCCGCCGACGCCGCAAACCTGTAAAGTAAAATATCATTCTACTTATCCCCGCCAGTGTGTCCCGCTGGTGTCCCGCTGCTGTCCCGCCGCCATCACGCTCTTCTGTCTTCATCCGGCTTTATCCGACTTCCTTCTCCGGCGCACAGACTGACTTCATTGTCTGTGCGCCGGAGATGGAAGACAGATGAAGGCGAAGGAGCGTGATAGCGGCAGGACAGCAGCGGGACACCGGCGGGGATGAGTAGAATGATATTTTACTTTACAGGTTGGCGGCAGCAAGGGGGGGGGGCGCCTGTATACTCATGGGGAGGCTGCAGCTGTATACACCACTGGGGGCTGCTGCTGTATACAACACTGGGGACTGCAGCTGTATACACCACTGGGGACTGCAGCTGTATACACCACTGGGGGCTGCAGCTGTATACACCACTGGGGGCTGAAGCTGTATACAACACTGGGGGCTGCAGCTGTATACACCACTGGGGCTGCAGCTGTATACACCACTGGGGGCTGCTGCTGTATACAACACTGGGGCTGCAGCTGTATACACCACTGGGGGCTGCAGCTGTATACAACACTGGGGGCTGCAGCTGTATACACCACTGGGGGCTGCAGCTGTATACACCACTGGGGGCTGCTGCTGTATACAACACTGGGGGCTGCATCTGTATACACCACTGGGGGCTGCAGCTGTATACACCACTGGGCGCTGCAGCTGTATACATCACTGGGCGCTGCAGCTGTATACACCACTGGGGCTGCTGCTGTAACACTGCTGGGGCCTGTATATACCACTGGGGAGGTTGCTGTATACCACACTGCTGGGGGCTGTATTTTATGGTTAAAACAAAAATCGACAATTATTTTCCCAATATCAGACATACCCCGAAAGTGTGACATAGTGGGACTTTTTGGGGTAAAAAAAAATGTAAGACAGTGTCTTACTTTCGGGGAAACACGGTACTACCTAACATCACAGCCATGCCAAAGACTCAGCTCCAGCTAAAATAGTAGGGGAAAAATGATTGTTTAACCAAATAGAACAGGGTAATTTTCAAACTAGCAAATAGAGGTTCCCCTCCCCTGCCTTAGATAATATTTAGATGTATGTTTTTTATATACATGTTCAATCCATGTTTTTTGGGGACACACAATGTGTCTATTAAAATCTATAGGGCTATTCACATGTGTTTTTTGTGGGTCAAGTATCTACAAAAAGAAATATGGGTGTTTGACAGTTTTTTATTTTAGGCTAGGTTCACACCACAGTTTTGAAGCTGTCGTGCTGTGTCCGGTGTTTTGCTGAATGCACCGGACACAGCCTGACAGCTCCGGACAGAACAGAACCAATTTTGCCTTCTGCCAGATTCAGGACTCCTGGTGCCGCTGTCCAGGTCCTCAAATTTCAAAATCCGCGGTTCTGAAATCTCAGCGGGGAGCTCTCCGGCTGCTGAGGTTCAGCGGCGGCCGGCGCTGAGCTTCAGCACCCGGCGTTCGGGAACCGAACAGATTTTCTTTCAGATCCGGTGCAATCCGGTGCCCATAACCTCTCATGTTAGGGGGCGCCGGATCGCATCGGATCCGGGTGATCCAATTTTGGCAGATTTTTGCCCCAGACACAAAAACGCTGCAAGCTGCGATTTTGTGTCTGGGGAAAAAAAAACAAATTCTCCTGGATCCTCTCTGACAGCAGAGAACCGAATGGCAAATCACTGCCATCTGGCCCCATAGGGATACTATGGGGCCAAAATCGGATCTGGGGCTGTCCGGTTCACACCGGACAGCCCCGAAAACCATGGTGTGAAGCAGGCCTTAGTCATAAATCAAGCTTGCCATTACAAGTCAATGGGTCTGTGAAAATAAATAGAACATATGGAAGCTTTTTGTATGTCTTTTTTAGTTTTTAATAGATAGGAGTAATTTATTTTTGAGACAATAAAATATATGGATGCCACATTGATGGTACAAATGGACACATTAACTAAAAATTCATGGCTCCAGCATATTGATTTCTTTTTTCTTGTACATTAAATTAAAAAATGGACATCTAAATGATGCCTATAGAGAGGCTATTTGTGGCTCATACTGTATATAGGGGCTATGTGTGGGCTCATACTCTATATAGGGGCTATGTGGGGGCTCATACTGTGTTTAGAGAGGTTATGTGGGTGTTCACTCTGTATGTAGGAAGCATTTTGAAGGCTTATACTATATATAGAGGAGTCATGTAGGGGGCTCATACTGTAAATACGTTTATTATGTGAGGGCTTATTCTGTATATAGGTTTTTTGTGAAGTCGCAAACTGTATATGTGGCACCCCAAGGGTTAATGTGCCACAGAAACAGCAACACAGGTTTACTCCCCACACAACACTACACTAGAAAGTGGGAGGAGCTTAGTGGGCACCTGAAGAGTAGGAGGAGCTAATGTTGTTTACCTCAGAGCAGGTTAGTTAGTCAGTTTGGAGTCTAGTCTGGAGTTGGAGGAGAGTGGAGTTGAAGTGGAGGTCCTGAGAGGTCTGAGGAAAGGAGTCAGAGGAACATACCCGGGATAAGAAGTTACCCAAAAACTTAACCACGGAGAGGCGCTTAGGACGAATACAGGATCCGAGGCTGTGACTGAGACAGACAGGACAGTAAATACCGGGATAGTGAAGGACCACCATCTTCACTGTACCATAGCAAAGCAACACGGAGGGGTCAGTGACACAGAGGACTCAAGTTGCCTAGCAGATTGGTACCCGTGAGAGGAGACAGGGCCAGCAGTTCAGCTAAAAGCAGCAGCAGGGCCACACACAGAGTGCAGAAGTAGGAAGCCAAGGACCCGGTCAGGGTGGGAGCAACCTGACCCCGGTACAGACTCTGTGGACAATACTCTGTTTACCATCTAAAAAGTAAAGACTTGGAAAACGACAACAAACGTGAGTGTGTGTGATCCTTGTGCTGAAGCCCCACTTGCCCTCATAAACTGCCATTGCCTCTACTCTCATCATCTCTACTACTGTCTTTCCCCGAAAATAAGCCCCCCCCCGATAATAAGACCGCATGGGGGGGCAATTTTTCTAATATAAGACCCCCCCCCTGAATATAAGACCGGTACCTTTGCAATGCTGATTTTCAAATATGGCACCGTTGCCTCTGTCCCGCTGTCCCCACTGTCTTCCGTTGTCTGTGGTGCCCTCCTCTGCCCTCATGTGCCCCAGGTGCAGCCGCTGGTGGTCCCGAGCGCATGGGGTTAACTTATTGTGTGCCCCCTGCCCAGCCAGACGTCACCGCAGCTCCAGCAGGAGCTCTGATTGGCCCAGGGCTCGAGCTGTGATTGGCCCAGCGGCTCCCCAGCATCTCGAGCGCTGATTGGCTCAGCAGCTCGAGTGCTGATTGGCCCAGCGGCTCCTGCAAGCCAAGAGAACCACACCTGCACTACGGAGGAAACCAAAAGCCCGAAATACCAGTAAAAAGTAATGAAATTAAAGTTTAATGGCTATGGGTGTGTGTGTGTGTGTGTGTATGGCCCCTTTCACTTGTGGCACAAGTGTTCTATACATTGCATGGGGACTTGCTGTGGGATACTGTATGGGGCTGACTGTTACCTTATGGGACTTGCTGTGGGATACTGTATGGGGCTGCTACACTATGGGACTTGCTGTGGGATACTGTATGGGGCTGACTGTTACCCTATGGGACTTGCTGTGGCATACTGTATGGGGCTGTTATCCTATGGGACTTGCTGTGGGATACTGTATGAGGCTGTTACCCTATGGGACTTGCTGTGGGATACTGTATGGGGCTGTTACCCTATGGGACTTGCTGTGGGATACTGTATGGGGCTGACTGTTACCCTATGGGACTTGCTGTGGGATACTGTATGGGGCTGTTACCCTATGTGACTTGCTGTGGGATACTGTATGGGGCTGTTACCCTATGGGACTTGCTGTGGGATACTGTATGGGGCTGTTACCCTATGGGACTTGCTGTGGGATACTGTATGGGGCTGACTGTTACCCTATGGGACTTGCTGTGGAATACTGTATGGGGCTGTTACCCTATGGGACTTACTGTGGGATACTGCATGGGGCTGTTACCCTATGGGACTTGCTGTGGGATACTGTATGGGCTGTTACCCTATGGGACTTGCTGTGGAATACTGTATGGGGCTGACTGTTACCCTATGGGACTTGCTGTGGGATACTGTATGGGGCTGTCACCCTATGGGACTTGCTGTGGGATACTGTATGGGGCTGTTACCCTATGGGACTTGCTGTGGGATACTGTATGGGGCTGTTATCCTATGAGACTTGCTGTGGGATACTGTATGGGGCTGACTGTTACCCTATGGGACTTGCTGTGGGATACTTTATGGGGCTGTTACCCTATGGGACTTGCTGTGGGATACTGTATGGGGCTGACTGTTACCCTATGGGACTTGCTGTGGGATACTGTATGGGGCTGACTGTTACCCTATGGGACTTGCTGTGGAATACTGTATGGGGCTGTTACCCTATGGGACTTGCTGTGGGATACTGTATGGGCTGACTGTTACCCTATGGGACTTGCTGTGGGATACTGTATGGGGCTGTTACCCTATGTGACTTGCTGTGGGATACTGTATGGGGCTGTTACCCTATGGGACTTGCTGTGGGATACTGTATGGGGCTGTTACCCTATGGGACTTGCTGTGGGATACTGTATGGGGCTGACTGTTACCCTATGGGACTTGCTGTGGAATACTGTATGGGGCTGTTACCCTATGGGACTTACTGTGGGATACTGCATGGGGCTGTTACCCTATGGGACTTGCTGTGGGATACTGTATGGGGCTGTTACCCTATGGGACTTGCTGTGGAATACTGTATGGGGCTGACTGTTACCCTATGGGACTTGCTGTGGGATACTGTATGGGGCTGTCACCCTATGGGACTTGCTGTGGGATACTGTATGGGGCTGTTACCCTATGGGACTTGCTGTGGGATACTGTATGGGGCTGTTATCCTATGGGACTTGCTGTGGGATACTGTATGGGGCTGACTGTTACCCTATGGGACTTGCTGTGGGATACTGTATGGGGCTGTTACCCTATGGGACTTGCAGTGGGATACTGTATGGGGCTGACTGTTACCTTATGGGACTTGCTGTGGGATACTGTATGGGGCTGCTACACTATGGGACTTGCTGTGGGATACTGTATGGGGCTGACTGTTACCCTATGGGACTTGCTGTGGCATACTGTATGGGGCTGTTATCCTATGGGACTTGCTGTGGGATACTGTATGAGGCTGTTACCCTATGGGACTTGCTGTGGGATACTGTATGGGGCTGTTACCCTATGGGACTTGCTGTGGGATACTGTATGGGGCTGACTGTTACCCTATGGGACTTGCTGTGGGATACTGTATGGGGCTGTTACCCTATGTGACTTGCTGTGGATACTGTATGGGGCTGTTACCCTATGGGACTTGCTGTGGGATACTGTATGGGGCTGTTACCCTATGGGACTTGCTGTGGGATACTGTATGGGGCTGACTGTTACCCTATGGGACTTGCTGTGGAATACTGTATGGGGCTGTTACCCTATGGGACTTACTGTGGGATACTGCATGGGGCTGTTACCCTATGGACTTGCTGTGGGATACTGTATGGGGCTGTTACCCTATGGGACTTGCTGTGGAATACTGTATGGGGCTGACTGTTACCCTATGGGACTTGCTGTGGATACTGTATGGGGCTGTCACCCTATGGGACTTGCTGTGGGATACTGTATGGGGCTGTTACCCTATGGGACTTGCTGTGGGATACTGTATGGGGCTGTTATCCTATGAGACTTGCTGTGGGATACTGTATGGGGCTGACTGTTACCCTATGGGACTTGCTGTGGGATACTTTATGGGGCTGTTACCCTATGGGACTTGCTGTGGGATACTGTATGGGGCTGACTGTTACCCTATGGGACTTGCTGTGGGATACTGTATGGGGCTGACTGTTACCCTATGGGACTTGCTGTGGAATACTGTATGGGGCTGTTACCCTATGGACTTGCTGTGGGATACTGTATGGGGCTGACTGTTACCCTATGGGACTTGCTGTGGGATACTGTATGGGGCTGTTACCCTATGTGACTTGCTGTGGGATACTGTATGGGGCTGTTACCCTATGGGACTTGCTGTGGGATACTGTATGGGGCTGTTACCCTATGGGACTTGCTGTGGGATACTGTATGGGGCTGACTTTACCCTATGGGACTTGCTGTGGAATACTGTATGGGGCTGTTACCCTATGGGACTTACTGTGGGATACTGCATGGGGCTGTTACCCTATGGGACTTGCTGTGGATACTGTATGGGGCTGTTACCCTATGGGACTTGCTGTGGATACTGTATGGGGCTGACTGTTACCCTATGGGACTTGCTGTGGGATACTGTATGGGGCTGTCACCCTATGGGACTGCTGTGGGATACTGTATGGGGCTGTTACCCTATGGGACTTGCTGTGGGATACTGTATGGGGCTGACTGTTACCCTATGGGACTTGCTGTGGGATACTGTATGGGGCTGTTACCCTATGGGACTTGCAGTGGGATACTGTATGGGGCTGACTGTTACCCTATGGGACTTGCTGTGGGATACTGTATGGGGCTGACTGTTACCCTATGGGACTTGTTGGGATACAGTACAGTACGGTACTGTGATGGGAGGCTGCAGACCTGTTGTCTGCTTTCCTGTTGAACGGTCTAACGTAAAGTACCGTACTGTACGGTAAAACAGATACGGAACCATAAACAATGCTGATACGGTATATTTTAGCCCTAACGTAGACATGAGCACTTCCGGTACCGGTAAAAGAAAGAGCTACTCCGTCGAGTACAAAAAAGCAATTGTCGAAGAATCTTGGGGCAAAATATGGTGGAATTCTGCAAAGAGAAAATGTTGAGTGAACGATTGGTCCGCAGATGGCGAGCAGAATACGGTAACCTCAGTCAACAAGGGGAGAGTGGAAATGCTAAAAAGCGCAAGGTTTGGATCTGGTCGGCAACCAATGTATTCTGAGCTTGAAGGCCTGGTCTCTGAGTCGGTTGCAGACAGAAGAGCAAAGACATTGTGGTGACCAGGGTCAGATTCAGGAATACCCTAGCAGTGGCACCACAGTTTGACATTTCCCTTGAAGAATTCAAGGCATCACAACACTGGGTGGATAACTTCCTTGAACGAAATGACCTGTCTTTGAGAAGATCCACAACAGTCTTTAGGCTGAAAGATGCTGAAATTGTGAAACGCGCATTGGCATCCAAGACCTTTGTTGATGACGCTGACTTCTCCAAATACAATCTTTCCAACATGATTGCCATGGATGAAACTGCCGTGTTCATGGGCCAAGCAGCTCAAACAACCATTGAACAACGAGGTACCTCCTCAGTGTACATTCCCTCCACCGCTTATGAAAGTGCACGTGTCACCTGTATTTTGGAGATTCGTCTGGATGGCACTAAAGTCCCACCTTTACTGATTTCAAAGGGCAAGAAGGACAAGATTGAGCGTGTTTCTGGCATTTATGTGCTAGAAACTGAAAAAGCCTGGGCCACACAAGCGGTTATAAGGAAGTGGCTTGATTTAATGCTGCCGCTTGTTATGCGAGGGACCCAAAGAGGAATGCTGATCTGGGATGCAGCCAGCACACACCATGCCAAAGACAAGAAGAACTTCCTTCATGTGCGAAGAATTGACCAAATAATGATTCCTGCAGGAATGACGGCTTATCTCCAGTCTCTGGATATCGCCATTAACAAGCCATTCAAGGACAATCTGCGTGCGGAAATCAATGATTACATTGAGAATAGAATGGAGAGAAATGTACGTGGCAACTTTGTGAAGCCTAAACTGCCAGAGATTGTGAATTGCGTGAAGAATTCATGGGGGAAGATCACTGACACCTGCGTTGCAAATGCACTACGAGCTGGCTACCTTGACAAGACCTGCTCATTTCAGGACAGTGCCGTTGCAACACATGAGAGATATGGGCCAATGATTCAGAAGGAAATGGAGTCCCAAGCAATTCCACAGGAACCTCAGAGTTTGGATGTTTATGATGATGTTCCAGAAGATGATGACATGGTTGTCATGGAATAATCTTGTTTTGTGTTACGGTATAACATATTGACATTGTTCGTTGTTTTGCATGTTATACATGGAAATACCGTAATGATACGGTAGTAACAAGATATTCTTGATACATTTTGTTTGATTCTACTGTTTGTGGTGACTACCATACTGTTCAGCATGTTAATAAATGTTAATTTTTTTGTTAAGAAAAAATTTTTTCATTTTTTGGCTAATATAAGACCCCCTCCCCCCGAAAGTAAGACAGGGTGGGACTTTTGGAGGTAAAATTAATATAAGACACGGTCTTATATTCGGGGAAACACAGTACTACCCCTACTTTCCTGCAGCATCTATAACCACCATCACAGACTTTAATCACCACTGCCCCAGGGAACCAAGCCTACCTGCGGAAGCCATTCCATCTAAAGCTGCCAAAACATCATCCCTGGAGGTTCTGCAGCAGCGGTGGTCCCCTAACTGACCACAACCCGTGGGTGACGTCACGACAAACCTAATCCCTTGTAAATACACCCCATTTACTTGTGTAACCCAGGACACGGTCCGGACCAGGAACACCGTGACATTCCCCAGCAGACCCTGGTCTGGTACCGAGTACCCCATCCCAGTGGGCTCCACATATATAGCAGGCTATATTGGGGGGCTCATATAGTATGTAGGGGGCTATATGGGGGGGATGGTGTGGCACCAGGATAAAGTTTAAAAAATAAGTACTTTATTATTTATTTATTTATTTATTTATTTTTTTTTAAATCTTCCTTCGCCAATCTCTTTATTAAATGTAGTGTGTTTTTGGAGGAGGAAGAGGAGCACCAAATTAATTTGTATTTGTGTCTTTAAGACCAAAACACAAATGAAGTCCTGAGCACCTGCACTTCTGGGGCCAGTGGAGCTCCAATCAGGTCCCTTCTCAAACGTGCATTGACGTGCTCATGTTGGAGATGTCATAGCATTATGATGAGGTGTCAACACTATGCAGACATAACTGCAGTGCACTGCACAGAAGGAGAGGTGATGTTATCAGAGCCTGAAACAGGTAATCTCTATGGAGCCGAAGATAGCACCGAAAGGACAGACTGGGGCGTGTAGGATGGCAAATGAGGGGTATGCACAGAACAGACCATGAAGGGTGTGTGCAAAACATACTATGAGGGGGCATAGAAACAATTCATATGGTATGGAGTAGGCTAGCATGGGAGGGACATGGTATGAAGCAGTGCAGCATGAGAGGGGCACATTATTGAGCATAGTAGCATGGGAGGGGCATGTTATGAGGAAGGGGTAGCATGTGGGGTGCTCTGTATGGGGAACAGGTAGAATAGGGAGTGCTCAATAAGGAGACTAGGAGGGTTCAGTGTGCAGGATGCATAACATAAGGGGGTCATTATTGAATGGGGATAACATGAGGGGGCAGAGAAGATGGGGCTGCATGGAGTGAGGACAGTGGAGATCATAGTTCATAAGTGAGGAACGTGTGGTGGGTATAATTCATAGGAGGAGGATACTGTTGTGGTTTTCATTAGAGATGGGAGCACATGCAGATGTTTTCGTTCGGTGGATTTGGACGTACTTTATAAAAAAAAAAAAAAAACTCCGGGTTTGGGACCGGACTTGACAAGAACTTGGCCTTGTTGCGTGATTTATCAATTGTGTGCTCATTGTTCATCAATTATGTGATGTGTGAATCATGCATTATTTCATGCATTATTACTCTACATTGAACAATAAACAATCAGGTACAGAACCAACAGTCTTTATTTGGGATACAGAGGAGGTTTAGCTGTATGCTGGAACTCGCATTGTATATAACGCAAATTAATGTAGAACAGTAAAACAGAAGCTATTTGCAAGCGATAGTGGATTGGACTGTACAGAGCTGCTACCAAACACACTGCACCGCATATGGTTATTACAGCAGCCGCCATCAGTGGCGTAACTAGAGTCTGGTGGGCCCCGGTGCGAAATTCAGACCGGGCCCCCCCCAACCCACGGGCACACGTTGGTCGGATGTATGGGCCCCATGTAACGTTCTAAGTTCTATAAAGACTCACAAATTGACCCGTCTATGTATTAATGTCCCTCATCCTGCTATATATGGTCATCCTACTGGAATATGGAGCTAATCCTTTTAAATATGTCTCCCATCCTGCTATATATGGTCTCCCTCCGGGAATATGGCCCTTATCGTGGTATATATGGCCCTTATCGTGGTATATATGTCCCCCGTCCTGGTATATACGGTCTTCCTCCTCCCGCCACGATAGTCCTCTAATTATTATAATGTATCCCCATATTCCTCCATATATTACAATAGACCCCCATAGTCCTCCATGTATTATAATGCATCCCATAGTCCCCCATTCATAAGGTAGCCCCAATAGTCATCCAATTATTATAATGCACCCCTACTATCCTACATATAGTAGCATCATAGTCCTCTGTATAGTATAATACAGCCTCACAGCCCTCCATATAGTATAATATAGCCTCATTGCCCCTCCATATAGTATAATACAGCCTCACAGCCCTCCATATAATATAACGTAGCCTCACAGCCCTCTATACAGCATAATGCAGGCTCAGTTGTCCATGTAGTGCAGCCTCTATAGTACAGCCTTATATATGCAGCCTCATAGCTCTCCATATAGTACAGCCTCATATAGTGGAGTATTATATATGCAGCCTCATATCTCTCCATGTAGTGCAGCCTTATATTTCTCTATATAGTGTATTATATATGCAGCCTCATAGCCTCTCTATATGGTGCAGCCTCAAATATGCAGCCTCATAGCTTCTCTATATGGTGCAGCCTCAAATATGCAGCCTCATAGCCTCTCTATATGGTGCAGCCTTATACATGCAGCCTCATAGCTCTCCATATAGTGCAGCCTTATATATGCAGCCTCATAGCATCCTCTTTGCCCCGCTCTCCTGTGCCCCTCGCTCTCCTCCTCCTCCTCTGTCTCCCCACTCTCCACCTTCTCCTGTGCCCCTTGCTCCCCTACTCTTCTGTCCCCTGCTCTCATCCTCTTCCTGCGTCCCTCAATCTCATCCTCCTCTGTCCCCCGCTCTCATCTTCCTCCTCTGTGCCCCGCTCTCATCCTCCTCCTCTGTCCACCCGCTCTCATCCTCTTCCTCTGTTCCCCGCTCTCATCCTCTTCCTGTGTCCCCTGCTCCCCTACTCCTCTCTCCCCCGCTTTCATCTTCCTCCTCTGTGCCCTGCTCTCAACCTCCTCCTCTGTCCACCCGCTCCTGTTCCTGTGTCCCCTGCTGTCCTTTTCCTCTGTCCCCTGCTCTCATCCTCTTCCTCTGTCCCCCGCTCTAATCCTCCTCCTCTGTCCCCCACTCTCATCCTCCTCCTCTGTCTGTCCCCTGCTATCATCCTCTTCCTGTGTCCCCTGCTCTTCTCCTCCTCTGTCCCCCACTCTCATCCTCCTCCTCTGCTCTCATCCTCCTCCTCTGTACCCCGCTCTCATCCTCTGTCCACCAGCTCTCATCCTCTTCCTGTATCCCCTGCTCTCCCACTCTTCTGTCCCCCACTCTTATCCTCCTCCTCTGTTCTCTGCTCTCATCCTCCTCTTCTGTCCACCAGCTCTCATCCTCTTCCTGTGTCCCCTGCTCTCCCCCTCCTCTGTCCCCCGCTCTTATCCTCCTCCTCTGTCCCCCGCTCTTATCCTCCTCCTCTGTCCCCCGCTCTTATCCTCCTCCTCTGTGCCCCGCTCTTATCCTCCTCCTCTGTCCACCAACTCTCATCCTCTTCCTGTGTCCCCTGCTCTCCCCCTCTTCTGTCACCCAGCTCTCATCCTCCTCCTCTGTCCACCAGCTCTCATCCTCCTCCTCTGTCCACCAGCTCTCATCCTCTTCCTGTGTCCCCTGCTCTCCCCCTCCTCTGTCCCCTGCTCTTATCCTCCTCCTCCTCTGTGCCCCGCTCTCATCCTCCTCCTCTGTCCACCAGCTCTCATCCTCTTCCTGTGTCCCCTGCTCTCCCCCTCCTCTGTGCCCCGCTCTTATCCTCCTCCGTCCACCAGCTCTCATCCTCTTCCTGTGTCCCCTGCTCTCCCCCTCCTCCTCTGTGCCCCGCTCTCATCCTCCTCTTCTGTCCACCAGCTCTCATCCTCCTCTTCTGTCCACCAGCTCTCATCCTCTTCCTGTGTCCCCTGCTCTCCCCCTCCTCTGTCCCCCGCTCTTATCCTCCTCCTCTGTGCCCCGCTCTTATCCTCCTCCTCTGTCCACCAGCTCTCATCCTCCTCCTCTGTCCACCAGCTCTCATTCTCTTCCTGTGTCCCCTGCTCTTCCCCTCCTCTGTCCCCCGCTCTTATCCTCCTGCTCCTCTGTCCCCCGCTCTTATCCTCCTCCTCCTCTGTGCCCCGCTCTCATCCTCCTCCTCTGTCCACCAGCTCTCATCCTCCTCCTCTGTCCACCAGCTCTCATTCTCTTCCTGTGTCCCCTGCACTTCCCCTCCCTGTCCCCCGCTCTTATCCTCCTGCTCCTCTGTCCCCCGCTCTTATCCTCCTCCTCCTCTGTGCCCCGCTCTCATCCTCCTCCTCTGTCCACCAGCTCTCATCCTCTTCCTGTGTCCCCTGCTCTCCCCCTCCTCTGTGCCCTGCTCTTATCCTCCTCCTCTGTGCCCCGCTCTCATCCTCTTCTGTCAACCAGCTCTCATTCTCTTGTGTCCCCTGCTCTCCCCCGCTTTCCTCCTCTCACCCGTGTCTTGTTCTCCGCTCTCTTCTTCCCTTCTCTGTTCGGCAGCAGCTGGGGGGCGTGTCCTCACTTCCTGGATAATGAGCGGCCAGGACCTGATGCACGGCCGCCGGGCGGGAGACTGAGGAGGAGGTGGGTGACAGCTTCCCAGGGGCAAAGGGCAGATTTTCGGCTGCTTGACAGTGTGGGCTGTGCTGCGCCCGGCGCTGGCATTGATGGGCGCAGGGCGCTCGGCACAGCGGGCGCAGGGGGCAGCTGGCGATGCGGGCCCCCTATAGGCCCGGGCCCCGACGCAGCGGCGACCGCTGCGACCATTAATGTTACGCCACTGGCCGCCATACAGTCACAAGTAGCAAGAGTGCAGCCCTCCAGCAAGTGCAACAGTATTTCCACCACACTGAAGTCAATTTATACATAGATTTAGGTCCACACCAAAGTACCCAACAGTCTGCAGCCAAGCATACAATGTCTGCATGCCTAACATCTTCACTCAAGACGAGGTCATGAGTAGGCTCTAACAAGTCTACGATAAAAGTGTTCTGTCTCCGACATACAATTCATCTCCAAATGTTTGTTTTTGCATAATGTTGTTATTAGTATAGCTGTAAATTCTTAATGAGCTTTATCTCATATGTATGTGTTCTGGCTCCCTCAATGCTATGTTTGCAGTCTATTTCATCTATGTCTAATTCTCCTCCCTCTTGCAATGCATTCTGGTAGCTCAGCCTTCATTTTACCTTTATATCTGGAAGGAAGAAGACACTCAGTACTACAGTTCCCATAAGATTGCATTGCCGGTATGTAACTATACTTTCTTTAGCTGTGTTCCGCTCTAATATTAGCCTATCTTAGCCAGTTGCACTCTAGGTTAGTTACTAGTTTAAAAATGTTAATGCATATTGTGTAACTATGTGGAAAATGCATGTTTGCTGTACCCTCCACTAATTGTCTGTATTTGATTGCTTTCAGTTTTACCGCGCCAATGTACTGTTACGTTCAATAAAACACAGATTCAACCACAATCTGCTTATTGGACCTCGGTGCAGCGGTTTACCTGCCAGTATAGCTACATGAGCCCCCGAGCCATTTAGTGAGGAAAGAACAGTAAAACGGCAGCCATCCTACTGGGAAACAGTGAAGCAGCAGCCATCCAGATAGTAGGATACAAGTCACCGGCTACACAGAGACTTAGTACAGCTACAGCAATCTCTGCACAGCCCAGAATTTCCCCAGAACACCATGTCCCACAGATCACACAGGACAAGATCCGTTACTTCTACCTCCTCAAAGACAACATCCATCAGCAGTGTGGTTGCCATTGGCCACGCAAATGTTGAAGCCGCCAAAATGCGAGCAAGCTTTGCTGAACAAGAGATGCAACTTAAGTTAGAGAAGGCACGCCTGGATTACCAAGACAGAAGGTCACAGTTAGAGAAGGCACGCCTGGATGCCACCTTAGAAAATCTAGTAGCGAAAAGGGAGGCTGCAGCCGCCATCGCAGAAGCAGAGTCACTAGAAGCCGCTCAAAACCCAGAGTTGCATAGGCGAAACAGTGTGCTGAGTCTGGAGTTTGCACTGCAAGATCCTCCACAACGCACATCTCAGTACGTTAATGAACTCCCTGATCCAAACTACAACCCTGACCCAAAACACAACACCTCCAGTGAAGAAAGCAGGAGCCATCATGAGCCTCAGCTCCAGGACAGACGCAAACTCGAAAATGTTGCACAAAACAACTCTGCTAATGACTACCTTGCCCCTCAAGTAACCAACGTAAACCACCTTGCTGACATATCGTACGTCAGACTGAAGCAACATGACACCGGCTGGCGCCACCCAGAGGATACTAACAGGTACGAACATACCTCCACCACTTACCCTTACCGATGCACCCATAACTAGTATACTCTGCTGACAACCTTTTCACAACAGAATTTGCTAAGTTCTTGACGCGACGTGAGCTGGTTGCCAAAGGATTCATGAAATTCACCGACCAAGCTGAAATCTACAGAGCTTGGAAAGCCTCTTTCCAAAATGTCACTAGAGACTTGAGTTTGCTACACAGGGAAGAGATAGACCTCTTTGTTAAGTACCTGGGAGAAGAGTCAGTCAAACATGCAATAAGGATCAGAGATGCTAATATCAGCCACCTTGAGATTGGCCTCAGAGAGATCTGGAAGAGGCTGGATGAGCGTTACGGCTCAGCAGAGGTAATAGAAAGTGCTTTGTTCAAAAGAATCGATGGCTTCCCTAAAATATCTAACAAACAGCTACAGAAACTTACAGAACTCAGCGACCTGCTAATGGAAGTCCAAGTTGCCAAATATGAAGATGATCTACAGGGACTTGCATTCCTCGACACAGCCAGAGGTGTGAACCCTATAGTCCAAAAGTTACCCTACAATTTGCAGGAGAAGTGGCTCACACATGGTTCCACGTATAAATACAAGCACAGTGTTCCAATCTCTCCCTTCTCTGTTTTTGTAGACTTTATACACCAACAAGCAAGAATTAGAAATGATCCCAGCTTCGACTTTACAATGTCGTATGCCGCACCGTCACCAGCAACAAATCCACACAGATCGTCTGTGACAGTACATAAGACTAATGTTTCTTTTCCAGATTCCAATCACAGGTCTGCTGACTACTCCCAATCAGAGTCAAAGATGCAGGACCCTGACAAGCAGCGCCCACTCCATCAGAAGCCTCATCCTCTTCTCGAATGAAGAACTTCCTGAAAGAACACAGTATCTGCTATAAGTGCTGCTCGTCCACGGCTCATCTCGCCAAGGATTGCAAGGTCAGTGTAAAATGCACTGAGTGTGGCACCACAGACCATAACACAGCTCTACACCCTGGCCCAGCTCCATGGAATACACAAACACATCAGCTGACAGTGAGCATGGCGGGGAGGAAAGGAACACTGCTACACCTACGCCAGAGATCACTTCACAATGTACAGAAGTCTGCAAAGGGACAATAGACAGTAGGTCCTGTTCTAAGATATGCCTCGTCAGAGTGTACCCAAAGGGCCACAGGGACAAAGCTATAAAACTGTATGCTATCTTGGACGATCAAAGTAATGAATCCCTGGCTAGATCAACATTCTTTGACCTATTCAACATCAAAGGGCCAAGAACTCCCTACTCATTAAAAACGTGTGCGGGTACTGTGACAACAGTAGGCAGGAAATCTACAGACTATCAAATCGAGTGCTTAGATGGACAATTCTGCCTACCGCTACCTACGATCATCGAATGTAACCAGATCCCAGACAACAGATCTGAAATTCCCACACCAGAGGTAGCAGTCCACCACGCTCACTTAAAACGCATAGCACACCTTATACCGGATCTCGACCATCAGGCCCAGATAATCCTGCTGTTAGGAACAGATATCCTGCAGGTGCATAAAGTGAGACGTCATATCAATGGACACCACAATGCTCCCTATGCCCAAAGGCTAGACCTAGGATGGGTCATAATAGTAGGCGTATGCCTGGAACGCATGCACACCCACTCTTGTGTGTCAAGCATGCTGACAAGTACGCTGGAGGAAGGATGCCCATCTCTGTTTCAACCTTATAACAGCCTCAGCCTCAGAGACCTGGACTTGGGGTCAGACCCCGCACCAATACAACGTAACCTTGGGCTTCTCTGGAATCTACGATCAGATGCTTTCACCTTTCAAGTCAGCCAAGGAGAAAAGCCTTTTACTCGTAAAGATGTTCTGTCTATCATCAACAGTCTGTACGATCCCCTGGGTTTCTCAGCCCCTGTCACAATACAAGGCAAGGCCTTACTAAGAGACTTAACTAGGGAATCATCTAACTGGGATGCACCTCTGCCACAAAATAAGAGAATCCAGTGGGAAGGATGGAAGAACTTGTTAGCTACCCTCTCCAACCTGAACGTGTCAAGACCATACACCCCTGTACCGGCAACAGAAATACAAAGCCAAAAACTGTACATATTCGCGGATGCTTCTGTCAAAGCAATCGCCGCTGTTGCCTACCTTAAAACCTACCTTAAAGACTCCAAATGTCAGAGCCACATTGGGTTTGTTATGGGGAAGACCAAGCTTGCACACGCAACCAGGGCAGTTAATGCAAGTCAGCTACAAAGTACAATGTGGCTTTCAGGACCAACACTATTATATGTTGAAGAACACCTTCCGGACACCTTTGAACTAGTAGGAGAGGAGACAGATGCTGAAATCAACCCTCAGGTGTCTACACTTCATACAAAGACTTCTGCTGCCCAGCTTGGATCTCACAGGTTCGTCAAATTATCAAGGTGGAAGTCACTCATTCGAGCCATTACCTGCTTAACCCACACAGCTCGCTCGTTCAGAACTGCCAGAACTTGTGATACAGACAAATGTAAAGGCTGGCATCTTTGTAAAAATACCTACATTACTTCCAACATGGACTTCTCTAGAAACCATATCATCCTTACTGTTCAAAGAGAAACCTACTTTACAGAAATCCAATGTCTTACTAACAAAGTTCCAATACCAGCGAGCAGCGTATTGAGAAAACTCGACCCATTCATCGACAACAGCGGCCTGCTGAGAGTAGGAGGCAGACTGAAGGAAGCTAAAATGGAGTTTGTGGAGAAATTCCCCCTCATACTTCCTGGAAAATGTCATGTTGCCTACTTAATCGTACAACACTACCACAATTTTGTGAAGCACCAAGGCAGACTGTTCACAGAAGAAGCCATCAGAACCGCTGGTCTGTGGATTGTCAGTGCAAAGAAGCTCATCAGTAGTGTCATCTTTAAATGTGTTACCTGTCGTAGGCTTCGTGGTTCCGCTCAAACTCAAAAGATGGCCGACCTACCCATAGACAGACTCAGCCCAGACCCTCCCTTTACCAGTGTCGGTCTCGATGTATTTGGCCCGTGGTCAGTTGTGACACGACAGACGAGAGGCGGCCAAGCTAATAGTAAGCGTTGGGCTGTCATGTTCACCTGTATGACAATCAGAGCTGTCCACATAGAGTTCATCGAGTCTCTCGACACGTCAAGCTTCATCAACACTCTAAGACATTTTATCGCTATCCGTGGTCCTATCAGGCATATACGATCAGACAGAGGTACCAACTTCGTCGGTGTGGCAAAGGAATTGGGAATACCTTCAAATCTGGACTACAAGACCCGTGAGAGATTCCTCAATGACGAAAGTTGCACATGATCATTCAACCCACCTCACTCTTCGCATATAGGAGGATCTTGGGAACGGATGATTGGTCTAGTCCGAAGAATCCTCGACTCTACTCTTCTCCAAGCAGGAGCAGTGAGGATTACCCACGAAAGCCTAATCACCTTCATGGCAGAAGCCACAGCCATAACCAATGCAAGACCCTTAGTTCCAGTTTCCAACGACCCAGAAGAGCCCTTGATATTGACTCCAGCTACCCTCCTTACCCAGAAAACGGGACTGTCCAGTATCCCTCCAGGAGGATTAGATGCCAAGAACCTCTACAAGCGCCATTGGAGACAGGTACAGAGTCTTGCAAATGCTTTCTGGGACAGGTGGCGCGAACAATATTTGTCTACTCTGCAGCCATGGGCAAAGTGTCACTCTACTAGACCCAATCTGAACATAGGTAACCTCGTTCTTGTGAAAGACTCCCAAGTTCACCGGAACCAGTGGCCACTTGGTCTAGTTACCGCAACATTCCTGAGCAATGACGGTAATGTCCGCAAGGTTGGACTAAGAATGACTAAGGGAAATGAACCTAAGACATTTCTCAGACCGGTATCTAAACTGGTCCTGCTGTTACCCTCAGAAGACAGAAATAGTGACATCCGGTGATGCCAGACAGGGAGTGTTCTGTCTTCGACATACAATTCATCTCCAAATGTTTGTTTTTGCATAATGTTGTTATTAGTTAGTTGCTGTCGCTCATGCCGAAACTGAGGTGGTAAAAGTGAGATCCTCGAGAAGAGAGGGGTTTGCAGGGCACCGCAAATAATGGTAAAGTTTAAAGGGATCATTAAACGAACCCAAAGGCTACATAACAAGAGAAAGAGAAGAGCGATGCCAAGCAAGTGATGTAACCCTTTTAAATTTTCAAAAAAGATACAATTTTATTAATGTCCAGCAATACACAAAAAGACAAAACACTCAAAGCACTTCACAAAGGTAAAAACAATAAAAATGGCGTGCACAGCCAGGTACTGATCCCAATAGAGATATATTGGAGAACAAAAGCTAAAGACAAACAGGGCAATAGGGTAAGTTTAGGACAATACACTGTAAATCAAACAATATTTAAATAACAATATTCAAAATATATTGGGGCACAATAGTGAGCCGTTCATACTTTGAGTTAGGTACAATGAATGTTTCTGACCCAAAGAGATATATGGCCTATTGAACCCAAAAGGATATACACTGATGTGGGTGCAGTATTTGGAGTGATACTTATAACCCATTGTAGTCGAGCCTATTTGCTGTATGACTCGGTTTATTGTGGTACAGAGGAGTGAGCTAATAAAGACTGATTGAAAGGTAGTATAAAGTGTGCAGAGGGTCAAGTATTATGCAGTTCTTTAAACCACTGAGAACAATGAGGATAGGGAATTTTCCCTTTAAAGAGTACCTGTCACCCTCCTGGCACATGGCAAACTAAATTCAGCACTGAATGCAGAGGTCACCTGTGTGGGATCTTATTAAGAGGTCCTGGCTGCTGGCACAATCCTCCCTGCCTCCTCCTTGTGTGTTCCGCCCCCTCTATGTGTCTGCCGCCTCCTCTTCTGCTGGGTCTGTCCTCCTCTTCTGCTCCTGACATCACAAGGAAGAGTAGGGCAGACCAAGAAGAAGAGGAATAAAACGATGTTTGGGTGAGCGCTGGGATATGAAGACAGCTACACTTCAACAAGTATTTTACCTGTAAGTTTATTGTTCAAATCACACTAGGTCCTCTCCCACAACATGTTTCGACGCTCAGGGCGTCTTCCTCAAGTGCATTACCTCTTCTGCTCCTGACATCACAAGGAAGAGTAGGGCAGACCAAGAAGAAGAGGAGGCAGTTGTAGACACATAGAGGGGGAGGAACACACAAGGACAAGGCAGGGAGGACTGTGCCAGTAGAGAGGACCTCTTAATAAGATCCCACCCAGGCGACCTCTTAACTGTAAGGTTTCTAAAGTCTTTTTTAAAGCTTACAACGGGGTTAGAGCGATTGGGGACCCCTTCCCTGAATGCAGCAGACATGCTGTATTCAGTGCTGCATTCAGTTTGCCATGCACCAGGGGAGGGGGGGGGAATGACAGGTCCTCTTTAAACATTTGTTCCCTGAAAAAATACTGTTGTATGTTTAAAGGGAAAATTCCCTTTCCTCATTGCTCTCAGTGGTTTAAAGAGCTGCTTAATACTCAAACCTGCACATTTTATAATAACTTTAAACCGGGCTTTATCAGCTCAGACCGCTGTACCAGAATAAACTGAGTCATACTACAAGGGGTTATAAGTATCGCTCCAGCTACTGTACCCACATCAGTGTATATCCTTTTGGGCTCTATAGGCTATATATCGCTTTGGGTCAGAGTTAAGTACAATGGATGTTGCTATGTATGAACGGCTAGCTATTGTGCCCCAATATTTTCTAAATATTTCTTTTGAATATTGTTTGATTTACAGTGTATTGTCCTAAACTTACCCTTTTTGCCCTGTTTGTCCTGAGGGGGTTGTTGTTGTTCTCCAATATATCTCTATTGGGATCAGTATCTGTTATGTACACCATTTTAATTGTTTTTACCTTTATTAAGTGTTTTGCCTTTTAGTGTATTGTTGGACATTAATAAAATTGTATCTTTTTTGAAAACTTAAAAAAGTGAGGTCCTGCTTCATTGCACAATAGATGAAACTAAAGCTGACACAAGTGGGCAAAGAAGCAGAAAAAGCTCACCTGCATGTAGCAATGGTACGCCTGCAAGAAGAGCGAGAAGCAGAGAGAACACGCTGTCAGAGCAAGCAGCTGAGAGTGCGCATCTGCAAGTGTCTCTAGAAAGACTTCCCACAGACAGACAGCAGCCGCAATAACCAATGCAGAGTACTTGGAGGCTGTGGAGTACCCTGGTTATGAGAAATGCAGCAACGTTCTTGGACCAGCTCTAGACCAGTAGGACCCAGCACAGTGTATTTAAGAGTATGGCCACCAGCATCCCAGAATAGATAACAGCCCTAATGCACTACATCAACCAGCCTATGCAAATTGCCAGAGATCCAACCTTGAACTACCTTCTGCAAGCAAGAAAATATACAGCAAGAAGATGTTTGCTGCAGCTAACATTCTACAGAACAGAAGGTAGAACCTCCATCCCACCTTAAAGGGTCACCTTTCACATCAGAACAGTATTATACAGACTAACCCAAGCCGGAAGCATCTACCAGGTATGATGATACACCACACACTCAGCACGACAACAGCACGACAACACTTGTAAAGTTCACAGAACATGCTGTCGTAGCAGAGTGACGTTTTTTTCTACTATTGTCAGTATTGTGTTTGACGTGCACCTGTGCACACTGACAGGATTGAATGCCACAGATTATCTTTAATTCTTGGTGGCAATCACCACGACTAAATGGTTTGGTGAGATCCAGGCTCTCTCCGTGTTCGAGCCATGTATGCAGATACGGGATGATTACATCATTCTCAAACTAGATCCAAGTTTCTCCCCAGAGGTGGTGCCATCGCTTACTTTATACCAAGAAGTGGTTCTTCCGTCATTCTGTGAAAAGTCTAAAAATCAGAGGGAGAAAGAATTTCACCATCTTGATGTCTGCAGAGCAGTGTTGGTCTATGTAGAAGCCACTCGGAACTGGAGATTAGACTCTAATCTTTTAATACAGTTTGGGGGAAAAAATAGAGGCAGGAAAGCTTCAAAACCAACCTTAGCTAGATGGATCAGCTCCATGATTAATGTAGCATATCTTTCAGAAGGACAGTCTCCCCCTGAAGTTATCAAAGCCCATTCTACCAGAGCAGTTTCCACCTCATGGGCAACTAGAGCAGGAGCTGCCATTGAACAGATATGTACCGCAGCCACCTGGTCAGGCCATACTACCTTTTGCAAACACTACAAACTAGATATTCTCTCACAGCAGAGAACTGTGCTTGGTAGGAAGATGGTTTAGGTAATTATCCCACCCTAAGCTATGAGTTCCTGGGTATATTCCTATGGTGCTGTCATGGGGACATACTGGAAAACCGAAATTAGTCTTACCGGTAATGATGTTTCCAGGAGTCCACATGACATCACCCTTATTTCCCTCCCTGTATTGCTTATGTATGTGATGAATTTAACATATGTATGAGTAAACTAGAATAAAATTGCGTTGTACACAGCCAATGTGGTTCTTGGAAAATCACTGAGGAGATTGAGTGTGGGAGGGCTTTTAACCTCTTGTGCTTCCTGTCCTTACTGAGGATATGGGATTACTCCTCCTACGGTGCCGTCATGTGGACTCCTGGAAACATCATTTTCGGTAAGACTAATTCCGGTTTTCTCACCTGACCTGGATTCCCATCATAAACATGTACGTTTAGTTCTGCAAAGGTCAAGAGATAATTGTTAGTTTGCTAAAATTGGAAAATTTACCTTTTCTGTTCAGGAAATATCATTTGTGGGTTTCATTGTGTTAGCCTCCAGTTATAAGATGGATCCTGGGTAGGTTCAGGCCATCATTGATAGGGTTCAACCCAGCGACCTCAAGGCCCTGCAGTGCTTTTTATGGTTTGCAAATTATTACAGGAAGTTTATTAGAGATTTTTCTCAGATTGTCAAACCTCTTACAGACCTCACTCGTAAAGGAGCGGAGATAACTGTTTGGTCGCCAGAGGCAGTTGGGGCTTTTTAAAATTTGAAGAAATGTTTTATGTCTGCTCCTGTCCTTGCTTTTTCACCCAGACCTCCAGAGGCTGTTCATTGTGGAGGTAGATGCCTCTGAGGTCGGGGTGGGGGGTTGAATTGTCCCAAGGTTCTAAGACTTTAACTAACCTGCTGTCATGTGCCTTTTTCTCTAAAAAAAATTCTCTTACTGAAAGAAATTGTGATGTGGGTAATCGAAAGCCAACTTGACAGCAAGTAACTCTCAAAGAATGGAGGCATTTTTTGGAAGGAGCCGCTCCTCCAGTCACCGTGATGACAGATCACAAAAATCTAGCCTATATTGAATCTGCCAAGCGGTTGACCCCTAGACAGGCCAGATGGTGTTTATTTTTCTCTAGATTTCTAGATTTAATTTTTCAATTATGTTCAGACCTGGAACTAAGAATGAAGTGGATGCCCTGTTTCATAGTTTTGATTTGTTGTGTTATCTGAAACCTCCTTCCTCCATTGTTCCTCAGCCCCTTGGAACAAGCCATGGTTGTCCATGGTTTCCTCTGAGCTGGAAGCTGAAATTCATACTGCTCAGTCCTTGGCTCTTTCCAATACCCCTGAATGCAAGTTGTTTGTTCCTGTGTATCTCAGATTACATCTTTTACAAGAATTCCATGATTCTATGTTGGTTGGTCACCTGGGGTCACTGCCACCCAGAAGGCCGTTGCTAGACTCTTTTGGTGGTATGCTATGCATAAAGATATTAAAGATTTTGCGTCAGCTTGTGAAACCAGTGCACACGCCAAAGTACAGTATCTCTGGCCGGCCAGAGAATTGGCTCCTTTGCAATTCCGGAAAGACCATGGATTCATTTGTCCATGGATTTCATTTCTGATTTACCTCTGTCTGGGGGGATGACTGTCATTTGGGTGGTAGTGGAACGATTGGGCAAACAAGCTCACTTTTCCCATTATTACCCAGGATTACTCAATGCTGAAACTCTCTCCAAACTGTTTATTGTTCATATGGTACGATTGGATTCCCGGTAATATTGTGTCTGATGTTGGAGTACAATTCGTCTGTAGATTTTGGAGGGCCTTCTGCAAAATATTGGGGATTGATTTGTCCTTCTCCTCTGCTTATCACCCTGAATCCAATGGGCAGACCGAGAGAACAAATCAGTCTCTGGAAAACGTTTTGATATGTTTTGTCGCCAATCAGCAGGAGAACTGCTCATCATTTCTTCCTCTGGCTAAATTTGCCTTCAACAGTCGGAGTAATCAGTCCACTGGGACCTCGTCATTTTTCTGTAATTATGGGTTCCATCCTCACTTTGTTGAATTCTCCAGGACAAGTTCTGGGTGTCCTGGGGTAGATGTCACCATTCAAAAGCTGGGGAATGTTTGGCGGGAGGTTAAGAAGAACATTGGGGTGGCTGAGCATCTGCAGAAATGGAAGGCCAATAGGGGGTGCTGATCAGGGGCCATTTTCAAGGTGGTAGATAAGGCATGGCTATCCTCAAAGAATATTATATTGAAGTTGCCCTTGCTGAAGTTGGTTCCTAGGTTAATTGGTTCATATGAAATGTTGTAAGTAGTCAATTCAGTTGCCTTCCTATTAAAACTCCCCCGGTCTTTCCGTATTCCTAATGTGTTCCACAAGTCATGGTGGAAGGAGTTTATTCCCTCTGCTCTGTCTCCCTCGTCCCCACCTCCTCCGGTGTCCATTGAGGGGAACCTGGAATATGAGGTTCAAAGTATTATTGATTCCCGAATGGTCCAGAATTCCCTTCAATATCTGTGCATTGGAAGGGGTATGGATCCGAGGAACAGCCCTGGGTTCCAGCACATTCTGTAAGGGCTGATCAGTTGGTCCGGGCCTTTCATTGGAGATTTCCTGGGAAACCTGGGGGTCCAGTAACCCCCCCTTGAAGAGGGGTTACTGACACAATCTCCACACTGCCTTTGTCTGTTACTAGATTGTTGTGGAGACTATCAGTCTGGCTCTGTGCTACAATCACCAAGCATTCAGCTCACTTGATTAGGCTTCTATTTAAAGATAATTGTTTGTACACTGGACTCAGCCCTAGTTGAGTAGCAGCTAAAGATCTGTGAAGACTTTCCGTGTGTGTATAATCTTCAAGAGTTAATAATTAGTATGTAAAATGGGAGATCAAGCGCTTACTGTAATTTTATGACCCACTGGGATTTAAAAAACAAACAATTAATTAAAAAAATTAATTTTATTTTCATCAATTCTAAAATCAATTTTTTATATATAATTTTCTTATACAATTTTTTGTATACTTTTTAGTATAAAAACTTCAATTTGTTAAAATTCAATAACTGTTTATAAATAAAATTCTGCTGTGTTTCCCTTGATGGTTTCAATGGTTTACTGGGTCTTTGCTTGTGGGTACCAGGCTCGGTCTGGGCCACCAGGTAACCGGTTAAAAGTCATGGTGGGCCCCCAGGCATGTGGCCCCGCCCTCAACAGGCCCGAACGGGTCCCCCTGGAGCAGCGGTGGAGAACGTCTGGCCGCTAAGACCTACCTTCTGGCGGCCGGGCACATTGCCAGAGACCGCAGTGCATGGCCGGCAGCTGCATTGTTTGGCTGCCAGCCCTGACAGCGTGTATGCTGTGAGGAGCAGAGAGAGCACTGTCTGCAGCCGGGACTTCCTCACACAGCAGGCAGGCAGTGCCAGAGCGAGGATGAGGTGCGTGGGCGGGGACAGCACGTGAAGTTCTGCATCCCACATGAAGAGGAGCAGACAGAGCTGCAGCAACAGTGTGGAAGTAGATGAGGTATGTGTGCCCCCAGCAACAGCTGCAGCAATCAGTGTGCCTCCCCCAGCAGCTGCTATATGTCTCCCCCTTGGCATCAGCAATATGTGCCCCCCCCCCTTAGCAGCAACATCACTGTGCTCCTTCAGCTGCAGCAATAAACAATATATGTGCCCCAAGAAGAAGCTGCAGCAATCAGTGTGCCTCCCCCAGCAGCAGCCATATGTCTCTCCCTTAGCACCAGCAATATGTGCCCCCCCCGTAGCAGCAACAATCAGTGTACTGTTCCCCGAGCAGCATTAATATGTGTGTGTACCCGTGCAACATGGAGGGGGTCCGTCCTGTGCAGCATGGAGGGGGTCGCGTGCAACATGGAGGGGGCCCGTGCAGCATGCAGGGGGCCCCGTGCAGCATGGAGGGGGCCCCGTGCAGCACGGGTGGGGTCCCGTGCAGCACGCAGGGGGCCCTGTGCAACATGCAGGGGATCCTGTGCAACATGGAGGGGGTCATGTGGTGGTATATACAATACAGTGGTGGTATTACTATGTGGAGGGCACAGTGGTGGTATTACTATGTGGAGGGCACAGTGGTGGTATTACTATGTGGAGGGCACAGTGGTGGTATTACTATGTGGAGGGCACAGTGGTGGTATTACTATGTGGAGGGCACAGTGGTGACATTATTATGTGGGGCAGTAAGAGGAGCGCTGTTTTTGTACCACGCAGCATGTGCAGTAATAGGGACAGCAGCAACGGCTCAGTATTGGGGGATCACTAGGATGAGGAGTTTGTCCAGTTTGGGAATAGATTGGGCTGGAAATGTGAGATGTCAGATGTGTCTTTGTTGTAATCTATGTAGATGGCTGGAGAAGTTGTCATGTCCGTCTGGGGACCTAGAATGGGGGAACATGGGAGCCCAAGACGTTATTACTATATGGGGGCCAGAATGAGGAACATACATTATTGGTTTACGGTGGGAAGTGGGGACATATTTACTGTAGGGGCCAATCAGGCGACATTATTACTGCTGTAATATAATTTACTTTTCCATGAGGGGAACCAAAGGGAGGCCTTGTTACTGTGCGAGGCGGCACGATGTCGCTTTTTTGGTCGTTTGATGTAGTGTAGAAATCTTGGGAAAAGTGTGGAATGTGCTATGGAAGTGATCAGTTTTATACAGTAGATAACTGTGTTATTTTCTGCAGAGATGAGTCCTGGCTAGAAGACGTGATATTTGTCTGCGACAGGGGAAGAAGAAACCTGAAGATGAATGACTTCACCAAGATACATCTCTGGTGAGTAGGTGTATCACCTATCCACGCACACTATACACTATATACAGAGCTCCTGTGTATAATGTCACTGGTGATCTCTGCATCACCTGTACACTGACACTATATACAGAGTTCCTGTTTATTATGTCACTGGTGTTCTCTGCATCACCTGCACACTATACGCTATATACTGAGCTCCTGTGTATAATGTCACTGGGGATCTCTGCATCACCTGTACACTGACACTATATACTGAGCTCCTGTGTATAATGTTACCGGTGATCACTGTATTACCTGTACATTGACACTATATACTGAGCTCCTGTGTATAGTGTCACAGGGGATCACTGCATCACCTGTACACTGACACTATATACTGAGCTCCTGTGTATAATGTCACTGGGGATCACTGTATTACCTGTACATTGACACTATATACAGAGCTCCTGTGTATAATGTCACTGGTGTTCTCTGCATCACCTGTACACTGACACTCTATACAGAGTTCCTGTGTAAAATGTCACTGGTGTTCTCTGCATCACCTGTACACTGACACTATATACAGAGTTTCTGTGTATAATGTCACTGATAATCACTGTATTTAAACTGACCAAATATACAGAGCTTTTTTTAATCTTCATTATTGTAGTATTATTGGTCACTATTCACACTGAAGAAGAAACAGCTGGGCACCACAGAGTACTGATATGTAGTAGTGGGTCTGGCACCAAACTTGTGGTTTATCTGGTAAGAGGAGAGGGGAAGGAGCAGATGACGGCAAACCATTTTGAGCTGGGTGGTGCTTCTATGGGTTGACCGGATTTTATTGGTCACTATGTAGTGGCATTATGTGCTCTGGTCATGGCGTTGTGTATTTGTCCCTTGAATGTGGAATTATTCAATTACAATATGTCGGTTATATGTGGTCTTATCATGGTGTGGCAGTATTTATACCTTGCACATGGTAGTATTTGATCACAGTTTAGTAGTAATATGTGCTCTGATCACGGTGTGGTGGTATGTCTCCTTTATATGTGGTATTACTGGTCTTGGTATAGTAGATTGTGGTTGATTATTAGTTTTTTTCTGATATCAATTAGGGGAAAATTCTTTATTTCCAGTAGATATTAAAAACTTGGTTGCTTAACCCCTTCCTGTCCTTGGACACAGCAGCAGCAAAATGCACTTACAGAGGTTCTCCACAGAAAGCAAGTAATTATCTCGTCTAAGGCCACATTCACACAGTGAGTATTTGGTGAGATTTTCACTTCAGTATTTATAAGACAGAAGCAGGAGATGGTGAGAAATGCAGAACACATTACCTCTGATTGCTCCACTCCTGGTTTTGTCTTACAAATAACGAGGTAAAAAACTCACCAAATACTCAGTGTGTGCACATGGCCTAAGGATGTGATAAGGTATTAGTTGGTGGGGGTGCGACTGCTGAATGTGCAGCTTTTATCCCCATTATGTGTCCAAAAAATAGAAAAATATCCAGCATAGAGTCTGGAGATCTAGATCCTTAAAAATTCATTATATTAGAAAAGCATTAAAAAGCACATTTAAATCAATGTCCTTAAAGACAGTCCTTAGTCATAGGTTTGTTTTGTCCCCATTAGACTGGAGGTGATGTACAGCTCACCCATGATCCCTTCACTCCCTCAGTGGCTGTGAGCGCTGTGTTTGCCTCTTTCTGGGAGCTTCAATGATAATGAATGGAGCCGCGGTCACATCATTACCGGCCGCTGCAGTTAATAAAAGGGGTAAAAGTGCCACATTCTTCCGACGATGTGGTTTTGATTGGTCGGATTCCACCAATAACTAAGTGATCACCTGCCAATCCTGACGATTGCTGGTAACTTGTTTTCACCAAAGTATCCCTTTAATGTACACTACAGTAATTGTACATCGCAGTAATGGTGAGCGCAGAGTAATGTGCAGGAGTAACCGCTATAATGGGTATAACGGCTAACAGGTATTTGCATATAGTGGGTGAGTGGACCCCTCGAGTCAATTTCCCTGGTGGGCCCCAGACACCCCAGTCCGACCCTGGTGGGTACTGTGTTATTCTTTCATTTTGGTGCCTTTATCTGTAGGAGATAACGTATAATAAATTTGATTTGGCATGCACTCTTTGTATGGATTTGCTTGATTAGTGGAACTCCAGAACTCACCTGGTGTTTACAATTGTTGCTCTGAAAAAATGTTTCCTATCGTGGTCATCAGTGAATAAACCTATGGATACACCTTTTAATTAGTTTGCTTAAACAGCTATGCACTAATTATTTATAGACACTTCATGGAGTGGTTTTTTTATATTCTGTACACACCTTGTATGTTTCCTGTATATCGTTGGTTCTGTTGTGTGTGGGTTAGCTTCCTTCTCTGTTTAGAAAAACATCGTATGATTACAATTTGTTTGCTGTAGTTATTCCAGCTTTAATTGTTACTGAGATTACCTCTGTTTGTCTTGTCAAGACCCTGATGTTGTATTTGTTGAGGTTACAATTTTGTTTGTATAAGAAAATTATATATAAAAAATTGATTTTAGAATTGATGAAAACAAAATGAATTTTTTTAATTAATTGTTTGGTTTTTAAATCCCAGTGGGTCATAAAATTACAGTAAGCGCTAGGCTTCTATTTAAGCAAGCTTGCTGCTCTAATGGGTGTGAATTGTACAGTCGCCTTTGGCTGTGTAGGACTGATCTCTCTGTGCTCTGAGCCAGACCCTGTCTGACTTTGTTACTTTACCTGGACTTTACCCTCTGCTTGTGACCTGATTCCTCTTTCTGCCTGCTCTTCTGTAATCTGTTTTGTCCCTCTGGTTTCCTGACTTTGGCTTGAATTGGAATTTGCTTCTGACTACCCCATGATGTTACTGCGCCATTCCTGGACCTGACCTCGGATTGTTTTGATCTCTCTTTACTACCAGTAAGTAGTAATATTATTATATTTACTTTCCGTTATTGCACAGTCTGTTTTCTGCACCTCAGAGATTAGTTATTACTGTAGTGACTCTTGTCACAGTAGACCCCGATCCACCTTACTTTTTGAAGACGTGCAGGTACCGTTGAGACAGCAGGGAACAAAGCAGCCAGATACAAAGTGGAGTCCAAACATGGTCAGACCTGCTTACCGCTGTCGATCATACTGAAAAGCAACCAGATTCCTGATAACAGGTCCAAGATATCTTCACCAGAAGTAGCAGCACATCACCCTATCTGAAGCTCATCTAATTCCAGAGCCGGACCCAGAAGCTCAAATAGCTTTACTCCTTCGAAGAGATATACTACAAGTCCAATAAGCTACAGGACAAATTAATGGCTTCCAGAACAATCCATATGCACAGAGAATTGACCGAGGATGGGTCATTAAAGAAGATGTGTCTCTAGGAGGAGCATACAAGCCAACCTCAGTCAACAACATGCTCACCAGCACAGTTGAAAATGGACATCTACCTTTCATCCAACCATGTCAGAGTAGTTTCCTGATAAAGGAATTGCCACGCAGTGCTCCCCACCTTGCCCTTTCGCAGCCCCTTCCTGTGAAGACCATGCTTGTGATGGTGATGAAGACCACAGTTTTCCATAGGACAAGATAAGACAACAAGGCAGTGATGTCAATAGAAGGCAGAATTTTCTTGGATATCATGGATACAAAAATAGTAAAGGATAAGTCGAACACTTGGGTCGAACCTCTGCCATTCAAACCCAAGAGATGACGCCTGCCCACCAGCCAAGAACTTATAGAAACGCTTCTCTCTGAAGACTAAGGCTAGGGTCACACTTGGCAGCGTTTTTGAGGATGTTTTTGGCAGCCTGCGTTTTTGGGCTGCATTTTTGATGTTAGGTCCGGAGCAGCCTTAAAAAACACAAGCAAAAGCGCATGCAAAAACACATGGTACCATTTAGTACCATGCGTTTTTGCATGCGCTTCCCATAGGGCCCCATGTTACAAAAATGCATGCATTTTTGAAAATCACCAAAAATGCATCAAAAAACGCAGAAAGCAACATTTTTTGTTGCAGAGCCAAAAAGCGCATAAAAAAAACGCATGGCACTTTGACCATGTGCTTTTTGCATTGGGGCCTATGGATGCGTTTTTCCACGCGTCTTTCACAAACGGCAAGTGTGAAAAATGCATGGAAAAAACGCATCCATGACACCAGTGTGACCCTAGCCTAACTCAATAATCTAAAGGACTTGGACCTAAGCATCGACTCCCTTCCCATACAGCATAGCCTTTGTTTGCTCTTTGATTTAAAGGCAGATGCGTTCACCTTCCAGATCAGCAAGGAAGAGAAAACCTTCAAGTGCAAAAGTCTCTTTCCTTTCATAAATGGCGTGTGCGATCCCTTGGGATTCAGAGCTCCTCTAACCATCCAAGTTAAAATGGCGTTACAAGACTTCACACGAGAAATGTCTGATTGGGATGATCCACATCCAGTAGAGAAAGGAGACCTGTGGGCAGATTGGAGGAAGCCTCTCAGAGCCTTAACCATACTTCTTGTGAAACAACCATATGCTCCTGCGCCATCAACAGAGATCAGTGACAGAGACCTCTATGGATGGAATTGAAGTCAGTATGAAGCATCTCAAATGTTTTTTGGGACAGATGGACAAAATGGTATCTCTCCACCCTACAAACCAAGACAAAGTGTCAGAAAGACCAGCCAAACATCGAACCTCGTGATGTACTCATGAAAGAGAGCCAGTTGCACCGAAATGAGTTGCCACTCAATCTTGTAACCGAAACCTTCAAAAGCCAACATGGGAAAGTACTCAAGGTCAAACTCAGTGTGTAAGTTTGGGGAACGTAAACTATTCCTCAGGCCAGAAACAGAACTTGTGTTGCTGTTCTCGCCAAAGGAACCTAATAGTAGCATCTGTTGCAGCCAAGCAGGGATTGTTCGGCTCATTCAGGCTCAGTAAGAGAAAGCGGCTCTAGTTTGCAACTTGTTACAACCTGTGAGATATCATATCTTATCTTGTTCTGGAGTTTAAATTTGTTTAGCACAATCTGGCAGCATTTCTGCATATCCAGTTGTCTTCTCCTTTAAGAGCACAGAGCTTTGTGGTACCACCCTCTACAACTCTGGGGAGAAGTAACCATTTTCAGTACAAGTCAGGATTTCATGCATGAAACCACAGTTCTCTTGCACCTGTGGGCTTTGCCCTCCTGTGAACTCCCATTTTTTCTGAACAAGTCAACCTGGTGATGGTTATACTTCTGTCTGTGTGCTTTATAATTTAGAGCCTTACAGGATTGTTCGGCAATTGTTTTTTTACATAAGGATTGTCTGTGGGGAAGTATGTGTGTTCTAAGATCCTTTAGTGTACTGATTCTCTGTACTGTACACTGTCAGGGCTGTTTTGAGATATGCACCCAACATTTATTTATGCTTTCAATATTGTACACTGTCATAGCTTTGTGGTGATATGTGTATCCATTTTCCTTATATGCTTTCTACTGTGTATTATTACTACTATTGTTTATCTGATATGCTTAGTACTGATTTGTGTTATCTATATTCTTTAGTTTTACCACACCTCACATGATTGATGAACCATCATCACACAGTTGATTGATGAATTACTATTAGGGACGAGCGAGCATGCTTGCTGATACTCGGTGCTTGCTCGAGCATCACAGTACTTGCAATGCTCGGCGAGCACCGAGTACCGACGAGATGCTTGGGCTCATGCTCGGCTCCCCTTCCCTGTATGTTGGCGCTCTTTATGGAGCCAGCCCACATGCAGGGATTGGCTGCCACACACTGTAATGCCTCAGCCATCTTGGTTGAGGCATTACAATGATTGTCTGGCTGTACAGCGTCATCAGGTCTATATAAGACCTGATGGCGCTGTGCTCGTTACCATTCTACATTGTCAGCTAGTGTAGGGAGAGGTGCTGCTGATCTTGAAACAGGTAGTGTAGTTAGCGTGCACAATCCATTTAAACCAATAGTCCTTTTGAGGACTAATCTAGCTGTATACAGGCAGGCAGGGTATATAGCAGCCTGCAGTGTAGGACAAGAGGCTGTATACCAGTTATCACATCTTGGACTGGTGTACCAGGCTTCTAATATCCATCAAAACAACAGTCCATTTGAGGACTAATCTAGCTGTACTTTATACAGGCAGGCAAGATATATAGCAGACTGCTGTGTAGCACAAGAGGCTGTATACCAGTCATCACATCTGGGGTTGGTGTTCCAGGGTTCTAATATCCATCAAAGCAACAGTTCTTTTGAGGATTAATCTAGCTACAGTATATACAGGCAGGCATGGTATATAGCAGACTGCGGTGTAGCACAAGAGGCTGTACTCCAGTCACATCTTGGGCTGGTGTATCAGGCTTCTAATATCCATCTAAACAGTCTTTTTGAGGATTAATCTACCCGTATAAAGGCAGGCTGGGTACATAGCAGACTGCGGTGTGTAAACTCCTTTTTAGGATTAATCTAGCTGTATACAGGCAGGGTACATAACAGACTGCAGTGTGTAAACTACCGTATATACTCGTGTATAAGCCGAGTTTTTCAGCACATTTTTTGTCCCCCCTCGGCTTATACACGGGTATATACGTAGCCCCGGCTGTATACAGCAGCCCCAGCTGTATACAGCCCCCCCGTGGTAACCAGGGCCCCCCTTGCTGCACACCTGTAAAGGAAGATGTCACTATACTTATCGCTGCCGCCGCCGTTCCGCTTCTCGGTCACCGCGCTGCTCCGGGTCTTCATGCTTCCTGTTCCTTCTCCGGCGTTCAGGAAATGACGTCATTGTTCGAGCGCCGGAGAAGGAACAGGAAGCATGAAGACCCAGAGCAGCGCGGTGACCGAGAAGCGGAGCTGCGGCGGCGGCGGCAGCGATAAGTATACTGACATCTTCCTTTACAGGTGTGCAGCAAGGGGGGCCCTGGATACCACAGGGGGGCTGTATACAGCTGGGGCTGCTGTATACAGCTGGGGCCCCTGTATACTACTTATGGGGGGGTCTGTATACCTCTGGGGCTGCTGCTGTATATACCGCCTAGGGCTGCTGCTGTATATACCCCCTGCGGCTGCTGCTGTATATACCCCCTGGGGCTGCTGCTGTATATACCCCCTGGGGCTGCTGCTGTATATACCCCTGGGGCTGCTGTATACTACTACTGGGGCTGCTGTATACTACCACTGGGGCTTCTGTATACTACTACTGGGGCTGCTGTATATACCCCTGGGGCTGCTGTATACTACTACTGGGGCTGCTGTATACTACCACTGGGGCTTCTGTATACTACTACTGGGGCTGCTGCTGTATATACCACTGAGGCTGCTGTATACTACCACTGGGGCTGCTGTATACTACCTCTGGGGCTTCTGTATACTACCACTGGGGCTGCTGTATATACCTCTGGGGCTGCTGTATACTACCACTGGGGCTGCTGTATATATCTCTGGGGCTGCTGTATACTACCACTGGGGCTGCTGTATATATCTCTGGGGCTGCTGCTGTATAAACCACTGGGGAGGCTGCTGTAACACTGCTGGGGCCTGTATGTACCACTGGGGAGGCTGCTTTATACCACACTTCTGGGGGCTGTATACTACCACTGGGGAGGCCTGTACACCACTGCGGGGGCCTGTATACCACACTGCTGGGGGCTGTACACCTGTGCTGGGGTCCACCCTCGGCTTATACACGAGTCAATAGGTTTTCCCAGATTTTGGGGGCAAAAGTAGGGGGGTCGGCTTATACACGGGTCGGCTTATACACGAGTATATACGGTAAACTCCTTTCAGGATTAATCTAGCTGTATACAGGCAGGGTATGTAGCAGACTGCGGTTTGTAAACTCCTTTTCAGGATTAATCTAGCTGTACACAGGCAGGGTATATAGCAGACTGCGGTGTGTAAACTCCTTTTCAAGATTAATTTAGCTGTATAAAGGCAGGGTATATAGCAGACTGATATGTGTAAACTCCTTTTCAGAATTAATCTAGCTGTATACAGGCAGGGTATATAGCAGACTGCGGTGTGTAAACTAAACTCCTTTACAGGATTAATCTAGCTGTATACAGGTAGTGTATATAGCAGACAGCGGTGTGTAAACTAAACTCCTTTACAGGATTAATCTAGCTGTATACAGGTAGTGTATATAGCAGACAGCGGTATGTAAACTAAACTCCTTTTCAAGCTTAATCTAGCTGTATACAGGCAGGGTATATAGCAGACTGCTGTGTGTAAACTAAACTCCTTTTCAAGACTAATCCAGCTGTATGCAGGCAGTATATATAGGCAGTGTATATATTCCATGGATTAAAATGTGCAAGGCACGTGGTAAGGGACGAGGAACTGGACGTGATGGTGATGGTGCATGCAAACCATGGGCAAGCTACAATTGTGCCACAACAAACACCCACATCTTCTCGCCTGACCTTCCTATCCCAATTCCTAGGGGACCGCAGCACACCACTATTAAACCCAAAGCAGTGTCAAAAGGATGTTAGTTGGATAGTGGAAAATGCTTCAAGCCAGTTTGCCACCACCACAACGACCCTGTCTTCCACATGGTTAAGTCTCAATAGCCATGAGTCTGGACTGCATATTCCTCACACTGATCCTCCTTCCTCCCACCATGCCGAATGGGATCCCACACTTGGACACTCTGAAGAGCTGTTCACTTTTCCATTTATAGATTCGGGTCTCTCGCCCGCTCCACTTGAATGGGGGCAAGAGGAGATCGGCGCATGTAGCAATACCCAAATATTTGAGCAAACACGGTCGCACAAAGGCAACGGTGGGAAACTGTCACAAAAGGATGACGATGATGAGATACAATTGCCAGCAACTCAGGAGGAGGACCAGGGTGCGGAAGTGGAAGACGATGTAGTGGATGATATATTAACTGACCCACTACCTGGTACACACCTTGCTTTTCATACACAGGAGTGGTGTCAGTTCCGACATGGAGCTGCTGGCACCAGTCCTCCAGTGGCCCAGTTGTTTGATAGGTTTTGCCCCTTTTGCACGGGGTTCGGGTTGCACTGTTTGGATCTCGTGGTTGCTGACTACAGAGTGTTTTGCTGACTGTGTATAGTATGGCAACGGTGGTATACCTGGGTAATTTGACCTCTTCACTGCCACAATTTAAGATGCGAACAGGTACTATCCCATTGTGTACATCGACCACCCCCCTGGCTGTCAACAGTGTAGGTCTGTGCTCTGTGCTAACGGGCCCCACTAATGCTTGATAGTCCTGCCCTCTCAGTCCTATAGCTGCACGACACCAAATCATCATTTCACTCATCATTTCACTCATTGGGGGTATCACAATAGGTAACGGGTCTGTCACCCGTGCTGTACCAATTTCGCCACCTGTAATTGTTACCTGTTGCTGGTGCAGGATGGATCGGATCTCACGCTGGATAACCTTCCTCTGACCAGGTCTAGCAGTGTCTGCAATCTGTTGAAGCAAAGACAAAAGTTCCTCCATGCAATTGCTAACAACATTTGTACCCAGTATGACATAAGGATCATTTGCATTACTGGCTTCTGCTACTACAAGGACCCCTTGGTTCTGTAATTCCACCCTCCCTACCTTTATGGGCACTTCTCTAACCCCCATCACAGTAATTGGTTCACCATTAGCTGCATGAAGGAAAAGGTCTATTTCAGGCTGTTTCAGTTCTGCATCAGCCCAATACTTTTTATAAAGGATATAGGGCAGTGATGGCGAACCTATGGCACGTGTGCCAGCGGTGGCACGCAGAGCCGCCTCCGCTGGCACGCAGCCTCGCCACCACACTGCCGCTTTGATCTGCCGGCGTGCGCCGCGCCGCCGGCAGATCAAAGCTGTATCTGAGCAGAGGAGACATTTCTCCTCTCTCAGACACTTCTAGGCCCGCCCTCCCGGCCAGCGTCATGTGACAGCGGTCACGTGACGCGCCCGGCATCACATGACCGCCCTCAGTGCTGGAGACAGGATGCAAGCTGCAGCAGCGGTGTAGGAAGAAAGGTAAGTATGAAAGTTTTTTTTTTTCACCAGCAGCCAGGATGGGGCCATACAAGGAGGAGGATGATGGGGCAATACTAGGAGGAGGAGGATGATGGGGCAATACTATGAGGAGGAGGATGATGGGGCAATACTATGAGGAGGAGGAGGAGGATGGGGCAATACTATGAGGAGGAGGAGGATGGGGCAATACTATGAGGAGGAGGAGGATGGGGCAATACTATGAGGAGGAGGAGGATGGGGCAATACTATGAGGAGGAGGAGGATGGGGCAATACTATGAGGGGGAGGAGGATGGGGCAATACTATGAGGAGGAGGAGGATGGGGCAATACTATGAGGAGGAGGATGATGGGGCAATACTATGAGGAGGAGGATGATGGGGCAATACTATGAGGAGGTGGAGGATGGAGCAATACTATGAGGAGGAGGAGGATGGGGCAATACTATGAGGAGGAGGATAATGGGGCAATACTATGAGGAGGAGGATGATGGGACAATACTATGAGGAGGAGGATGGGGCAATACTATGAGGAGGAGGAGGAGGAGGAGGATGGGGCAATACTATGAGGAGGAGGAGGATGGAGCAATACTATGAGGAGGAGGAAGATGGGGCAATACTATGAGGAGGAGGAGGATGGGGCAATACTATGAGGAGGAGCAGGATGGGGCAATACTATGAGGAGGAGGATGATGGGGCAATACTATGAGGAGGAGGATGATGGGGCAAAACTATGAGGAGGAGGATGGGGCAATACTATGAGGAGGAGGAGGAGGAGGATGGGGCAATACTATGAGGAGGAGGAGGATGGAGCAATACTATGAGGAGGAGGAAGATGGGGCAATACTATGAGGAGGAGGAGGATGGGGCAATACTATGAGGAGGAGGATGATGGGGCAATACCTGGAGGAGGAGGATGATGGGGCAATACCTGGAGGAGGAGGATGATGGGACAATACCTGGAGGAGGAGGATGATGGGGCAATACAAGGAGGAGGATGATGGGGCAATACCTGGAGGAGGAGGATGATGGGGCAATACAAGGAGGAGGATGATGGGGAAATACTAGGAGGATGGGGCAATACAAGGAGGAGGAGGATGGGGCAATACCTGGAGGAGGAGGATGGATGATGGGGCAATACTAAGAGGAGGATGGATGGATGGATGGATGGGGCAATACTAAGAGGAGGATGGATGGATGGGGCAATACTAAGAGGAGGATAGATGGATGGATGGATGGGGCAATACGAAGAGGAGGATGGATGGGGCAATACTAAGAGGATGATGGATGGATGGATGTATGGATGGGGCAATACTAATAGGGGGCAGGATGGGGCATATTGTTATGTGATGGGGCTGGATGGGGCAATACTAACAGGGGGCAGGATGAGGCATATTGTTATGTGATGGCAGGATGGGGCATATTATTGTGTGATGGGGACAAGGATGGGGCAGATTACTATGTAATGGAGGCAAGAATAGGGCAATACTACCAGGGGGCAAGTTGGGGCATATTACTATGTGATGGGGACAATGGTGGTGCAATAATACCAAGGGACAAGGATGGGGCACATTACTGCTGGATGGGGCATATTACTACATGGGGACAAGGATGAGACACATTACTGCAGGATGGGGCATATTACTTCAAGGGGACACGGATGGGGCATATTACTACAAGGGGAGAAGGATAGGGCATTACTGCAGGATGGGGAATATTGCTGCAAGAGGACAAGGATAGGGCATTACAACAGGATGGGGCATTACTACATGATGGGGCAGGATAGGGACATTACCACAAGGGGACAAGGATGGAACATTACCGAAGGGGACAAGGATGGGGCATTCTACAAGGGGATAAGGATGAAGACATTAGTACAAGAAGGGGGTCAGGATGGAGCACAACTGCAAGGAGAGGGTCAGTATGGAACATATAGCTAGGAGAGGATCAGAATGGAGCAAAATGCTAGAAGGAGAGGATCAGGATGGAGAACATAGCTAGAAGGAGGTGGTCAGGATGGAGCACATAACTACAAGGAGAGGGTCAGGATGGAGCACATTACTACAAGGAGAGGATCTGGATGGAGCCCGTAACTAGAAGGAGAGGGTCAGGATGGAGCACATAGCTAGAAGGGGAAGGACAAGATGAAGCACATAACTACAATGGGAAGGTCAGGATGGGAAACATTACTACACGGAGAGAGTCAGGATGGAGCACATAGCTACAAGGAGAGGGTCAGGATGGGACACATTACTGCAAGGAGAGGGTCATGATGGAGATATTACTACAGGACCATGATTTCAGTATGAAATCTGCTTGTATTCCATGATAAAATCTATCTCCTATCTGTCTAATATTCTGCATTTTTTCCATACAGATCAGTCCACCTGTTGTTTCTAGAAAGGGCAGTGGCAGCGGCTCAGCTTCAATGTCCAGTACACATGAGCTGTCTGACCACTGCCGAAGAGAAGAGAAGACTGCAAAGGTAAGTTTAAAATCAATTAATTGTTAAAATAATTGAATTGATCATCAATGTTTCAGGACTACAAGCCCTGTACAGGGAAGAGAGTTAGCATCTGCTGGCTCTTCCCCCTGTGCAGCGCTTTGTTTTAGGTTGCAGTTTGGGCACTCAGCCTCAGAAAGGTTCGCCATCACTGATATAGGGGATGGTGGTCACCTGTGACCCGGTGTCCAGTAGAGCAGGTCTCGGGATGCCATCCAGTACAATGGACAGAAACGGCCTCTGTCCGATGAAGGTCTTGTACCAGGTGGCTGGGCCTGTTGATCTAGTCCTTAGGTTTAGCCCCAGCCCCCAGGGACTGCTCGTTTAAAGGACAGCGCTTGGCGAGGTGACCGGTGTGGTTACAGCAGCGGCAGATGGGCTCCCCAGTGGAGCTGTAGTGGTTGGTGGGTCCTCCTCTGTATGCTGCAGCTTGCTTCCCTCACATCCAGGGGACATCGTCTGTGCTGTCGGCAAGTTGAATCAGCGGCTGAGGCTTGGCTTGGGGTCTTGGTGTTGGTTGCAGGCTCTGCTGTAACTGCATAGCGTCCATCAGTTTGGAGATATTTTTGTTTATCTCCTGTATCTCAGCACGCATTTCAGCCCGCAGAGAATCATATTTGTCAGGCTGCGCAGATTGTTCATTGTGTGTGGCTGCAGTCACAGGTACTGATTTTGGAGTAGCCTGCACCTCACCGTTGCACCACTATTTAATTGGAGCTTCATGGGTCTCTACCGGCTTTAACCCTTTGATGGCCATTTCTTTCAAGGTGTTAAAATCAGCATGTGGATTGCTCAATGACCACCAACTTACATTTTTACTGTCCTCGGGGAATAGCAGGCCCCGTATGAACTGTTCAATGAGGTGCTTGTTCTCATCCTGTACACTGGTAGGACTCACATGTATAAGTGCACGCAGTGCTTCTTCCAGGCGCCAGGCATAAGCTCTTATGTCATCTAATGGCCTCTGGTAGCAGTGATGGAAGTGCATGTGTATATCAGCCTCATTACACTCCTCAAAGTTAGCTATCAGTTTATTGAATATAGCAGGGGCTGATCTGCGTTCAGCAGCAGACCAGGACGCACTTCCTTTCTCTGCTGCACAAGTTAACTGTCCGAGTACCATAGCAGCACGTTGTTGGCCGGTCATAGCATACATATCTAGAACACCATTGATCTTTCGCCTGAACTCATCCAGAGTATCAGAACGGCCATCATACTGGGGCAACCACTTGGCCCCCGGGATGTATGGCAATGACATGGGCATTATTGGGGCGACTGTACCCGGAGCGCCGGAGGTGCTCGCAGTGCTACCAGAGGCAGCCATTGAGTGTCCGGTGTTATTCTGGGGATCAGTGTAGGCAGCGCTGTCGTCGCTGGAGGAGGCCGACATGTTGGAGGCCCCCCTAGTGAATTACAGCCAGCCATTGAAGGGTTAAACAGTTCGGGAGTTTCCGGACTGCAGCGCTCGGGAATGCTCGGCTGAGCTAGGGGCAGGTTTCAGTTTCGCGCTCTGCAGACTGGCACGCCCCCTTTCTTCCCGCTCTTATGCGCAGTAACAGTCACTCAATGCAGTCAATAAACGCACACAGCACCCGGTAATACCGGGCACGGGATCCTGTTCGTGACCGCCAGAAAGAGATGTGTCGCCCCAGGGTGTGGGGTGCTCGGGTATGAGGCGGCAAAAGGAGTAATGGTGTCAAGGGGAATGGCGGCCGCGCCTGATCCTGTATCCTGGGGACTATTCTCTTGAAAGGGGGGAATTATTTACAAGGATTATTTACAGTTTGTCGTGACGCCACCTGAAGTACCTGGTGAGATATCACCAGCGCCGCTACTGTCTTCCGAAGGTCGGTGGTATTGCGGCAGTGATGGTGTAGTCCTCCGCAGGCAGGACTGGGACCTCCGGAGCAGCAAAGTGAGGGTGAGCAGGTTGTAGTGGAGCTGAGTTTGTAGAGGGAGAGTAAGAATAGTCTATAGAGGGGCACCGTGAGTGAGGAGGAAGGATGCACGCACACAGAAGAAGTCTCTTTTACCTTTTTACTGGTGTTAGTGACTCACTCAGACCAGGGGACTCAGGTCTCAGGCGCAGTCTGTAGGTCACGGGTGGCGGTGGTGCCTGAGGCTGTGAGCCTGGTGGTCAATAAAAAAAAAAAGGGGAAAAACTAAAAGAAAAAGAAAAAAATAAAGTTGTTGTTCGTGACGCCACTTGTAGGCTCTGGTGAAAGCACCGGCGCTGCTGGATCCTCCGGGGTGATGGGCGGCAGCAAGATGGAGTGGCTCCCTACAGGTGAAGCGGAATCCCCAGGGTGTTGGAAGTAGGAATAAAATAGTGGAGTATGGCAGCGCAGTCGTTGGGTAGCAAGGCAGATCAATAGCAGTTAGAGGATGAAGACACTGACACGTTGCTCACTCTGAACGGGTATTGACTCTGGTATTCTGCAGCATACAAAGTAATGCAGTTCTTGTTGCCAGGTAGTGGACCGGGTGGTTCTTGCAATGAGTAGTGTCCCTCTGAAGCTCCTCTGATGTTCCCTCTCTATCACGATCTGTCCCTTGCTCTGCTGCCCTGCTATACCTGTATGGGAGCACTGAAGACCCTCGGTTGGGTTACCGCTGCGGACGTCTCTCTCCGCAGTCCCTGGCCTTCAATGGTGGGCAAGGATATTCAGTCACCCATTCTATTCTTGGCCCCTTTCTCTTCTGGGTCACCAGATTGAGGTGCCCTCAATGGTGGGTGCTCCTGGTATAGACTACGATGGTTGTTGGCTGATGGGTCATGCTCCTATATATACATCGACCACACCGGGTTTGTGGTTCAGGGATGTAGCCTGCTGCACCACCTCGGAGCCGGTAATCCGGGTTTGGACTGGGCAAGGATATTCAGTCAACCGTTCTATTCTTGGCCCCTTTCTTTTCTGGGTCACCAGGTTCAGGTGCCCTCCCAGTTAGCTGCCTCATTGCTTTGCTGTTACTCCTCCGCCTCTGCTACATCTGCTGCGCAGCTCTGTGTAGCTCCCTTCTGGCTTCTCAGCTCTTTTCTGTTCTAACTCCTTCACTCGACTTGACTCACTTCCTGGTTCTCTCTCAACTAACTCCTTGCTGCTTTTCCCACTGCTATATAACCGAGCTTCTCCTCCCACCAGGACCGGTTACCCTAGTGACGGGTTTCTAATTGGTCCTGTAACACTAAGTGTTGCATGTGGTGCTGGAGCTTCAGGATTATCCTACTCATTGCTAAAACAAAGAATACGACACCTTCGGTCAGGGGTGTAGTACCCTTTTGTGACGCACTCTTAGTGGGGCGCCACATTAGGCAGGTAAACGTTCCAGGACACTGACGAGTGACCGGGCTGCACAGTGGGTTCCCACAGCAAGTGGGTATAAGGCCTCCCCTGACTTTGAAGTTGCTGAAGCACAGTCTGCTGTAGCCTGACTTGCCTCCACTCTCTCCCTTTGTCTGTCTCTCTCCTCCTGTGCGATCTCCGGGATGACACTCTCTGGACACTGCAGTTACCTGCTGTTCCTGGCTCCCTCTCTTGACCCTCCTGGCAGACCGGGTAGCTGGAGCTTCCACGGTGCAATGGGGTTTTCTGTGGGCCTATAGTTCCCCACAGGTGTGGATCCCCAATATCCAGCTTTCTCCTGGAGCGAACTCTCGCCTGAGCTACTTGTTCCCTTCACTTCTATGCTTTGAACTCCCTGCCTTCAGTCCCACTTAGGCTATGGGATGCTGAAGGGCCACTCCGGGTCACTGGCTCAGGCCTGTACGCAGCACCGAACACCAGGACTTCCTTGCAGCTCTTCTAACATCTGCACACACTCTGACTAGCTCCTCCCAGCAGCAGTATATATAGGGGATCTTGCCTAAGGTCAGCAAGTGGAGCTCCCCCTACTGTGGCGGGGTGGAAGGTGTTGTTTGTAGTAGGTACCTGCTGTGGATATCTGTGGTTACCTGCGTGAGCAGAGCGCCACACTAGGCACAAACACAGGTCTCTGACCTACCTCTCTGTGAAGTCATGTAGTACTCCACAAAACTAATGGTGGTCCCACCTGTGTGTGGCGGGGCATGACTTTTATGGGAACGCTTGCACGAGCTTTGACTTCATGTGGCCTTCTAGGCCTAAACAGGTCTCTGACGTATCTCTCTGTTTTTTCTATAGTATTCCACAAAACTAATTGTGGTTCCACTTGTGTGTGGCGGGGCATGACTTTTATGGGAACGCTTGCACAAGCTTTGACTTTATCCGGCCTACTAGGCACAAACACAGGTCTCTGACCTACCTCTCTGTGAATTCATGTAGTACTCCACAAAACTAATTGTGGTCCCACCTGTGTGTGGCGGGGCATGACTTTTATGGGAACGCTTGCACGAGCATTGACTTCATGTAGCCTTCTAGGCCTAAACAGGTCTCTGACGTATATCTCTGTTTTTTCTATAGTATTCTATGGGAATGCTTGCACGAGCTTTGACTTCATGTGGCCTTCTAGGCCTAAACAGGTCTCTGACGTATCTCTCTGTTTTTTCTATAGTATTCCACAAAACTAATTGTGGTCCCACCTGTGTGGCGGGGCATGACTTTTATGGGAACGCATAGGTTAACACAGTTCTGTGAACTCTCTCACTTAGAACTCTGCTCTCCACAACTTAACTAAATATCTACCTAATACAATTGGTTCTGCTTATCTTAGAAATCTGGTTTCTCTGTCCCTGCTCCTCCACCCCTCCCTAACCCGACTCTGCTTTGCGTCACCTGTCATATCCACCAGAGCATATAACACTGTTTTGCCTTTTTTTTTTTCTTTTCTCTTCTTTCCTTTTTTTTCCTATTGCTTATGTATAAATGTATGTGTCTTCAGAATTTGTGTCATTACCAGCCTGAAGAAGGGAACTCAGTGTCCCAAAAGCTTGCTATGTTTACCATCTTTTCAATTTGCCATTAAAAGGTATCAACCACTGAGGACTCTCAGATTGCAATATATTTTTCTAAATATTTCCAATACCTCCCTTGGCTCAGTTATATAGCTCCCATCTGTCCCGTTAATCCCATATATCCTAGTGGAGGCTCTCTGAGCAGCCGAGATAATCGACAAGAGGTGCCCCACCTTCTCTCCCTCCTCAAAATAGACTGCTTTTTGGAATGCTCTCTTGTATTCTGCGTTTTTCAAGTAAAACTGATTAACTTCCGTGTGAGCCCTTTTGAGTCTACATCTTGCCTCCGGTGTAGGGTCAAATATCATCCCCTCCTCAGCTGCATTAAGCTCATCAAGCACAGCTCATTCCTCATTACGACTAGCTGATTTGCGCCTGGCAATATCCCTTATGAACAAACCTCTCAAATAAGCTTTCATAGTCTCCCACATAACTGTCCCACTGGTGCTCCCATCGTTCAAATTGAAAAATTCTTCTAATTCCTTGCCAAGATTGTTTACATCGATATATTTTAGCCATTCAGGGTGTAAGTTCCAGCTACCCCTAGTTCTGTTTCTCCCCCTTTCAACCCTCAGGGACACCGCCAAAGGACTATAGTCCAACAGTGTTCGTGGTAGGTACTCCATCCCTCCCACCAGGCTATCAAACCGATCACTACCCAATGCCAGATCTATACGCGACAGGGTGTGGTGTGTAGAAGAGTAGCAAGAGTATGCCCGGGTCTCCCCATTCCTCACCCTCCATAAGTCCCTTAGCCCCAATTCATGAAGGAATTGTCCAAACGTGGTTGGTCCTTTTCTCCCCTCATTTCCGGCCACAGCTGGCCTATCCCAATATTCGTCTATAATGTTGATTGCTCTCAGTTTGAGAAAGAAGATAAAAATCTTGTGGTTGTGATACCTTTTAATGGCTAACAAAAATTAAATAAATGATGTTATAAAGCGAGCTTTCGAGACGATTCAGGTCTCTTCATCAGGCATGGTATGACAAGATATTGAATGAAACTCAAAATATATGCATGCACAACTAAAATGATTGGACATTTGACTGAATAAACTTTAAACATTACAAGGACTGGACATTTAGTAAAATAAACAAAGCAGCCTTGGAGAGGATTTTCAATCAGGCAGGCCCAGTGGTCATAAAGTCTCTAGGACACTAATTTATAAGAAAACCTGGTGTCCAAGATTTCCATGTCTTTGAACAACATTGTTTAGACATGGTAATGAGCCATAAAACCATCAGCGATGTTCAGTCCATTCTGTATACAATTGAAACTTCTAATTAGCTTGGATTCACAGACTCTTCAATGCTTTTGGGATCTGAAATTACCCCTCAAAATTAAAACCTTCATATTATCAATGTTATGTCCTTGGCCAGAAAAATGCTCCGCTACTGGAAAATAGATTTTTTTTGTGTGTAATTGTGTGACGATGAGACCTAATCCTTGCTCTTAGACGTTGCCCAGTCTCCCCAACATAAAAACACCCCACTGGGCATATGGTGCACATAATTAAATATACCACATTGGAAGAGGAGCATGTGAAAGTCCCAGGAATCTTATAATCCTGCTGTGTGTTGGGGATCTGTATCCTGTCTCTGGTCTTTATGTGAGCACAGGTTTTGAAGCTCTTCACATTGTATGGATATGTTCCTTTTGGTGTATCCGAGGGCATCAAACTTCAGACCATGATGTTTCTTAAATTGGGAGGCTGCCTGTAGCACAGCAAGGGAGGGTCTTTGAATATTATTTTTAGTTAGTCATCCTTGTGTTGGATGTGATGTAGGATTTGCCCAGTGGGCAGGGGCGTATCTAGGGGGGTGCAGCCGGACTTTTTGCACCGGGCACCGCTCAGTGGGGGGCGCCGGTGCCATCATCAGGTGACCAGGCATCCGGCGCTGGCACTGCAGCGCCGCTGCCAGAACTAATCTCCTCCTCGCCTCATATTAGCACGGACGGCCGTGGAGTGCACACACAAGCCCTGCTGCTGGTCCGCCCCCTAGCAGTTACCACCCCCCCCGGCTGACGTCACCGGCACCGCACAGTGGGACAGAGAGGACTGGAGAAGAAGAGCCTAAACAGGCGGGAGGGGAGGGGGGGTGGTGGCTGACCCGGCTGGGAGTTATGAGGTGTATATATGTATACATCAGGCGCAGGCACACACTATGAGGTATAATATTATACCTCATAGTTTGTGCCTGCCTGGTGATGTATACAGTATATACACCTCATAGTGTGTGCCTAATATATATACAGTATATATACACCCCATAGAGTGTGCCTGATGTATACATATATATACCTCAGGTATATATATGTATACATCAGGCACACACTATGGGGTGTATATATACTGTATATATATTAGGCACACACTATGAGGTGTATATACTGTATATATGACACACTGTATATATAATGTGTATATATATATATAGAACTGACTGCACACAGAGCACAGCTGTATATAGAGGACAGGCTGCACACACAGCACAGCTGTATATAGATGACAGTCATCTATATACAGCTGTGCTCTGTGTGTGCAGCCTGTCCTCTATATACAGCTGTGCTCTGTGTATTATGTGTTTCACTGCTTAGTGTCCCCCCCTTCTCCAGGGCCAGCAGGGCTCCGGAAATAGTCTGTGGTCACCACCTGCAGAACCGCTACTTTGATGGGGCCGTTACACGGGACGACATCGCCGGATTTATCGCCGGATTTATCACCGGGTGGGGGGGGGGCGCCAAAATAAATCCTTGCCCCGGGTGCCAGAAAACCTAGTTACACCTGTGCCAGTGGGGTCTTTTTATGTTGGGGAGACTGGGCAACGTCTAAGAGCAAGGATGAGGTCTCATCGTCACACAATTACACACAAAAAAATCAATTTTCCAGTAGCGGAGCATTTTTCTGGCCAAGGACATAACATTGATAATATGAAGGTTTTAATTTTGAGGGGTAATTTCAAATCCCAAAAGCATTGAAGAGTCTGTGAATCCAAGCTAATTAGAAGTTTCAATTGTATACAGAATGGACTAAACATCGCTGATGGTTTTATGGCTCATTACCACGTCTAAACAATGTTGTTCAAAGACATGGAAATCTTGGACACCAGGTTTTCTTATAAATTAGTGTCCGAGAGACTTTATGACCACTGGGCCTGCCTGATTGAAGATCCTCTCCAAGGTTGCTTTGTTTATTTTGCTAAATGTCCAGTCCTTGTAATGTTTAAAGTTTATTCAGTCAAATGTCCAATCATTTTAGTTGTGCATGCATATATTTTGAGTTTCATTCAATATCTTGTCATACCATGCCTGATGAGGAGACCTGAATCGTCTCGAAAGCTCGCCTTATAACATCATTTATTTAATTTTTGTTAGCCATTAAAAGGTATCACAACCACAAGATTTTTATCTTGTTTCTCACACTGAGAGCAATCAACATTTTCTCAACTGGCTAACATGGTACCAAACCTTTTTCTTCTATAATGTTGTTCACATCTCCAACAATCATGATAGGCGTGTTAGGTCGCTTCAGGGACAATTCCATTATCTCCAGTATTTTCTTCCCGGAGTATGGGGGGGATATTGACGTGCACCCAGGGCTGTGGGGTACTCGGCTCTCGGGCTCTCTCTCTCTTCTTTTAGTCAGGGTTTTCACGGGTGGCCATAGCGGAGCCGTGGCCCTGGGGGTCAACTGAAAATATTATTGTTTTGAGGGATTTCTATTTACAGGGGATTATTCACAAGTTGTCTTCGTCGTGACGCCACCTGCTGAGTCTGGTGATGATCACCAGCGCTGCCACAGTCCTCCGGTGGTCGGTGGTATTGCGGCTTAGATGGAATAGTCCCCGCAGGCGGGACTGGACCACCGGGGCAGTAATGCTGGAATAAAAACAGTTTGTAATTGGAAGGATGCAGCAGAGTCAAAGCTTCACTTCACCGGGTAACTTTACTTGAACACTCTCTTTCAGCTTACAGTTCAACAGTTCATTAGATGGTATACTGGGGAATGCTCTAGGCTGCAATTGGGATTTTTGGCTGCAGATGGAACCCTCCTTTATGTTCCCTTCTTTTCCTTCTATTCTGTTCCCAGTGCGAAGCCTGATCTCCTGTAGATAATCTGGCTTCCTGCTGCTTCTTGTTCTGTCTCCTCTTCCTTTTGTACCCGTCGGGTTAACCTTCTGTTGAATGCCGCAGCTGCCTACTGCGCTTCTGGCTTCCCTCTTGTGGGAACTTTTGGAGTCAGGGCCGTATTTATAATATCCCTGTTTAGCGGATTTTCTGTGAGACTTGGAGTACTCACAGGTGCGGGCTCCGGTACCCGAGTTTCTTCCTATGGGGCAAACTCTATCCGTTACTCGCTCCCCACTCAAGTTAACTCTGCAATCCTGAGTTTCTTGCTTTCGATGTTACTTTTGGGATCTGCGCCGAGATGGCCCTCTTAGTTCCTTCAGGCTGGCTGCCTGGTTACCTCCAACTCCACTCTTCCTCCTCCGAACCTCTGACTCGACTCTCCTCTACCGACTGACTAACTGAGCTCTCCGGTTCCCTTTAGAGGTCGCTAGGACCCTCTCGGGGTTCCTCCCACCACTATCCTAGGGTGTGAGTGCAGCTCTAGGGCTCCATCTTGTGACCATTGTCCCAATTGCAGTGGAGTACTACACCACTTTTCTGGGTGCAGTACCCCTTTTGTGGCACCTACGTAGTGGGGCGCCGCAATATATAACGCTGCTAGGCCGATCTCCATCCCATTCAGTTTACCCAACAGCAGGATATATTGCCCTTTTTTCTCAATGTGAACTGCCACCTCTTCAAATGGCACCCCCACAGGTATAAGAACCAAGACACCCCTGGCATAGGACGAGTATGTAGAATGATACGTTTTCTGCAGCCATCTCTTAATTAGAACCTCCACCTTTTCCTTCACTAAATGCGTCTCCTGCAGACATATTATGGCAGGTCTAAGGGACTTCACTTGATCCAAAATTGCCACCCTCTTTGTCCCATCTGAGAGCCCTCTGATGTTCCAGCTGATAATCTCATAACTATCTCCCATAGTAGCACAATAAGCAAGCATCTTCCCACCCAAATATGGTCGCCCAACCATAGATTAGATAAATTACAAATCTACCCTCTTTTCCCCCCCACCCCCTCCCCCCAAACATACCCCGTAAACAAGATTAATTAATATAACCCTCATCGTCACACTCTTCTCAGAGAGAGCAAGAGCAAACACTCTAGAACGTCTTTACCGCTCTCTGCATAGTATCGATATCCACTGCGGTTCACGGTCCCCCGCCGCAAGCAGGAGTATTAAAACCCTCCCGGTGAGAAAAGAAAAAAGAAAGACAAGGTAAGGAGAACTAATAAAGGAAAAAAAGGGGGGGAGGGAAAGGGGGGAAACTAATAACAGTTTGCACCCGTGCCAACAGTTTGTATGCACATCCGCCCGCTCGGTACTAGGCATCCGTCTCCAGCACCTTCTTCGTCACCGGTCTGGGAAACTTTGCTCGTAACGTCCAGGCTCAGTCTTTCTTCTTGACAAAGAAGGTAATATTGTTGCGCCACTCTGTAATTGTCATCGGGAGCAGGGTATTTGAATGGGAACCTCACCTGTGCTTGTTGTGCTGTCTGCACAACAAGAATTAGTGCATTGATGTTTATCTCCCTGTGTCCTCGGCTAATAAGCGGCTGTGGATGATGAAGATTTTGCTGCGTCCTTAATCCCAGCACCTCACATGTGAGTCGTCACGTGGTGGGTCCGTGGGTGTGTTCAGGACGTCATCCAAGGTCCTATTGCCCGGAGCTGCTCCATACCTCACTCCGCATAGCGGAGGAACGAATGTATTTCAAAAGAGTAATAGGTATTTGTGTGAGCGCTGGGGAATCAACCGGCACCAAGGCTATTATGAATAGTTACCTCTCGGCTTTATTTGTACAATAAAAAGGCAGGGTCCTTTAGGCCACAACGCATTTCTACGCTCTCCAAGCGTCTTCCTCAAGTGGAATTCCACTTGAGGAAGATGCTTGGAGAGCGTAGAAACGCGTTGTGGCCTAAAGGACCCTGCCTTTTTATTGTACAAATAAAGCCGAGAGGTAACTATTCATAATAGCCTTGGTGCCGGTTGATTCCCCAGCGCTCACACAAATACCTATTACTCTTTTGAAATACAGTCTTTCTTCTTATCCTTCTCCGCTCTCAGTTTCCTGGCATTAACCTCCATCCACTTCATGGCGTCGTCAGGGGTTTGGAAGAAAAAGACTTTATCCATGGCTGCGACCGTCAGTTTTGCAGGATAAAACATAGAATAAGTAATGTCCAGTGCCCGGAGTTTCTCCTTAACTTCGCTGTAACTTCTCCGGAGTCTTTGTACCTCGGGTGAAAAGTCAGGGTAAAAGGAGACATCATATCCATCAATAGTCAGATCTTGCATTGTCCTGGCTTTCCACAGTATTATATCTTGATCACGATAGTTCAGAATTTTTGCTAGAAAAGTACGTGGGCCTTCCCCGGGGGGTAGGGGCCTCATTGGAACCCTGTGCGCTCTTTCCAATGCAAAAAGTTGTGTCAGGTTTTCAGCTCCAAATTTGGCCAACAACCAGTCCTCTATAAACACCGTGGGATCCCTTCCCTCAGATTTTTCCGGGATTACCACTATACGGAGATTGTTTCTCCTAGAACGTTTCTCCAAATCATCCGTCTTGGCGGCAATATCAGAGATCCTCTGTGACTGCCTGTTTTGAATTTTATACATATTAGTAATCTGGTCTTCAGCCTGACCTACACGCTCCTCCACCTCGCTCATCTGGATGTCTGCCCTCTGCATGGCTTCTTTGATGCCCGTTATTTCCTCCTTAATTCCATCCACTCTCACAGTCAGTGTGGTTAGTGCAGTCTTACAGAACATAACTACCCGAAAAACATCAGTAAGTGTGGGCTCTGCAGCTTCATGAGGCAGCACATCGACTTCCCCAGCCTTAGCTGCATTACATTGCTCAGTCATCCCATCAGGAGTTTCAGGGTTAATCTCTTCCTCCGCTTCTTTCTCCATCTCCTCAGCCCCCACCTCTCCCCTCCTGACCCGCACTGCTTCTGTTAGGGATTCCTGACCCCTGGCAAATCTCTTCAGCCTTGCAGCCACCTCCAGCCTCTGCACATATTCTGCGGTTTGCCGCTCTGCCTCCTCCTCAGCGTTGGCGCCATTTTGGGCCAGCACCCCACTCTCAGGCCCTGCATCCCTTTGCCGCCTTTTCCCCATTACCGCCGCACTGGACCGCCTGGATCTTCTCTCCAGCATCTCCGGAGTTGCAAGCACCTGTGCAGGGAAATAAATCTTCACCGTGGAGGATGTACAACAGGATGTAAGCAGGATTAATGACGGAGCTGCAGCAGGACCCGACCGCTCACATCAGACGCTAGGCCACGCCCCCATCGTTAACGATCTTTACTTTGGCAACACGCCACCTACTTGGAGAAGAACGAGTGAATGATGTTACAAAGTGGCAGGAATAGGAGAATTGTGAACGACATAGTTCAAAAAGGTGTTACACTGAACGGTGTTGCTTGTTGAACCAATGTCAATTGGACGACGAGAACGATAAATTTGAGGTCAGGATCTCAAATTTATGATCTCCGATCCAACAATTTATCGTTCAGACATCCTACGTTTACATGCAACGATGACAAAATGAGATTGGTTGAACGATCTAAAAACCGTGACGTTTAAACAATATCGTTAATGATATCGTAGCGTGTGAAGTAGCCATTAGTCTCTCCTATCAAACTTTTAATCAATGTACGCAGTTCTTCTAAACAATGTCTTGAACGACCCATATTTCTCAGATTTTCATGGAGAAATGCATATACAACATGTGCTGGCTTCACCCTTAAATAAGTTTTACCTGATTCACCCCTGTTTCTTCACAGAATGACTTCACTAATTGAACTTCCTACTGCTATTATTTTGAACAAACCCCTTTTCAATTAATTATTCAAATACACAGACTTAAAAACATGCAGATCATGAATATGCTGGTTTTCAAAGAATTAACTGCACCAACTAGAAAATTGTTTGACATGTGGTAATATAATTTATATAGAAAAACAGTGAATAATCTAGTTAGTCATATTGGACTGCTATAATTTTTTTTTTTTTAAACAATATGTTTATTGAATTCTGCATAAAGTCAAAGCAGACATTCTATAGGGCCAAACACATGCCCACAACAATGCCCAAAACACCGGTCATACAAATTATACAAATTTAACACTATAGTTATGAAATAAAAGAAGAAATACATACACAAAAGAACAAAAACAAAGAAAAGAAAAAAGGAATGGATTAATTACATTAATTTCCCCATATAGTAGATGGTTGTGAAAAGTAATTTATATCTGTAAGTGCTGCAATTGTCAATTGGCTCATGTTTACTCTTTTTTAAAGGGAACCAACCACCCCAAATGACCCCCCGGACTATTAATATCGTTCCCTACACCCAGCACATACATGTGCTGCAAGGTTTTTTGCTAAAAATAATGCTTTTTAAAAGTTGAGATAATGATTTATAAAGTATTTAACGAAGGGACGGGTGGGCGTTACTTAGCTGGGGCTAAAGCCGGGTTGCAGCTGCCAGTCATCCTCCTGTCTCCCCTCGCAGCAGTAACGGCCAGCCCTTTCTTGTCGTCACAGCCTGCTGAGCCTGGTGCACGGGATCTCATGCCCGTGCACACGTCATCAGCTACAGCCGGGTCGCGAGCGCGCACTCTGACTTCCACAGCCGAGCGCAGGAAGTCAGAGCGTGCGTGCTCGCGACCCGGCTGTAGCTGATGACGTGTGCACGGGCATGAGATCCCGTGCACCAGGCTCAGCAGGCTGTGACGACAAGAAAGGGCTGGCCGTTACTGCTGCGAGGGGAGACAGGAGGATGACTGGCAGCTGCAACCCGGCTTTAGCGCCAGCTAAGTAACACCCACCCGTCCCTTCGTTAAATACTTTATAAATCATTATCTCAACTTTTAAAAAGCATTTTTTTTAGCAAAAAACCTTGCAGCACATGTATGTGCTGGGTGTAGGGAACGATATTAATAGTCCGGGGGGGTCATTTGGGGTGGTTGGTTCCCTTTAATACCTGGGGAACAATGCAGGGGGAAGGTAGGGAAAGAGGCCCAGATTCGTCTTGTGTCTCTGAAGAAGAGAGAGGGGATCACAGAGTACCCCATTTAACCAACCATCCCCATGTACACACAGTGGGTTAATTAACCAAGGTTCCTATATTTTATCAGTTTTCTTTTTTGCTTTAGGCGTGTGTGCCAGTGCCTTCTCATATTAACAGTTCGTCTGGTTATCTCCCTCACCGAAGGGATGCTCGCTCCTCTCCATTTAGCCGTGATAGCTGACCTAGCGGCGATCAGGATGTGTGACAAAATTCCTCTAATTTCCCAGAGGACATCCATTAACCCCATATGTAGGATTCCCACTCTTGGTGATATCTTTAAAAATGAAACGCCAGTACATCCCTTAACAAACTATCCAGTGCCAGAATGATTGAAGTTTTGGACAAAACCACCACATGTGGCCCAATGTGCCCCCTCTATTGCATCCTTTCCAACATAAAGATGATGACTCAGTCCCGAAGTGTGCCATCTGCGGACTGCTATTATTTTGAACACTACTGTATGCTTTTCAGCATTTTGTAGCCAACTTTGCTTTTGTGGTATACCTAGAGGTAATTTGTCTTGGTATAGAGACTAGGAATGAGCAAACTTTTCTTCGAGACAATTTTAAATTTGGCACGAACGCTAACGATTTGGTTCGTGATCAGGAAACCTGAGCAATTTTCTAAAAAATCAGTGACCGCGTTTTTGTTTCGGTGAAAAGTTAAAAATTTGAAAATGGCCCTAAAGCTTTCCTTGAAGATTTAGGGCCAAACTCTCATTAGAAAACCCGGTGGTTGAGAACACCACTAACCTAAGGTTAGGTGAGTTAACAGCCATCGGGTCCACTGGTTTCTTTGAACCTGTAGAATTTAATGGAGCTTTAAAATAAAGTTTTGCCCTGAGTTTCCAGGTTTTGGGATACCTCCACGTTGAGAATTTTTGGAACAGGTTCACATATGGCAGCAGTTGTGAAATTCAGGAACTTTAAAATCTCCTTGAAACATCCCTTTAATTAACCTTTTAATTTTTTTTTACATTTATTTTTATTTTTATAGTTTTTTGTTTAAAAGCAAAACTTTATTATTGCAGAGGATCAGCAGCATGCGAGGCCACCTCTTCTATACTTCTCTGCAATTCAGATAAAAATAGCATATGTCCATTATATGCTTTACATATATGGTCTTATAGTTCTGTTCACATACATAAAACATCATAATATGGATATTGTTTCTTGAAAATGTTGAATCCCTTCATTTCCTTTGATTCCATACGTTTAGAACACCGATTTTTGGCTTGCATACAAGTGTGTTATTATAGCATTGATCTTGAACCTGTCCATGCATTGCCCACTAGCCCTATTCAACATTCCAGAAGAACTGTTGGTGAGCTAAACAAGCTATTTTTTCTTTCTTATTTCTCCTCCAAGTATGTCAGACTTCAATAATCACTCGCCCCAACCACAAGACCAGATGTTACCTGTGGCATGGGGAATGGGATTTATAAGTCAAGTGCCTTCAGCAGCCCACCCCATGCAGGGCTGAATGAGGAGCTAGGCAACCAGCTTGAGCAAACAATAATAGCCTCTAAGTGATTGGGTCCTAGCGCTGGAAGAGCCGAGACCCAAGGCAAAGGAAAGGCTGGCTCCATCTTGGGATTGCCATATAATGCAGCAACACTGTGTTACTATGTTCCTGCAGTATGCACTTTGGAGATGTGATAAATCCACCAAAGTAGATGCCTGCTCTGGAGGACCTCATTTTGCTCACCTCCCCAGGGGCTGAGGGTGCTTCACCTCAAACAGAGCCACAATCAGAGGAAATACCACATATGTGAGCTGGAGTATGACTGCGCTTCCCATGCTCTAACCCTGATATACAGCGGGCTCTTAATACAGTGCTATTCTGGCATTTCTGAAGAGATCCCACTGGAATGGAGCTTAGACTAAGGAAGTCAGATGTTCTGTGCGCTAGCTGGGAGTCAAACCAGCACAGGTCAGAGGCAGGATCCTGCAGCATGCCTGGTCTTATTAAACCTGCATCTGGTGTTGCAGCCAGTGGGTCGGCAATTCGAGTAGGAGGTAGTACTGGCAGAATCACCTGTTTCCTTGCCGTCTGTAACACCTCTGCCACAGGCCTTTGAATGGAAGAATGCAATAAGGAGCCCAATACCCCCTCCCAGCAACTATCCTTATAGGCATGAATCAACCTGGCCCTTGTCATTTCTGGAAGAAATTAGGCTCTCAGATGCCCTTGTCCAAGAGTGGTTTCAGGGGCCTAAGTGTAACGACTTACGTACCCAATGGCCGGGTGGCGACCTTCTCTCAGAAGAGAGGATTTAGGTTCCTAGCTGAAGACAGGACAAGTGCCAGGTGCTACGTAAACTGTTCCACCCTGCTGTGTAATCATCTGCCTTCACAACAGAGCACTCTCTATGTTGGGGAGGTGGTCACCTTCATGAAGGTAAAGGGCAGCAAAGGGTGGTACGAGGTAGGGGTAAGTGAGATTGTCACTGCAGTATAATTCTAAGCCTGTCAGCAGGAGGCCGACATGGAGAAGATGGAGCATTGGCTGTTGGCCAGGCCTGACCATATTAGCCAGCCAGCTGCAGTGAAACTCATAGGAGCCAGAGATCCTGAAGGGTGTGTCATTGTTGCCCATGTTCCTTCGGCCTATGACTTGGTTATTTTACCAAAAAAGAAGTGAGGAAAGCACTTCAAAACTCATTGAATAAAGCCACCTTTGAAGTATACAGTATATCTCCTCAGTCTTTTATCTCACAGCAGCCCGGAACTCATATCCACCTTTTATATCCATTTATCTGTTTTTTATTGCCATGTGGGGCATGTGGATTTCTGCAGCAGATGTTCTATGCGATTCCAACTGGTTATGTGTCACACAACCTGACTAGTTGAGCAAACCAGTTAACAAAACCCATATTGGCATCATATTTAGTATGCACCCGACCCCACGGATTTATCATCCTATGGTCGGTGCAGATGCAAGACATACTCATCAATCATTGTAAACAAATCAAAAAGTGAGTACCATGTAGATGAGCAAACCAATATTTTATTCCCTTCATTTATCACCAGGATATGACCCTATTTGTGCTTTAACTTTATCCGCAGTTTCCTGAAGATAGATAGATAGATAGATAGATAGATAGATAGATAGATAAGATCAAAAAAATGGACAGCAGCACATCCTTTTCAAATCACAATGTGGATTTATTCCCGGACTGCGACGTTTCGGCTACATCAGCCTTCCTCAAGCAGTACAGTCCAAATGAATCAGTGCATATATTTATAGGGCCCACACAGGGGCAATAACAATTAATAGTGATTATACAATTAAATTTATAAGAACTGTTTTTATACAGTAGTTAATAGTAGTGAAAGATACCCTTCATACCATAAAGTGCCATATATAGTGCTTATGTGTAGTTAAAATAGTTATATTTAAAACTCAATATTAACGGATTGAAATGTTACATAATCTCATAATTGGCAATAATATATTAATTTCCTACACCCATTTTACACAATCGCGATGATTACAGTCTAAATTAGGCCAGTTTGTAGCTCACACATACCATCTCGCAGTACAGCCCGCAACTCCATGTGGGACGCTCACGCATGCCCAGTTGCGCTATCGTCCGCGTCTCGCGCATGCGCGAAGCTTCGCTAACGGGAATCTCGTGCTCCCAGCTCGCACGGGTTCCCGCGCGTGCGCAATGCATATGCGAGATTCTCGGCGGCCATTACTTTCCATAGCAACGCTGACAACACCTGAATTAACTATTTGTAAATATCAAAGAGCACTTCTCTCATCCAAAATAATATTTAATTGTGGTCTTTCTGTTTATAATACAGAATAAGGGGTCTACGGAGCACTTGAATCATATTATTCATCACAAACGCAGTGTATATTATCCTCACAGATACCCCTCACCCGTTAGGGATCTACGGAGCATTTCACCAGTCAAAGCAAGACCAATATATACACTCTAGTTTAGTACTCCTCACCCTATTAATTCAGACCACTCCAGAAGTTAGTTACTAGATGTGCTCTTTATTAACAATTATTACAAAATATGATATAATGGCCACATTGACAGCACTAAGCGATAGGTATAATGAAGTCTACATCACATAGCCTCACAAGATCGCAATCGAATCGCCAAATCTGCAGAAATGGGAAAAAATAGGAAAAAAGATTATATTCAATGATACATTATGACCAAATAATTTACATCAAACCATACAACATACAAAAATTTATTTTTAAATTCAATATTTCTACTTGTCAATCAGACTGTTTATACCTCTATCTGATTAAAACCTAACATTCTAAAAGGGACATTTTATATATCATGTCTAACTTAATGATAACTTTACGTCGCCTGAGTTAACCTATATTCAACATTAAGCCCTTGGGGTTTTAATGTCCCCAAACGGTGAATCCACTCCAATTCACGTTTTTTCAGGAGATGGATCCTATCACCCCCCCTTCTTTGTACGGGGATAAAATCTATTATTCTAAACCTCAATTGATGTTCATTATGGCCCCGTTCAAAAAAATGTTTAGAGACTGGGAGATCCTTACGTTCTTTTCTTATAGTGTGCCTATGATGATTAATCCTCGTTTTGAAATCCCATGTAGTTTCTCCCACGTACTATAAGGGACATGGGCACTCTAATAAGTATACCACAAACTCCGATGTGCAAGTTAGATAATGCCTAATCTCAAAGATTTCATTGGTTCTAGGATGTCCAAAAGAAGAGCCTTTGATCATGAGTCTACAATTTATGCAAGAAAGACATGGGTAACACCCTTTTCTTTTGTTACCCGTCAGATAACGTTGTTTATCTTTCTTAAAGGTTCCTAGATCTGAGTGTATTAATTTATCACCCAAATTTTGACTTCTCTTATACGCCAAGAGCGGGGGCATCTTAAATGCCTCTACTTGAGGTAGACATTTAGTCAACATCCCCCAGTGTTTCTTTATAATTTTGGCTATCAGTCCACTCTCATTGCAAAAAGAAGTCACAAAGGGTATACGTACAGAATCTTTTTTATTTGTGCCTCTATCTAAAGCACACTCTCTATCTACTAGATCTACTCTCCTTTTTTGTTCTTTGAGTAGCTTCTTTGGGTATTGCCTCAGGTTAAACCTTGTAATCATATTGGTAAGTGACTCTTCCTGTACTTCAGGATCACTCACTATCCGTTTTACCCTCAACATTTGACTAAAAGGGATAGCATCCCGAGTGTTTTTTGGATGATGACTATCATAGGTTAACAAGTCATTCTTATCTGTTTCTTTTCTGAATAATTCTGTACTTAAAGTGTTATCATTATATTTTACCAAGACATCTAGAAATTGAATTTCACTTTTGGAATAGACAAGGGTAAACTTGATGGTGTCATCCAACATATTAAGGTGTTTATAAAATTCCAATAAAGAGTCTTCCGTTCCTGTCCATATGAGGAAGACGTCATCTATATATCTCCACCAAACAGCCACCTGATCAAATAAGTCAGTGTTATAGATGACGTCTTCCTCTAGGACCTTCATTACAATATTGGCATAAGCAGGTGCCATATTGGCACCCATTGCTGTACCTCTGCATTGCAAATAAAAATCATCTCCAAAAAGAAAGTAATTATTTTTTAAAACCAATTCTAACAATTGTAAAATTAGTTGATTCTCATCTTTAGTAAACTTTCCATCCACCAATTTTTTCTCAACAGCTTTAAGACCTCTCTCATGATTAATGGACGTGTACAATGATACCACGTCAAAAGACGCTAAGTACACCTCACCAAATACTGACAGTTCTCGTAATTTGCAGATAAAATCAGTGGTATCTTGTATATAGGATTCTGCTTCCCTGGCCACTGGATTCAAAATTTTGTCTAAAAAAATCCCTATATTTGAAAGAATAGAGTTTGATCTAGAAACTATAGGGCGACCAGGAGGATCTACAAGAGACTTGTGAATTTTCGGTAAGATATACAGGACAGGAGTAGTTGGAGCATCAATCACCATAAATTCAAACAAATCTTGTGTTATAATTCTCCTATCTAGAGCTTTTTGTAGGACCCCTGCTATACTTCTTGCTATGTCAAATTTAGGGTCCTTCACAAGCCTCTTGTAGACCTCCTGGTCCCCCAACTGTCGCCTAATCTCTTCTATATAATTGGATCTATCCATAATGACCACTGCGCCACCTTTGTCCGCCTTCTTGATCACTATTGTGTCATCATGCATAAGATCCTTCAAAGCCTCTGATTCATCCCGTTTTAAGTTTGGTCTAATGTATGTTCTATTATTTTTATTCTCCTTCCTTAAATTTTCCACATCATTATTTACTGCTTCTATATATGCCTCAATTGCTGGAGATACTGTTGGTGGAGTAAAGTTACTCTTTCTTTTAAGACAATTTGTCACTGAAAAAAAATCATCAGAATTGCCAATGCCTTTAGGTACCGTTTCTCTGGAACTAAACCACTCCTTCAATTTAAGATTTCTATAAAATTGCTGTAAATCCAGAGAAAGCTGAAAAAAATCAGCAAAAGAATTTGGGCTAAAACTTATCCCCTTATTCAATAAAGAAATGTGACTCTTATTTAACACCTTTTTTGAAAGATTCACCACCAAATTACCTTCTAGTTTTTCGGGGATTTTTTGGCATTCTTTCCCTTCCCCTTCTTGTCTTTTTTGTTTCCGGTTGTGTCTCCTTCCCCCTCTCCTTTGTCTTCTGGTTTCTTTGGATCTAAACTCAAAACCATTAGTATACATACCACAATATAATGTACATTTACATTTATTATTCACATAAGAACAACCTTTATTTTTCCATTTTCCTGCGCCATCTCTTTGCCAGTTGTAAATATTACCGCTAGCATAGTCCTCAGAATCTCTTAGCCATTTCCTTCTTTTTCCTTCCTCAAGGTCAATACGTAATTTAGCTACTCTCGTTGTAATAGACTCTTTAAAAGCGACCAATTCATCCTCTTTCAACAAGCCCTGCAGCGTAGTATCCACTATAGAGAAATCCAATTGATATTTCTTTAATTCGTGCTGTATAAACTCTATATTCAATAATATTATGTCCAGTCCATATTTATTCGAAATTTTACAAAATTTCGTACAAAAAAACGAATCCCCTGCCATCAAGTTAGGTCTAATATTTGAACGTAACCCCCTAGGTATAATACAGGCTTTGTAATATTCAGATAGTGTTGATAGGTGCAGTTGTAGAGTTAAAAGTTTCTTTGACATATTAAATATGAGAACATGTCAAAGAAACTTTTAACTCTACAACTGCACCTATCAACACTATCTGAATATTACTACGCTGCAGGGCTTGTTGAAAGAGGATGAATTGGTCGCTTTTAAAGAGTCTATTACAACGAGAGTAAAAGGTGTTAAATAAGAGTCACATTTCTTTATTGAATAAGGGGATAAGTTTTAGCCCAAATTCTTTTGTTGATTTTTTTCAGCTTTCTCTGGATTTACAGCAATTTTATAGAAATCTTAAATTGAAGGAGTGGTTTAGTTCCAGAGAAACGGTACCTAAAGGCATTGGCAATTCTGATGATTTTTTTTCAGTGACAAATTGTCTTAAAAGAAAGAGTAACTTTACTCCACCAACAGTATCTCCAGCAATTGAGGCATATATAGAAGCAGTAAATAATGATGTGGAAAATTTAAGGAAGGAGAATAAAAATAATAGAACATACATTAGACCAAACTTAAAACGGGATGAATCAGAGGCTTTGAAGGATCTTATGCATGATGACACAATAGTGATCAAGAAGGCGGACAAAGGTGGCGCAGTGGTCATTATGGATAGATCCAATTATATAGAAGAGATTAGGCGACAGTTGGGGGACCAGGAGGTCTACAAGAGGCTTGTGAAGGACCCTAAATTTGACATAGCAAGAAGTATAGCAGGGGTCCTACAAAAAGCTCTAGATAGGAGAATTATAACACAAGATTTGTTTGAATTTATGGTGATTGATGCTCCAACTACTCCTGTCCTGTATATCTTACCGAAAATTCACAAGTCTCTTGTAGATCCTCCTGGTCGCCCTATAGTTTCTGGATCAAACTCTATTCTTTCAAATATAGGGATTTTTTTAGACAAAATTTTGAATCCAGTGGCCAGGGAAGCAGAATCCTATATACAAGATACCACTGATTTTATCTGCAAATTACGAGAACTGTCAGTATTTGGTGAGGTGTACTTAGTGTCTTTTGACGTGGTATCATTGTACACGTCCATTAATCATGAGAGAGGTCTTAAAGCTGTTGAGAAAAAATTGGTGGATGGAAAGTTTACTAAAGATGAGAATCAACTAATTTTACAATTGTTAGAATTGGTTTTAAAAAATAATTACTTTCTTTTTGGAGATGATTTTTATTTGCAATGCAGAGGTACAGCAATGGGTGCCAATATGGCACCTGCTTATGCCAATATTGTAATGAGGGTCCTAGAGGAAGACGTCATCTATAACACTGACTTATTTGATCAGGTGGCTGTTTGGTGGAGATATATAGATGACGTCTTCCTCATATGGACAGGAACGGAAGACTCTTTATTGGAATTTTATAAACACCTTAATATGTTGGATGACACCATCAAGTTTACCCTTGTCTATTCCAAAAGTGAAATTCAATTTCTAGATGTCTTGGTAAAATATAATGATAACACTTTAAGTACAGAATTATTCAGAAAAGAAACAGATAAGAATGACTTGTTAACCTATGATAGTCATCATCCAAAAAACACTCGGGATGCTATCCCTTTTAGTCAAATGTTGAGGGTAAAACGGATAGTGAGTGATCCTGAAGTACAGGAAGAGTCACTTACCAATATGATTACAAGGTTTAACCTGAGGCAATACCCAAAGAAGCTACTCAAAGAACAAAAAAGGAGAGTAGATATAGTAGATAGAGAGTGTGCTTTAGATAGAGGCACAAATAAAAAAGATTCTGTACGTATACCCTTTGTGACTTCTTTTTGCAATGAGAGCGGACTGATAGCCAAAATTATAAAGAAACACTGGGGGAAGTTGACTAAATGTCTACCTCAAGTAGAGGCATTTAAGATGCCCCCGCTCTTGGCGTATAAGAGAAGTCAAAATTTGGGTGATAAATTAATACACTCAGATCTAGGAACCTTTAAGAAAGATAAACAACGTTATCTGACGGGTAACAAAAGAAAAGGGTGTTACCCATGTCTTTCTTGCATAAATTGTAGACTCATGATCAAAGGCTCTTCTTTTGGACATCCTAGAACCAATGAAATCTTTGAGATTAGGCATTATCTAACTTGCACATCGGAGTTTGTGGTATACTTATTAGAGTGCCCATGTCCCTTATAGTACGTGGGAGAAACTACATGGGATTTCAAAACGAGGATTAATCATCATAGGCACACTATAAGAAAAGAACATAAGGATCTCCCAGTCTCCAAACATTTTTTTGAACGGGGCCATAATGAACATCAATTGAGGTTTAGAATAATAGATTTTATCCCCGTACAAAGAAGGGGGGGTGATAGGATCCGTCTCCTGAAAAAACGTGAATTGGAGTGGATTCACCGTTTGGGGACATTAAAACCCCAAGGGCTTAATGTTGAATATAGGTTAACTCAGGCGACGTAAAGTTATCATTAAGTTAGACATGATATATAAAATGTCCCTTTTAGGGCCCTTTCACATCAGCGTTTTTTTAAATTTGCGGCAGATGCGGTGAAAAAACCGCATCTGCCGCAACTGCCGCATAACGGTTCCACTTGCGGCACGGTTGCGGTTTTTTCCATAGGAAGTATAGGGGGACTTGCGGCAGATGCGGCAAGTGCGGTATTGCACTTGCGGCAGGTGCGGCAGAGAAAAAAACCGCAGTAAGCCGCGGTTTTTTTCTCTGCCGCACCTGCCGCAAGTGCAATACCGCACTTGCCGCATCTGCCGCAAGTCCCCCTATACTTCCTATGGAAAAAACCGCAACCGTGCCGCAAGTGGAACCGTTATGCGGCAGTTGCGGCAGATGCGGTTTTTTCACCGCATCTGCCGCAAATTTAAAAAAACGCTGATGTGAAAGGGCCCTTAGAATGTTAAATTTTAATCAGATAGAGGTATAAACAGTCTGATTGACAAGTAGAAATATTGAATTTAAAAATAAATTTTTGTATGTTGTATGGTTTGATGTAAATTATTTGGTCATAATGTATCATTGAATATAATCTTTTTTCCTATTTTTTCCCATTTCTGCAGATTTGGCGATTCGATTGCGATCTTGTGAGGCTATGTGATGTAGACTTCATTATACCTATCGCTTAGTGCTGTCAATGTGGCCATTATATCATATTTTGTAATAATTGTTAATAAAGAGCACATCTAGTAACTAACTTCTGGAGTGGTCTGAATTAATAGGGTGAGGAGTACTAAACTAGAGTGTATATATTGGTCTTGCTTTGACTGGTGAAATGCTCCGTAGATCCCTAACGGGTGAGGGGTATCTGTGAGGATAATATACACTGCGTTTGTGATGAATAATATGATTCAAGTGCTCCGTAGACCCCTTATTCTGTATTATAAACAGAAAGACCACAATTAAATATTATTTTGGATGAGAGAAGTGCTCTTTGATATTTACAAATAGTTAATTCAGGTGTTGTCAGCGTTGCTATGGAAAGTAATGGCCGCCGAGAATCTCGCATATGCATTGCGCACGCGCGGGAACTCGTGCGAGCTGGGAGCACGAGATTCCCGTTAGCGAAGCTTCGCGCATGCGCGAGACGCGGACGATAGCGCAACTGGGCATGCGTGAGCGTCCCACATGGAGTTGCGGGCTGTACTGCGAGATGGTATGTGTGAGCTACAAACTGGCCTAATTTAGACTGTAATCATCGCGATTGTGTAAAATGGGTGTAGGAAATTAATATATTATTGCCAATTATGAGATTATGTAACATTTCAATCCGTTAATATTGAGTTTTAAATATAACTATTTTAACTACACATAAGCACTATATATGGCACTTTATGGTATGAAGGGTATCTTTCACTACTATTAACTACTGTATAAAAACAGTTCTTATAAATTTAATTGTATAATCACTATTAATTGTTATTGCCCCTGTGTGGGCCCTATAAATATATGCACTGATTCATTTGGACTGTACTGCTTGAGGAAGGCTGATGTAGCCGAAACGTCGCAGTCCGGGAATAAATCCACATTGTGATTTGAAAAGGATGTGCTGCTGTCCATTTTTTTGATCTTATTTATAATACCTTGGTGACGGTAGGACAAGCTTTCACCCGCTTTTTAAGTGATAGTGCTGTTCCAATTTTTGACAAATCATAGATAGATAGATAGATAGATAGATAGATAGATAGAATGAATAAAAAGAATAGATAGATGGAAAGAAGAGAGAGATTTATAAATTGAAGAAAAATTAGATTTAGAGATACAGAGATAGATGATAGATACTAGTGCATCTTAATGAATTAGAATATCATCAAAAAGTTAATTTATTTCAGTAATTCAATACAAAAAGTGAAATGCATACAGTGTTGGCCAAAAGTATTGACACCCCTGCAATTCTGTCAGATAATACTCAGTTTCTTCCTGAAAATGATTGCAATCACAAATTCTTTGGTATTATTATCTTCATTTAATTTGTCTTCAATGAAAAAACACAAAAGAGAATGAAGCAAAAAGCAAAACATTGATCATTTCACACAAAACTCCAAAAATGGGCCAGACAAAAGTATTGGCACCCTCAGCCTAATACTTGGTTGCACAACCTTTAGCCAAAATAACTACGATCAACCGCTTCCGGTAACCATCAATGAGTTTCTTACAATGCTCTGCTGGAATTTTAGACCATTCTTCTTTGGCAAACTGCCCCAGTCCCTGATATGTGAAGGGTGCCTTCTCCAAACTGCCATTTTTAGATCTCTCCACAGGTGTTCTATAGGTTTCAGGTCTGGACTCATTGCTGGCCACCTTAGAAGTCTCCAGTGCTGGTGCTCATGGTGGATGCCGCATAACTCAGAAGCTCCCGGTCCCCGAGGCACAAAAGCGGCTTTTAAAGTGTCCACACCGGCTTACCCCAGCTGAAACTCAGCATACAGACGCACCGATCATCCCTCCACGAATGGGGAAGGTAAAGCATCAGCAAGCGCTGCTTCCCAAGCAGGTCTCGGACCATTTTCCCACTGAGCCCCAAGACCTTGCTCACTGCTCCAATATGGCGCCACAGTCCCCTCGTACAGCCCGCGCTTCCCGCCGGGACCAACAATCACAAGGGACGTCTATGGCGTCCCTACCCCCGGAGACTCCGGTCACTTTATCCCTCATGAAATCGCTTCTTTCAGAGCTTCGTACCTCCCTACAGGAGGACATGAGAAGCATGGTGGCTGACCTCAGGGGGGAAGTGGCGGACCTGGGGAACCGGACGGATCATGTGGAAACGAAAATGGCCGAGCTGATCCAATCTCACAATGAGCTTTGGGATGAACACGAACAGCTCCAGCTCTCCTTGGGAGCAGCGCAAGTTAAACAGGCTGATTTGGAAGACCGCAGTTTACAGAATAATGTGCAGCTCAGGGGTGTCCCAGAGTCGGTCCCCTCTGAAGAGCTGAGGTGCTTCCTACAAGATTTCATGCAAGAGGTCCTTCCTGAGCTGGAGCCCCGGGACTTGAAGGTGGACCGCATCCACAGAGTGCCCAAGCCTCCTGGACCTCGCTCGGACCTTCCCAGAGATGTTCTGGGGAGAGTCCACTTCTTTGAGGCTAAAGAAGATTTTATGCAAGCCCTGAGATCATCTCCGTCCCTGTCTGCAAGGTTTGCAGATCTTCAGGTGTTCCCAGATCTCTCTCCCGCTACTCTAGCCCTACGCAAAGCTTTCAAGCCCTATACGACGGTTCTCCGTGAAAAGGAGACCCGGCTTATTATCAAGAAAGATGATGTCTCTCACGTATGCCTTTCGCCTTCGCGTGCAGCACTCCTCCTTCGATCTTGGAACCTCCTTCCACCGCCTTCCTCGCTCCGCCGCCCGACTGGGCCCCGCGTGGTCGCAGAATTGACCCGGAGTGGAAAGTCATCTGAATTTTCTATGGCCGTGTGGTTATCTACCTTTTTCGATCTCTAGCCTTGCTGGAGTGCCTCTTTGGGGATCCGCCTTCCTGGACTCCGTACTACACCTCCCAGGTCGTATTAACGCCTTCTTTTTCCTATCTGACTCTTGTATCTTCCTCTCCTCCTCTTTTCTAATTCTCTTCTCCTTTCCTTCACCGCCCCTTACCTCTCCTCTCTTGATTCCCCTTCCTTTTCTGCACTGCACCTGCCACCTCCTAACATCTCCCCACCCCCGGCTCTTGCTTTACCTGGGAGGTCTGCCCCGTTGAGCGAACTTTTTTCCCCTTCGCTTAGGCGTTGTTTTGCCTTTTTGTTTTCATCTTCAGCCTCTTTGGGCTGGACAGTCCTGATTTTTTATTTTTAAGTTTTTATTTTTGTTTTTGTTTTTGTTTTTGTTTTCTTTTCCTCAGCTGAGTTTTCTGCTGCCCTGGACACTGAGTGACGTTGTGGGAGAGTACCCAATTGGACTCTCGTCCCCCCTGTATTTGTTGGAACTACTCTTCTGTTTGTTGTTAGTTTGTTCCTACTAATTCCCTCATCTGCATCGCCTCTGCGTCTTTTTTTTCTTGCAGCAGGTGCGATCCAGTATCCTTCCATTGGAGGCATGTTTGTACCTCCATTCCCCCCTACTGGATGTTGCAGCTTCTCTAATGTTCTAAATGTATATGCAATGTACTTAATGATTTTTCCGCATTACAGGTTTCCATGCCTATTTCCATAATATCGTTAAATGTAAACGGTCTGAATTCCCCGCAGAAACGTTCCCTGCTCTATGGCCAACTGAAAAGGGCTCGGGCCGATGTTGTTTGTCTGCAAGAAACACACCAGCTTGAACCCGACAATGTTTGTGTAAAGTCGCACCTGTACCCGCACCGATATTTTGCCAACGCTACGGAGAAAAAGGCGGGTGTAGCGATATTTATTAGTCATAAGCTCTCTTTTGATCTCGTCTCTGTTCTTTCAGACCCGGAAGGGCGCTACCTTCTGCTGACTTGTAGGTTGAACGATGTTCTGTACTCCCTCCTTGCCCTCTATGCCCCTAACTCTCGACAAGTATTTCTTAAGTCTACCTTGGACGCTCTCTCCCCTTCTATGATGGGCCATAAACTGATAGCGGGTGACCTTAATGCTCCTATGACTAGATCTCTTGATTGTTCAGCTCCCTCGTCGTTCAGGACAGACCTGGCCACTATTTCTGACTCCTTCCACCTTCATGACATTTGGAGGTACCTGCATAGTACTGAGCGTGACTATACCTTCTTCTCTTCGCGCCATGGATCGTTTAGCCGTATAGACTACTTCTTAGTGAGCGACTCGCTTCTCCCTCTGTGTTTGACGGCTACGATTGAACCCATCTCTTGGTCGGACCATGCCCCCATTACTCTGACTATCATGGACTTCACTCCACGTTCCCCTTTAACTTCCTGGAAGCTTAATGAACGTCTGTTAGTCTCTTCATCTAATTGCGACGCTCTCTCAGATCAATTAAAATAATTTTTTCTCCTGAATGATGTAGAGGGCATTGCTCCGGATTCACTGTGGTTCGCCCACAAGGCGGTCATGCGGGGACATCTCCTCAAGCTGTCAGCCTTCACAAAAAAGCAATATAACCTGACTCTGGATTCTCTTCTGGTTAGAGTTAAGAGCCTTGAGCGTTCCTATGCAACCTCCCCCTGCCGACCACGCTCTCTGAACTCTTGGGCGCGCGGAACCGTCTCTGTGCTCTTCTTTTGTCCAGAGTAGAACTCCATTTAAAGAAAGCGAAATCTATGTACTATGGTATGGGCGACAAGGCCGGTGCCTTGCTCGCACGTAGGATCAGGAAGTCTGAAATCCGTGCCAGGATATCCCACGTCGTCTCCCCGCAGAGTGTGACAGTGCCCAATCCCATCCATATAGCTGAGCAATTCCGCGAGTACTACACCGATCTTTATAACTTGGCTTCCTCCCCTTCTACACCGCAACCCTCGGTGGCCTCAATATCCTCTTTCCTAGCTAAAGCTAATCTTCCCTCTCTATCGGAGGACCAACTGTCTTATCTTAACAGCCCGTTCACTCTCCAGGAAGTACTGGATGTGATTCGCTCTTCGAAGAAATGTTCGGCCCCTGGTCCGGATGGCTTCTCTTTCCAATACTATTCTTCCTTTGCTCCTCTTCTTGCCCCACGTCTTCTATCTCTCTTTCAACATTGGCAGCGTGAGGGGGACATCAAACCGGAGGGGCTCCGAGCGTCGATTTCCAAACGATTTTGAAACCTGGTAAAACTCCTACGGATCCCAGCAGCTATCGCCCGATAGCTTTGCTCAATTGCGATCTGAAATTATATTCTAAGCTGCTGGTGGACCGTCTCAAAGTGGTCCTACTGTCCTTGATTTCCTTGGATCAGGCGGGCTTCATACCTGGCCGTCAGGCGAGAGATGCTACAAGGCGAGTAATGGATCTTATGGAGGTCTTAGAGAAGAGAGGCTCCCCCGGTGTGCTGGTCTCTCTTGACACAGAAAAAGCCTTTGACCGTGTACACTGGGGGTACTTGGCGGCCGTCCTAGACAAATTTGCCTTTGCTGGTAACATCAAATCTGCCATCTTAGCTTTATACTCTTCTCCCAGTGCGTTCGTGAAGGCGGGTGGCTTTTTGTCCTCTGACTTCCCGATCACCAATGGGACCAGGCAAGGCTGCCCCCTCTCTCCTCTTATCTTCGCCCTTGCCATGGAGCCGCTCGCAGCTATCATCCGCTCCCATCTTGATATCTCCGGGATTACTGTGGGCGCGGTGGACCACAGGATCAGTCTATATGCGGATGATGTTCTCCTCACCTGCACCAATCCTTCCGCCTCTCTCCCTGCTATACTTTCCACTCTCTCATACTTCTCGTCTACCTCCTTTTACAAGCTTAACCTTACAAAGTCTTCGATCTTTCCGCTCAACCTGTCCCCTCACTCCCAGCATCGTCTTTCAGCGCTCTTTCCCTTTGTTTGGTCCCGAGACGGTTTCACATACCTGGGAATCCGCATTACCTCCTTGAAACACATCGTGCAAGCTAACTGCGACGCGCTGACTTCCTCCCTGCGCTCTGCCTGCACCGAATATTCTTCTTTTCAACTCTCTTGGGTTGCTCGAATTAATACGATTAAGATGTTGCTGCTCCCCAGAATCCTTTATATCATGCGATGTATTCCTCTCTTGCTTCCCAAGAAATACCTGCGTAGTTTCCAGACGTTGCTTGCTAGATTTATTTGGAATAAGAAGCCACACAGAGTCGCTATGCCCACCCTCACTCTTCCTGTAGGTAGAGGGGGATTTGGAGTTCCGGACATTTCAGCATACTACACAGCTATTGTCTTGGATGCAGCAAGGATTTGGTGGGCTGGATCTCCGTATGCGCATTGGTTACTGATCGAGGCTCAGCATGCTCCCACGGGCTCTACCCGCTTGCTTCTGGAGGTGGAGCTTCTGGGCCCTTTCTCCCCAGGACCCTTACTACAATCAATGAGGAGCCTCCTGTCATCTTGGCGTGCACTAACCAGGTCTCACCTCCCTTTTCTCTTTAGATGCATCTCTCTCCGCGCGGTAGAAGTTCTTATGGATGACATCTACTTGACGTCGTGGAGTGGAGATTCTTCTCCTTTGATATGGAACCTCCTGGAATGCAATAAGCTCTTGCCTTTTGAGACGTTGAGGACCAAACTCTCTCTTCCCTATACGTCTTTTTTCTCCTACATTCGACTCCGTCATTTCCTTAGATCGATCTCTATTCCGGAGTTTGACCACGCAGAAATCTCTCCTTCCTTACAGGCCCTATTTAAGCAGTCGGGGCATGTCGGTAAGGGGGTCTCGATTATCTATAATGCTTTTCAGCTTACTAAATCTTCTACTAAACTCCCATACATGACCAGATGGGAATCCATATGGTTAATGCAAAGCAGTCTGTGGAGTGCTCAGGAAAGGCAGGCAGGGTGAATTATAGATAAAACTTAGCTTTTTATTATTCTACTTCACAGCCACAATGCGTTTCCACTGACACAGCAGTCTTCCTCAGTTGAGCAGCTTTTTTACTAGTTAGGGAAAGAAATTGTTTATACAGGTGCACCCATTGCGCATCCTTTTCTATTTATTTACATACAGATGGGAATCCAGACTCGGCTTCTCTGCATCCCTGGAGCAATGGCACCTTGCCTCAGCGCATGCCATTCGATATTCGTGTTGAGTTTCCAATCTGGAACAATCGAAAAAACTGGCGTATAATTGGTATCTTACCCCAGTGCGGTTGGCTAAATTTGCGACCTCTGACCACCCCTCTTCCTCTCTTTGTTGGAGAGGTTGCTCAGACTTGGGTTCGGAGACTCTTATGTGGTGGACGTGCCCCAGCGTTCGTCAGTTCTGGATAGACGTTGAGTCCCTTCTCTCCTCATTAACTGGCCTGATGCTTGATCTCTCAGCCCCTTTAGCCCTGCTAGGCATAGATATAGACTTATTCCCATCCCTACAGAAACCCATCGTTACCAATGTCCTGATTGCGGCTCGCCTGGAAAGCAACATCGCCTCCTTCTATCTCTGAGGTGATCTCCCGTTTGAATTTGCATTGTACATACGAACTTATGCTGGCCAACGACTTGCCTCAGAACGTCAGAACTCACAACTGGTGGGACCCGTGGCTCTCATCCTCCTTTAATATTGTGGTGGTTACGTCCTAACAGTGATGATCTACCAACAAACAATATGATCTGTTTACTGCTCTTATCAGATTGTTTTCCTTTGTTTTGGTGATTGTTATGTGGTTATATTCCAGCCTGTACATTGTTAATTTGAAATGCTGCTTACCCCCCTTTTTTTTCCCTTCTCCCTTTCCCTTTCCCCCCCCCCCTTCAAGATGTGAGTTCTTGACTGTTTTTTAGGCTCATGCCTGTCATGTTATATTTTGTTTTTGTATTCTTGATTTAATTTCCAATAAAAACTTACTGGTTTAAAAAAAAAAAAAAGTCTCCAGTGCTTTCTCTCAAACCATTTTCTAGTGCTTTTTGAAGTGTGTTTTGGGTCATTGTCCTGCTGGAAGACCCATGACCTCTGAGGGAGACCCAGCTTTCTCACACTGGGCCCTACATTATGCTGCAAAATTTGTTGGTAGTCTTCAGACTTCATAATGCCATGCACACGGTCAAGCAGTCCAGTGCCAGAGGCAGCAAAGCAACCCCAAAACATCAAGGAACCTCCGCCATGTTTGACTGTAGGGACTGTGTTCTTTTCTTTCAATGTCTCTTTTTTTCTCCTGTAAACTCTATGTTGATGCCTTTGCCCAAAAAGAGAGAACATTCTTCCAAAACATTTTAGGCTTTCTCAGGTAAGTTTTGGCAAACTCCAGCCTGGCTTTTTTATGTCTCGGGGTAAGAAGTGGGGTCTTCCTGGGTATTTTACCATACAGTCCCTTTTCATTCAGACGCTGACAGATAGTACGGGTTGACACCGTTGTACCCTCGGACTGCAGGGCAGCTTTAACTTGTTTAGATGTTAGTCGAGGTTCTCTATCCACCAGCTGCACAATCTTGCGTTGAAATCTCTCGTCAATTTTTCTTTTCCGTCCACATCTAGGGAGGTTAGCCACAGTGCCATGGGCTTTAAACTTCTTGATGACACTGCGCACGGTAGACATAGGAACATTTAGGTCTTTGGAGATGGACTTGTAGCCTTGAGATTGCTCATGCTTCCTCACAATTTGGTTTCTCAAGTACTCAGACAGTTCTTTGGTCTTCTTTCTTTTCTCCATACTCAATGTGGTACACACAAGGACACAGGACAGAGGTTGAGTCAACTTTAATCCATGTCAACTGTCTACAAGTGTGATTTAGTTATTGTCAACACCTGTTAGGTGCCACAGGTAGGTTGCAGGTGCTGTTAATTACACAAATTAGAGAAGCATCACATGATTTTTCTAACACTGCCAATACTTTTGTCCACCCCCTTTTTATGTTTGGTGTGGAACTATATCCAATTTGGCTTTTGAACAATTCTTTTTGTGTTTTTTTCATTGAAGACAAAGTAAATGAAGATAATAATACCAACGAATTTGTGATTGCAATCATTTTCAGGACGAAACTGAGTATTGGTTAAATCAATGTTTATTTGCAATCCAATTAAAGAGAGAAAACAAGTTACAACTGTAATTGTACAAAGATAGGACGCAGAAAGTTTTACATTTTTCAAAAATACATATAGACTAGACTAAAGTAGGATTAGGGTCATTCGTTTCTTTTTTTTAAATCTTCTTCCAGATGATATGGATCCTACTATCTTATAATGAGAGTAATATTACTCATAAGTTCCACTTGAAGACGCCCATGAATCTCCGTGGGAAATATATCCATCACTATCACTAAATCAAGTCTTCTCTTAAGACCAGGAATACACAAACTTGTATTGCAGTATACACTCGTCCGAGTGCATTTGTAAAAAAGTAAAAATAACATTTGTAGTAAGAGGTAGAAAAATAGAGTAGAATAGAAAGAAAGAGAAAAGGAAAAAGAATAGGGGTAGGGTGGTGAACCGAGCGAGACGTCCTCTCAAGCCTGATTTAGGTTCAACCTCACCTCAAATCTTGGTGTTGGAGCCTATCTAGAGAGCAGTCAATTATCATCCCACTGGTTTAACCATTCCTTCAAATCCTGTGATTCCCTATACATGATCCAGGGAGCCCATATGGCACAATGTCTATCAGCTGTGGCCGGACCCGGAAGAGACTGAGACGCCAGTTCCTCCAATCTGCAAACATCGTTGAGTTCTGATACCAGTTCAACTCTGGATAGGCGTCTAGTACGCTTCCACCACCTAGGTATTAAGCGTCTTGCGGACGTTAAAAAGTATCTGAGCAAATCTTTTTTAAATTTCGATATAGACATGGATGTTCTATTTAATAAGGCAAGATCTGCTGAGAGTTTTATGTCATTGGACATAACTTTGTTATAAAGTGTGTTGACTTCCCTCCAGAAGGGGGCGAAACTGAGTATTATCTGACAGAATTGCAGGGGTGTCCATACTTTTGGCCAACACTGTATACACTGTGTGCAGAATTATTAGGCAAATGAGTATTTTGATCACATGATACTTTTTATACATGTTGTCCTACTCCAAGCTGTATAGGCTTGAGAGCCAGCTACCAATTAAGTAAATCAGGTGTTGTGCATTTCTGTAATGACATCAACGCCCTATAAAAGGTGTGCTTAATTATTAGGCAAATGCCTTTCCTTAGGCAAAATAGGTCAGAAGAGAGATTTGATGGGCTCTAAAAAGTCCAAAATTGTGAGATGACTTGCAGAGGGATGCAGCAGTCTTGAAATTGACAAACATTTGAAGCGTGATCACTGAACCATCAAGCGTTTCAAGGCAAATAGCCAACAGGGTCGCAAGAAGTGTGTTGGGCAAAAAAGGCGCTAAATAACTGCCCATGAATTGAGGAAAATCAAGTGTGAAGCTGCCAAGATGCCATTTGCCACCAGTTTCGCCATATTTCAAAGCTGCAATGTTACTAGAGTATCAAAAAGCACAAGGTGTGCTATACTCAGGAACATGGCCAAGGTAAGGAAGGCTGAAAAACGACCACCTTTAAACAAGAAATATAAGATAAAATGTCAAGACTGGGCCAAGAAATATCTTAAGACTGATTTTTCAAAGGTTTTATGGACTGATGACATGATAGTGACTCTTGATGGGCCAGAGGCTGGATCAGGACAGGGCAGAGAGCTCCACTCCAACTGAGACGCCAGCAAGGTGTAGGTGGCGTACTGGTATGGGCTGGTATCATCAAAGATGAACTTGTGGGACCTTTTTGGGTTGAGGATGGAGTGAAGCTCAACTCCCGGACCTGCTGCCAGTTTCTGCAAGACAACATCTTCAAGCAGTGGTACAGGAAGAAGTCGGTATCGTTCAAGAAAAAACATGATTTTCATGCAGGACAATGCTCCATCACATGCATCCAACTACTCCACAGCGTGGCTGGCCAGTAAAGGTCTAAAAGAAGAAAAAATAATGACATAGCCCCCTTGTTCACCTGATCTGAACCTCATAGAGAGCCTGTGGTCCCTCCTAAAATGTGAGATCTAAAGGGAGGGAAAACAGTACACCTATCGGAACAGTGCCAGGGAGACTGTGGTGGCTGCTGCACACAATGTTGATCATAAACAGATCAAGCAACTGACAGAATCTATGGATGGAAGGCTGTTGAGTGTCATCATAAAGAAAGGTGGCTATATTGGTCATTAATGCGCTTTATCTTGGCCATTATCAAAATTTAAGAGGGACCCGAAGCCAATTTTTTAAAATTGTTTATTTATTTTTATATTAATCTGACATCAGTTTAGTTGCCATACGTGCAACCAATCATTCATACTGGAGAGAGAGTCGGTGGGGCTGAGTCTGACTTAAACAAATCAGTGTATGGCAACCAAGGACAATCACCATCCAGATTGAGGAAATGCAGTCTGATTGCAACAGCTAATCACAGACGCTCATGTAGTGTATGGCAACCAACCTGCCATCATAGTGTGTTAAATAAATACATTTGAAAAAATGCCTGGGGCTTCGCTGTATTTTTTAGTCTAGCACAGATAAAGTGGATGGCTCCAAGCTGTCACACTCAGCTGCCTAATTTTACCTTGACTCCCAAAACAAATATGTGGGCTTCGCCCTATTTTTAATTGCCAGCCAAGGTAAAACTAGAGAGCTGAGGGTTGGTATTCTCAACATGGCAGGGGCCTTCATAATTGGGCCCCCACACTATAGAATAGCAGACTACCGCCACTCTAGAAATGTACACATTTGAACCAGTCCAAGGAAACACTGCGGGCAGCTGGCTAAAGCGCTCAACACAGTGAAATCCTAGGCGCATTGCCCCCTGAGAATTATGAATATACAAATAGAGTCTGTGGAGCCTCAGTTAGGAGTATCAAACACAGGACTAGCCAGATATCTCTCCAGGGAAAGACCCAGCCAAAGGGTGGCTCCTTGCGGAGAACACCATAACTACCATATTAAGTGGCACTTTTAGTCAATATCCAGCTCTTTTACGAGTTTGGAGATATGACAAGGGAATACCAAGGCCAGGTATCCATCCACAGATAGCTGTTTCGGGGTGTTGCCCCTCATCAGTGTGGAGTAGGATTCTGGCTAGGTGGGAGCAAGGTCTAGAGGCGCCACAGACTCTATTTGCATATTCATAATTCCCAGGGTGATTTAGCCAGCTGCCCGCAGTGTTTTCTTGGACTGGTCTCCCTGAGATCAGTGAATGCTTTGTGATGTTGGTCTACTAAAGATCGCGCAATAACAGTGTTAAAAGATCCAATGCCTGCAGAGCCTGCAATCCAATCCTGGCAGGTTAACACCTCTCCCATAGACTTTAAACCAGTTTCTAAAGATCCTGCAAAGGTGGAAACACAAGCTGTAGCAGGTAACTCAGATGATGACTTGCGTAACCAGGTGCTGCAACTAACCAAAAATATGGACTATGTACTAAAGCTCTTGCAAGCCATGCCTGGGGCACCACCACAAAGCAAAATCCAACTAGCTGATTGCCCTGAGGATGTCCCGTGGATGAGGAGGAAGAAAAAGTCGCCCGTGCAGGGGACCAACGCACCATTCCAACATACACCCATGTCGCCCGTGGAGGGGACCAACAAGTCGCCCATTCAGGGGACCATTGCAACATTCCAATGCAGAGCCAGGGACTACACGGATTCTTCGGGACAACCCACTTGTCTACGATGCAACAAACCGGGCCACTTTGCAAGAGGATGTCCTTTAAACACGAGATTCCTGGGCCCGAGGGCCAGCTCCCAGGAGTAGAGCAGCTGGGCCCATATGACTGGCGTAACCGGTACGTGCGAGGCCGTCCGTACTTCAACATTACGCTAGAAGGAATCCCCATGTCGGCCGTGCTGGACAGCGGGTCGCAGGTTACCACTATCCCACATATCCTTTACAAACAATTTTGGTCTGATACTGATCTTAAACCCTCAGACCACAATTTTTACATTATTGCAGCTAATGGACAACCACAGGGACAGGTGGGGTACAAACAAGTTACAATAAAGTTGGGGAGGGTAGAGTTAAAAGGCCAAAGGTTATGTGTGGTAGAGGACAATCCTGATGAAAAATACCCCTACATGGTAATTGGTACTAATGTTGTTGAAAACTGCCTTGGAGAAGTGTTTTTACTCCGACAGATTGCTGAGACTGCTGGTTATGGGCGGACGAGAGTCATCCAAAGAGAGATCTGAGCCATCATCCTCAAGCAACAGGTAAATCTGTCTGGTGGAGAGATTGGCAGTGTGCGGGTAACGGACCCGGTTCCCATTGTGTTACCACCAAAAAGAGAAATGATGATATGGTGTAGAGCAGGAATAGGTCTCAGAGAAAAGGAATACTAGGCAGTTGTAGAGCCGGTATATTCAGAGCATAGACCTACACAACTGACAGCCAGAAGGGTGGTGGATGTACGCAAGGGAAGAGTACCAATCCATGTATTAAATTGTGGGGAAGAGGAAGCAAAACTACCCCGGTATGCTACTGTAGAAAAGCTGTATACTGTCTGTAACAACAACATACAGGCAGTAGAACCCGTTTCCCCTTCTAGTCAGGCAGAGGATAACAACTCCAAAGGACAGCTAGAGGAGTGGTGCCAGCAGTTGCATGTAGGAACTGATGCCACCCCTTCTCACCAGAAGTGTGGAGTTTACCGGGTAACACAAGAGTTCAAACAAATATTTAGTAAGCATCCATTAGATTTTGGGAGGATTAAAGGGGTACACCATCGCATACCCACAGAAGATCTTCCCCCAATTAAATTGAGACACAGACCCATTCCACCAAATCACTACCAACATGCCAAAGAGATGTTGCGGGACATGAAGGAAGCCGGGGTTATAAGAGATAGCTGTAGTCCCTGGCCAGCCCCTTTAGTCCTAGAAGGATGGCACGATAAGGATGTGTGTGGATTACAGGGAGGTCAATAAGATCACTCACAAAGATGCTTACCCGTTAACCCGAATAGAGGAGTCTCTTGCTGCATTAAAGACTGCTAATTATTTCTCCACATTAGATCTCAGTAGTGGGTATTGGCATGTCTCCATTGCAGAGGAAGATTGAGAGAAGACCTCATTCACAACACCAATGGGGCTATGCGAATTCAACAGCATGCCATTCGGGTTATGCAATGCACCAGGAACGTTTCAAAGATTCATGGAATGTTGCCTGGGACACCGGAACTTTGAGACGGCGCTATTATACCTGGACGACGTCATTGTGTATTCCAAACCCTACGAAGAACACCTAGAACACCTGGTGGAGGTATTTGCAGCTTTAGCAAAGTACGGTATGAAGCTCAAACTATCTAAATGTCACCTGCTGAAACCTAAAGTCCAATATCTTGGGCATGTGGTCAGCGCAGATGGAGCAACACCAGACCCGGAAAAAGTGACAGCTATCCAGGATTGCAGAGACCAACCACTGTCACCGAGGTACGTCAGTTCTTAGGTTTGGTTGGGTACTACAGAAGATTCATTAAGGGTTACACAAAGATGGCAGCGCCCCTACAAGATCTTCTGGTAGGCCAATCTAAGAAGAGAAGATCTTCAGTGCCACCATTGGAATGGGGAGAAGAACAAGAAGATTCCTTCCAACAGATGAAGCAGGCTTTAACCGGTGAGGAAGTCCTGGCTTATCCCGATTATAACCTACCATTCGCCCTCTGCACCGACGCAAGCAATGTAGGCCTGGGAGCAGTCCTGTCCCAGATTCAAGATGGTAGAGAGAGAGTAATTGCCTACACCAGCAAAAAACTTTGACCCACCGAGAGGAACCCGGAAAAACTACAGTTCCATTAAGTTGGAGTTCCTGGCCTTAGTCTGGGCTATAACATAAAGGTTCAAGCATTACCTGGCAGCTTCGACATTTACCGTCTACACGGATAATAACCCGTTAACACACCTGGATAGCGCGAAGCTTGGTGCACTGGAGCAACACTGGATGGCCCGACTATGGAACTATAACTTTACTATAAAAATACCGGGCAGGCCGCAACAACGCAAATGCTGATGCCCTCTCCAGAAAGCCTCAAGTACATCTGCAAAGACTTGAAGAAGAAGAGGATGACTTAGAGGAAATAGAACTCCCAGCTTTCCATAAAAGTAGAAAATGGAAAATGGCTGAAGATCACATCTACCAGAACCGTCAGACTGTTGCACTAAACCCGTTGCCTCACTATGGATGGAAGGCGACTCAAGACAGTGATCCGGCAGTGAGCCTTGTAAAGAAGTTAATAACTCAATCGGATTTCCAACTTGAAAAGAATGCTCTACCAGAGGTCCAGTACATGAGGAAAGAAAGAAGCAGGTTATTCATCTATCAAGGTCAACTGTGCAGACGGTATATCAATGCAAGAGCACATCAAATGGTATGGCAAGTTGTGGTTCCAAAGAGAGATATCCAAATGGTATTGGAAGCGTACCACGATGGAGCAGGACACTTTGGATGGAGAAAACTGGAAATATTGTTACGTGAGAGATTCTATTGGATCAGCATGAGAGCCTCCATAGAGAGATGGTGTAAAAATTATGGACCATGCTCATTAAGAAGAGACCGTAACAGCCAGAAAGCACCACTCCAGCCTATCATCACCAAACAACCATTAGAATTGGTAGCCTTATATCATGTCAAACTCACACCCAGCAAATCAGGCTATACCTATGCCCTTACCATGGTAGACCACTATTCCAGATTCCTTGTGGTAGCTCCGGTAAAAGACTTAACAGCTCAGACAGCAGCAAGAACTTTCCAAGCCTATTTGTGCAGACCACATGGTTATCCAGAACAGGTATTGACAGACCAAGGTCCTGCCTTTGAAGCTGAAATATTTCAAGAGTTCTGTCGCCTATACGGATGCAAGAAAATTCACACCACGCCTTACCATCCTCAAACTAATGGAATATGCGAAAATATGAATGATGTGGTAATTGAATTGCTGAAAACTCTGCCGTTAGAGGAACGAAACCAATGGCCAGAGAAATTACCAGATCTTGTTGACATCTACAACAACATCCCAGTAAGCTCAACAAATTGTACCCCTGCATACCTCATGAGAGCAAGACCAGGAAAATTGCCAGTAGACTTTGAAATAGGCATAGTAGTTCCTGAAGCAGATACTACAGATGCAGATTGGGATACTAGAAGGAAAGTACAATACCAGAAAATACAAGAATGCGTTTAGAGAAGTCTGGAAAAGTCTAGAGAAAAACAAGAAACCAACTTTAATAAAAGTGCGCAAGGAACGCCCTTAACACCAGGTGAATTAGTTTTGAAAAGAAAAAGAAGAATGCACAAACTAGATGATCAATGGGAAAAAGAACCATATACTGTGTTACCATCTGAATTTGATAACCAGAAAACCTGCGTCATCAGCAAGGACAATGGTGAAACCACAGCAACAGTGTCTAGGGTTCATTTGAAGAAGTGCCCTCAACAGCTTCAATCAGAAGAAAATGTACCTTATCCAGAGCCAGAAGAGAAAGAGAAGCCAAAGACAGTCCAGACACTCATTGGAGAATTACCAGCGGATTGGCCTCAAATAGAATGTACATACCTAATTCCAACTTTGATGTTCTGTTCACACCAGCAGTAGAAACACCAAGAGTAGAAGAACCACCCATTGTGTTTAAACTAGAGAATCCTGCAATTGGTGTACCTGCCATTCCTACCGTGAGATCACGTAGTCGCAGACTATTACCCAGTTTACCAGTGACACATAGACCCACTCTCACCAATCCTACACCAGAATTACGTAGGTCAACACATGCAATCTAGGACACCCACCACTCAGGTACAGAGAATAAGCCATAACCTATGGAGAATGTAAATATGTGTAAAATGTATATATGCTAATGTACAGAAAAGGCTGAAGAGTAGGCAAAACAACCCAGACCAGGTACACAACATCAGTAAGAGGGGTGAGTGGAGTTGGCATAAGGAGCTGTCTAGGGAGAGCAAAATCTTGGCCAATAGGTGACCCCAGGGCCAGGAGGCCTACAGCGCTTATGACCTGGTAGAGGCCCCTGAAGTACCTGGGACTCCTACGCCGAGGCATCCATAGTGTTTGTTGTTGTGTTTTTGAACTTTAAGCCTACAGAGACTTTACCTGTTGGATTTTTGAATTTTCCTTTTTACTTCCAAAAATGGACCATAGCCACAGGACTGGTAGTGGCAAACACCCATTTAAACACCTTTAAACAGCCTGCAGCGGATGGACTAGCCCCTCTATGGACTGGTTACCCGTTTTCTTATTTATACCTGGTTTTTGTAAATTTTCATTTTGAGACTCTGTTCAATTATCAAATGTACATAGTTAACTTATGATATGGTTATGGAAAAATGTTTCAGTCCCGGAGGACTGTATTTAACTAGGGGGAATGTGGCACCCCTGCAGGGGATTGCCACAGGATCCACCAGTGCAAGGAGGGAATTACACCTTGGTTCACACAGCACACAACACCTTCCACCCCAGACCTGAAGGGAGAGCTCCACTGGCTGCCTTAAAGGGAACCAACCACCTAAAAATACCTATGTAACCTATAAATATCTGTCCCTGGTGCCTAAAATTACTATTCTAACCATCCCTTACTGACTAAATAGACCTAACTAGGTGCACAATAAATCACTTTTTATACTTACCAAATTCTTGTTTGATGGGTGTTCCTCCAGGGTCTTTGACCGATAGGCGGGTCTCCTCGCCTCGCCACGGGTCTCCTATATACAGGATTGTATATGCACTATATGTTGTGCAAGAATTTCTTTCTCAGTTTCTGCCATTTTGTGGATCATATATCATCCTTCTGTAGGTATGTAAGATCATACTGTATGCATTGCTCATAAGCCACTGTATATTATATACATGAAATAATACATTGTATTTTGTCCCATATGATATCGTGTTAGGAGTTTATATCAGCATTGCTGTTTATTTTTTGTACATTGATTGGAAATGTATTGGTACTTATGTTGTTCTTTTGTATCTTTTCTTATATAGTTGTGTACCTGATGAAGGCTGTCAAGCCGAAGAACGTTTTTTCAATTTATCAGGAACTACAGGTGACGTCACGTTACCAATCCCCTTATCCCCCACCATTCCCCGCCATTGAGGGTCCAGGGCACAGGACCGGGGACCGACCAGCCGTGATCCCCATCAAAGTCGCCATCAGACCCAGTACCCGAGTACCCCCTACCCTGTTGACCGCTTCAACAGAACCAGGTCTCGACCCCCGTGACTCCCAAAGGTACCAGAGCCCAGTTCCGAGTACCCCACGGCCCTGGGGTGGTGAGTCACAAAGGCTGGACATCAGGGACACCAGACATCAGGCTCCAGGCACCAGGTAGCAGTCATCAGTCTCCAGACATCGGACATGAACTCCAGGCACCAGGCAGCAATCAACAGGCTCCATACATCGAACATGAGCGCCAAGCACCAGACAGGGGTCATTAGGATCCAGACATCGGGCTTCAGGCAGCGGTCGCCAGGCTCCGTACATTGGACACAAGCCCCAGGCACTAGTAATCAGACTCTGGACATCCAACACGAGCTCCAGGCACCAGACAGCGGTCATCAGGCTCCGTACATAGACATAGGCTTTAGGCACCAGGCAGCGGCCATCAGTGTCCAGACAGCGGTCATCACACTCCAGACATTGGACACCGGCTCAAGGCACCAGACAGCGGCCATCAGGCCCCAGACATCAGGCATGGGCTGGAAAGGAACCAAGGCAAGATGGTGCAAGAACTGCAGGAGCAGGCCAGAGCTGCATTACATGGGCATAAAGGAGCAGACTGCAGCAAGGTAGTGCAAGCATGGCAGAACAGTGCAAATACAACAAGAATAGACCAGAGCTGAGTGACACAAGCACCGCAAAAGCAGACTGAAGCTGGACGGAGGGAACACAACATAGTAGCATGAGCATTGCATAGTACATGCTCAGCAGGAACACCGGACTCCATCTTAAAAAGACGAACAGAGGTTTATTTACGAGATACAGGTTACAGGAAACTAACAGTCACTGGGATACATCGTTCAAGACACAGAAGGACTCCAGGAATATTACACAGCTGGAATCAACATTCAAGGGCAAGGACTTTGGTACCAACACAGACAGTATGGTCCAGGAACAAAGATTGGGAGACATCAGCTATCCCAGAACTGGTAGAAGGCAGAATAAGAGCTGAAGACAAGTCAGACCAAGACCAGCTAGTCGGACCAAATACACATGTCTAGGTTCAGCAACCTAATGAGAAGCTCTGGGTATGCCCAAAAGGGAAGAGGGACTTCAAATAGGAGCTGCCCCTCAGCAATAGGCTGGGGACAGCAATCCAGGCGCATGCGCTGCCCCTAATAAAAGCAGTGAAGGTGTGGCCGTGCGCATCCTAGACACAGACAGGAACCAGTATGCAAAACATAGGATCTGAGGTCTAGGGCAAACAAGAAAAGTCATGCACCTGCAGCAGATAACCTCCTGACCCGCAGATACCTTCCACAACTGCAGCCAGGGGCTGCATACGCGGATGGTCGTGCAGCTCAGCAGAGGACCTCACAGCACGCGTACAGCTATGCAGCGGAGCAGAGGACTGAGCAGCATACTTAGGGTACCTTTACACGCCGCAACTTTTGGTGGCGAAGGGAGGCAACCTAACATGCGAGTGCACATTTTTCATGGTTGCCTCCAAACGCCGAACGCGCATGTACACGCCGCAATTGCGCCCTCAACCTAACGGAATGTGTCTCCCCGGAAGTTGCCACTCAAACTGCAGGAAACATCTGGTGGCCTCCCGCCGCCGCTTCACACACCGCAATCCCCAATGTAATGTGGGCGTAACTATTCTGCGCCGCAAAAACATAGGCGTGCCAAATAGATTTTCACCGCGCCCAAAGCACGATCATTGGACAACACAATAGCGTCCTGACTGGCCAGCCAGCTGGCTAATACATGAAGCCATTGCCATTGTGTAGTGTGAATGGACAGCTGTTCAAATATGGCGCCCTGTGAAGGGACAGCCAATGGAAACACAGTAGGCACCATCAATCATCGCTGACGGGGCGGTGTCCAGCACGCTGTGGTACGCCTCCGGGAAATCAGTAGGCGACGCTGATTCCATCACTATAGCCCCTTCACACGCCAAAGGCAGGGAAATTCACCTTCATGGTTGCATCTGGTTTTCGAGCAGTGCTCTGAAATCGCAACTGGGCACAACTTTCAAAAACACCACCAGATTCCCCAAATACACGCCGCAATTTCGAATCAATTTCACGGCGACGGTGACGGGGCTCCGGATTGCCTCTCAGTTTTCTCACCCCAGTTGCAGCATGTAAAGGTACCCTTATGGTACCTTTACACGCCACCACAGGAAGGTAGAAACCGCCAGGCATCGGGCACAATTGTGTCTGACGCCATGAAAAGACCACGAAGTGGCGGCGTGTAATTCAGGAATTTCCTTCCTGTGTCTTCGGATACCTGTGTCTGAGCCGTGCTCAAAAACAGGAAGGCATAATCCCTATGGTAGCGGCGTGTAATCGGAGCACAGGAAGGTATTTGCGTGCCCTAGTGAATTCCCTGGGGTGTGCCACAGCGTCATGTGTACCACGCCCCATCAGCTATCATTGGTGGGGGTTACTGTGTAACCATTGGCTGTCCCTGCACAGGGCGCCATATTTAACGAGCTGACCAGTCACACTACACATTTGCAATAGCGTCATGTATTAGCCAGCCTTCCTGCACTGGCTGGCCAATCATGATGCTATTGCATTGTCCAAAGCGTCACGTAATACACAACTCTGTCACGCCTATGTACTTGCGGCGCACAATATGTACACCCATATTCCCTTGTGGTGGCGGCGTGTAAATCAGGGAAGGTACTCCACAGAAGATAACCCGCGGCACCCGTCGGCACTTCCGGGGAACGCAAATACCTTCTGTGGAGAACTTTGTGGAGGCGTGTATATGTGGCAACGGGAACCGTTGGCAACAGGTTAAAACGCGCGTGCACGTGCGATGCCTACCTGTTGCTACCCTCTGTGGCGGCGTGTAAAGGTACCATTACAGGTAACAGACAACAGTATCCCAGCTGGTTAGTGGGAAGGAATATAGGGTAAGTGCATAAACATGCACAGTAACACCAGGGAAACAAGGTACAAACAGACTGGCGTTACAGTAATTGTAGAAGGTGACATTCAACAGCAAGCAATACAATATGTCATGTTTTTATTTTGATAAAAGATTTTTAAAGATTTGTGTACAACCCTGTAAGCTACCAAAGCCTTTATAAACAGCTGATCAGTGGGGTGCTTATAATCAAACCCTTATTAATATAACATTGATAGCCTAGTTAAAATTTAAGTTTAGATAATCTGTGTCATAGGAAATAACTGGTACAGTGCGCCGCCTATCAATGTTTATTGTACTAAAATTATGTTTCATAACAATTTTTCAAGCCACAAACCTACAAGTACATATCAGACTATGTTTAAAATAAAAATTGTGTCTAAACCATATAAAGTTTTTTCACAGTGTAATCTGTATTTATCACAATGCAATCATGTAAGACCTTTATTAAATATGTGGTTTATAATGAAATGCAGGAGTGCCATCTAGTGTACATTTCAAAGAAAGTCAAGCATTCTATTATTGTGTATGAATGTCCATAAGCCTATAGTGTACATACTGTACACAGACAAAAACAATTCTTTTTAAACAAATCAGCTCAGTCGTTTAATCAATCTTCTTCCTGCCTAGACAGGACATTTTTTGCTTGCATGGAGTAGCTATAGCGAAGTATAAAGGTACAGTCACACACGGCAATATTGCTTGCAATTTCACTGGCAATTTGCTGGTTGCAGTGAAATCATAGACACATTCTTCCATTTGTACACGGCAACAAAATAGAATAATGTGTCCAATATTTCACTGCAACCAGCAAATTGCCAGTGAAATAGCTAGCAAAATTGCTGCGTGTGACGGTACCTTTAGACATTGATTATGCATTTGACCTAGTGTGTTTGTAGCTGTAGCTCAATATCACTAGCCTCTCCACCTTACTGGAGTTGTGTAACACTGGTCTTTTTGTTCCTTGTGTGCATTAGGGTACCTTTACACGCCGCTACTGGCGGGTGGATACAACCAGCTACTTCACGTGCACGAGCACGCACAAACGATTACAAACGGTAAACGCACCATCTTTACACGCCGCCACAAGGTGCGCTACGCTACGTGACAGCTCTCCCCGGATACACCACTGGGTGCCACAAGTTACCTCCTGTAGCTCACCTTACCTCATTTACACACCGCTACAACAAGCTAATATGGGCGGACCTGGTGCAGCAGGGACAGCACATAGGCGTGCCTCAATTGTGGATTACGAGACGTCCGTACGCTGATAGGACAAAGCAAGAAACCCATGATTGGCCAGGCATCGCAGGAGGCTGTTTAATACATGATGCTCGAGCAATTGTGTAGTGTGACTGGTCAGCTCCTTAAATATGCCTCCCTATACAGCGACTACCAATCGTAACGCAGGAGCTTCCACCAACCCTAAGGGCCCCTTTACACGCGGCTACATTTCTTGGGTGGCTACAGGTAACTTACTGGCTGCAGTGAAATCATGGAGAGATTATTCCATTTGTACACAGCAACAAGATAGAACCTTGTCTCCATGATTTCACTGCAACCAGTAAGTTACCTGTAGCCACACTAGAAATATAGCCGCGTGTAAAGGGGCCCTAAGGGTACCTTTACACGCCGCTACTGGCGGGTGGATACAACCGGATACATGCGAGAAATGTATCTTGCATCGGCAATATACCCCGTAGTAGCGGCGTGTGAAGACGGTAGTAGCCACCCGGCAGTAGCGGCACCTGTTTCCTAGCACTGCCCTGAAACAGGTGGCTACACAGCCGATTGTAGCGAGCTGTATCGCGTGTAAAGAAGCAACAGAAGGGATGTCTGGACACCAGCCTATGTACCTGGTATGTAGCTGGGGCGTGACACAGGCTCCGGGTTACCGCGCCCCATCAGCGATCATTGGAGGAAGCTCCTGCATTACGATTGGTAGACGCTGCATAGGGAGGCATATTTAAGGAGCTGACCAGTCACACTACACAATTGCTCGAGCGTCATGTATTAAACAGCCTCCTGCGATGCCTGCCCAATCATGATGTTCTTGCTTTGTCCTATTAGCGTACGGACGTCTCGTAATCCACAATTGTGGCACGCCTATGTGTTGTCCCTGCTGCACCAGGTCCGCCCATATTAGCTTGTTGTAGCGGTGTGTAAATGAGGTAAGGTGCTCGGCAGAAGGTAACTTGAGACACCCAGCGGTGTATCTAGAGATAGATGTAACCTACTGTAGCGCACCTTGTTGCGGCGTGTAAAGATGGTGCGATTACCATTTGCAACCGTTTGTGCGTGCTCGTGCACGTGAAGTAGCTGTTTATATCCACCTGCCAGTAGCAGCGTGTAAAGGTACCCTATCTGTGCATGTTTGTGATCTGTCCCTTTGCTCTTTTCAACCTATCTAGCTAGAGTACCATTGCTATGTCTTAGGTCCTCTATTATGTGAATATCCTTGTGTATGGTCCCTGGATGCGTAGCCATTTGAGTATTCTGAGATCCAGTGCTGTAGAGCATCACTATCCACATGTGCGGTCCCTGGCTGCTCTCCTGCAGAGTCATCCACGGATTTTGAGGTTCTCTGCTGTGGTGCATGACTTTCCACGTGTGCCAGGCTTGCGACCGCTACCAGGTGCCCTAGGCCTCAGTTCCTGTGTTGTGTATACTGGTTACTCTCTGTGCTTAGGGTTCGCGCTGCCACACCTTCCCCACTTTTATAGGGGTAGTGTGTGTGACTAACCCAAGGGTATGGGGACTCAGGTATCTGGGCCCTCTGCTGCTGTTGGGTTGTCACTGGTGGCCTGCCCAGACCCGTGGCCCTTGGGGTCTACTTAAAAAGCAGAAAAATAAAGTTTATGAAGTTTACGTGACGCCACCCGCAGCGTCTGGTGATTGAGCACCAGCGCCGCTTCAGACCTCCGGAGGGTGGTGGTATTGCGGCCAAAATGGTACAGCTCCTTGCAGGGATGCACCATTGATGATGGAGGTGCTGATGATGAATGAAGAGCAGAGCACGGTGTAGTTGAAGAATAAATGACGGAGATTCAGTCACTCTACCCAGGTACTTTACTGGAACAGTGCAGTTGTTGGTACAGTTCACAGTTGCAGAACAGTCTTTAGCCGGCTTTAGTCCTGCTGCTTCTGCCTGTCCTGGAGTAGCCCGCTTTATACCAGGCCCGTTGAGGTGCTCTTAAGATCCCGGCTTCCTCTCTCCCTCCCTCTGGGACATGACCCCGGTGGGTGATCCTGGTGTGACTAATACGCGGACAGGGTTTCGTGACCAGTAAACGGACTGCGACCTTCGGTGTTCTCAGATCAGGGGATGAACTCCCTGACTGACTTGGGCAGCACGGTGGCTCAAGTGGTTAGTACTGTAGCCTTTTCAGCACTGGGGTCTTGAGGTCCTGGGTTCAATTCCCACCAAGGACACTAAGGACAACATCTGCAAGGAGTTTGTATGTTCTCCCCGTGTTTGCGTGGGTTTCCTCCAGGCACTCCGGTTTCCTCCCACATTGTAAAGACATACTGATAGGATATTTAGATTGTGAGCTCCCAAGAGAGACAGCATTACTCATGTATGTAAAGTGCTATGGAATCAATAGCGCTATATAAATGAATAAATACATATTATATTTAGAACCGGTGCTCTGGTAAGATGGACCAGGGTTCCCTCCCTGAGTATGGAGGCTCGGGAAGGGGGTGCCTGTTATGATCCGATGACTTAGGAGTGACATGAAGATTCCACAGAAGTCATTAATAACTATACTGACCGCGACACCTGACTCAATATCGCAACTAGAAGTAGCCGTGGGATGTAACTAACCATGCCCTAGACACCTCAACACGGCCGGAGAACTAGCTATCCCTAGAGATGAAAATAGGAAAAGCTATCTTGCTCAGAGCAGAACCCCAAAGAAGCAGCAAGTCCCCCACAGATATTAACTGGAAAACGGGAGAGGAAAAGACACACACAGGCGGAATATAGAGTTCAGCAAAAGAGGCCACACTAGCTAGATAGTAATGATAGGATAGAATACTATTGCGGTCAGTATTAAAAAACTATAAAAAAAAATCTCCAACAGAAGATTATTGGAAAAATTACTAAGACTCGTTGCCCTCTATAACTGCAGAACGTCTGTGAATCATACAAGAATAAACAAGTACTAATACCAACAATACTAGAAATAGCAGACAACAGTGAATAGCAATTACTGTCTAGGAAGAAAACTTCCTAACTGAGAGCAGGTAAACAAATATGCAGAATAAATTTCAAACCCACAACTCAGAACAAGACAAACTGAAAACAGATCCACAAGCACACAACATGTGCGCCACAAAGTAACAAAAACCATTCACTTAGCTTGCAAGGATTTCAGTAGACCAGGAGAAACCAGGAACAGATGTGGTCTGCCACAAACACTCTTGCTCCTGGTACTTCGCTATGAAGGCCCGGATGAAATCCTGGTTTTCAGCCATCTGAAACACGCATCATGCAACGATGGCAGTCATGGTTCTGGCCATGGTGGAGGATGCCTTGGCGACGGATGAGAGAAATGAGAGACTGCAAAGGCATAGACGACGGCGTATGTGGTCTCGGGATTGGCTACTTCAAAGGCGACACCTGAGTCACATGGGCCTAGTCCGTCAGCTGGAGGACAAGAATCTCCAGGACTTCAGAAACTATTTCCGGATGTCCAAGGAGTCTTCCGAATTTTTATTGGACTTGGTTACGCCACATATTGCCTGTGAGGACACTGTAATGCGTGAAGAGGAGCGGTTGGCTGTGACTCTGCGTTTCCTGGCAACAGGGTGCTCGATGACTGACCTGCAGTATTCTGCTGCAGTCTCACGCCCACTGCTCAGCCGCCTAATCCCTGAGACGTGTGAGGCCATTGTGAGTTGTCACTTGCCAACCTATATGCATTTTCCTAACACTGCTGCAGAATGGTTGCAAGTTGCCACCGGCTTCCAGGAAAAGTGGCAATTCCCAAACTGCGGGGGAAAGACATTGGATGGCAAGCATGTCAAGATCACACAACCCCCCAACAGTGGGTCGTATTATTATAATTATAAAGGGTACTTCAGTGTAGTCCTCATGGCCCTCGTCAATGCCAACGATGAGTTCCTCCTGGTGGATGTAGGGATGAACCGGCATGTCTGATGGGGGGCTTGGGCACACACCTCCTTTGGTCAAGACCTTCGGAGGGGCCGCCTGAACTTACCCACAAATGATGACACCACTGAACATCTTAACTTTGCCTTTGTGGGGATGAAGCCTTTCCACATCATGCCAACCTACTGTGGCCATATCCACAGAGGATTATCACCCCTGAGCAACGTATTTTCAATTACCGGCTATCCAGGGCACGTCGTGTGGTTGAAAATGCGTTCGGGATCATGGCCAATAGATTCCGCGTGTTTCATACTGCTTTAAATATGAAACTGGATTCTATCGATATAGTGGTGATGGCATGTTGTGTGCTGCATAACTTTCTGCATCGTAGGGATGCTCAATCATACACGCCAGCAAGCTTTGTGGATTCAGTTGACCCTGCATCTGGGGAACTCATGCCAGGTGAGTGGGGTGCAAATGACCCTGGCATAGCGCCACTCCAGCTGTTGGGCCAGGGCCGACATCAGCAGGATGCCAGGAGCAGCAGAGACAGCTGCTGCTCCTACTTCAATGGCCCGGGGCGGTGGCCTGGCAGGACCACCAGATATAGGGTGTGGGTCATGGGTCAACACAGTAGACTGTGTGCTTATTTGTCTTTTCACCCTATGTTTACGTGTATGGGTTTGTTTTCAATGTAAAAGTTTTTGAGTTAATTTTCAAATTTCTTATGTGACTTATTTTGTATTTATATATTTAGTGTAAATTGTGCCATATTACTTGTGTGATGTGAACACTTGTATTTTTGTTGTGTGTTTGTTCATGTTATTTTCATTTGTGTGGCCACACTCATAATATAATTTTTCAGATCAGACAAACGTGTGTCAGTATTTGGCATCTGAGGGCAGTAGCACATGGCGTTAGGCTGTGCTGCGAGGTATAACTGTCCAATGGTATTTGTGGGTCCCTGCAGCATTGTGTGCACATGTACAGTACATAGGTGTAGAGGCTTGCCACACGCTGTATGCTGTGTGTGTCTTTACCAGTCTACATAGCTGCATGTAGACATGGGAATGTGTACACACATGGGCACTTGCATTGTGTATGATTAACACATGAACGTATCTGTCCGCATATACATACATGTATGCACACACATAGTTAACACATGCAACACTAATGTGCATACACATGTACATACATGGTGTGTGTAGCTTACCTAATGCAACAGCACACGTACACAATGTCCATACATATTTAAAGCACACACTACACCATACTTGCGTTCCTGTCTGCCAGTTTGGGGCCGCTGCCGTGTCTTGCAGGAGCTGCAACTATTGACAAAATACATGATTAGCGAGATGGTAGAAAGGGCAATTGCATTCATGTCACCACCACGTTGTCCGAGACGGCTGACCAATGGTAACCCACTTTCGTCATCCAATCGAAGTGGTGTGGGCGCAGTTACACAAACTCAGGTACGCCTATCTCCTAGGCTGTGTCAAACAGTACGCCCACATTGCTAATGTGATTGTGCTGTGTGACGCTGCAACTACGATCCTCAACATCGACTCTGCAATTTGCCAGGCTACTTCCAAGGCACCGGATCGTCCGACGTTGCATGTGCGATTGCTACGTGTAGCATCTCCTAAGCGATGTTGGCAAAGTGCCAAAAACGTGCGCGCTCCCGTGAAATTGCAGGCGATATCGAATCAATATTGCGTCGTGTAACGGTACCCCTAATTGTATGTGTGGGATGGCAACTATCAGCACATAGCAAGGAGTTTCCTGACACAGCTTTCCTGTACAAATCAGTGACAATTTGACCCGTGGATTCTATGCCCATCAGAAAAGTATCCAAATATTCTGCTCTAGATCCATGAGCCATTAAATCTGTGGCTGCTCGATGGGAGCTAATTTCTCCCCATAGTTGGCTAATATTTACATGTCAATTTGGGAAAACAGATATTTATACAGTTTTTCCAATCCGTTTGTGTCCAGGCTTCAGTGGTACGGGAGATACATAGATGACCTCATCCTGATTTGGGATGGGTCGTCTGATGTGCCTCCCGACCCGAGGTTCTGGCCTTTGTATCACATTGTAACAGTAACAACATGAATTTGAGATTTACCTATCATATCCATGGTTCTAGAGCAGAGAATTTGGATATTTGTCTGATGGGCATAGAATCCACAGGTCGTATTGCCACTGATTTGTACAGGAAAGCTGTATCAAGAAACACCTTGCTACGTGCTGATAGTTGCCACCCCACACATACAATTAGGAGTCTTCCCGTGGGGAATTCACCAGGGCAAAAAGAACATGCTCAAACTATTTGGTTAACTAAACACAGTGTTACAACACTTAATATAGGTTGCGCTCTCGAGGTTACAAACGATGGATGATTAACCGAGGAAGAACTTTAGTAGACAAAAGGGATTGTATGTCTTTACTATCATATGAAAACACTGACACGAACAAAGCTAAGTGTAAAAATCAGGAGGTAGCTTTCACTACACATTTCAGTGCTAATTTTAAAGACAAAGCATCTATTTTACACATGCACATACCTATGCTTTACCAAGATCCTGACTTACCCAAGGTTTTAGAACATGGTTTCAGATGTGTACCCAAAAAGGGGAGAGATTTAGCTAGTTATGTGTCACTCAGGGAGGGAGGATGAGCTGCTGACGTGGGAGGAAGCCAGATTATGGGAAAACAACATATAGTTCCTTGCTGCATTGTTTGTGAAGGGTATGGAGGGAGGTACTGCTGCCGAGGGATGGGGAGGGTGGGGTGGGGGTGGGGTTCATATTAAAATGATTGTATATATGCCATGGTGAATTGAAATTACTGACATGTGTTTAGCAAAAGTTCAATAAAAAAGTATTTGATTTAAAAAAAAAATGTGTCACTCAGTATGTTTGGGGGGGTTTCAGATAAAACAGCACCCATGTGGTTGAGGTATGTAGGTAACTTTAAAAGTGGGCAAACCAGATGTGGTCTATGTAGATACATGGACCAATCAGATTCCTTTTGCAGCCGATCTGATGGTAGGTAGTATAGAATTGGGAGTTACATCAATTGTGTTCAAAACATGTTGTTTACATGGCTTCATGTGCGTTTTGGAGCACATTGGATGTACAAGTCGCCCTCTTAAAAAAAGAATGTCTGATCACATTACGGCTATGGATTCATCCACAGCTAGTAGTAAAAGATCCCTGTCAGGCTTGTCTAAACACTTTCTGGAGATTCCTAGTGGTAGATTAGATAGTGTAAGGGTACCTTTACACGCCGCAACCGCTGCGAGAATGGTTGACAGCGATATTACGACGTAGAAATATCGCTGCCACATTTCCACCCAATCGCCTCCTTATTGCGGCGTGTAAATAGGGGAGTTGGTGGCAATATGTTGCCTCGCCTCGGTCGCCTGGTTTCCGAGCACTGCTCTGAAATTGAAACCAGGCGACCAAATTCCCTATTTACACGCCGCAATAAGGAGGCAATTTGGCAGCGATACTTCCAGCGAGAAATATCGCCGCAAAAAATGTCTCCTGTGGTTGTGGCGTGTAAAGGTACCCTAACAGTTAAAGGCATTGAATATGTACGCAAACCAATATGCAGCAGGGACTGGTTTCGGAAACTGTTCAGTCGGGAATGTTTTACGCTTAACTACAAGATTTCCTTTTGGTTTAAATTACAAGAATGATTTAATATATTTTATTGATGCTTAGTAGTGTTCCGGTTATTTTCCCGATTGCTGAGTAACCAGTCCCCATGGTCTATCCATATACATACTTTACATCTTTGGTTAAGGAATTTTATGTTTCTTCACTATTTTCACTCATATTATGAATCGCTAAATTAATCTTTGCCAACATCTAGAAAGGGATTATTATATGTGATATGATTTGTATATGAATTTCACTCTAATCTGATTTTCATGACCTGTATGAGTGTCAATTTGCTTTAGTCATATATAAAAATCTCTATAGCAATTCATGATCTGCATGAGTGGTTAACTTGCTTAGGCAATTGTTAACAATTTTACATCCAACAACTTTACATCCTTGGTTTAGGAATTTATGTCCATTCATTATTTATCACTCATATTATGAATCGCTAAATTAATTTTTTCCCGAATCTAGAAAGGGATTATTATATGTGGTATGATTTGTACATGAATTCCATACGAATCTGATTTTCATGATCTGAATGAGTGTCAAAAATCTCTATAGCAATTCATGACCTGTATGAGTGTTCAACTTGCTTTGGCTATTGTTAACTTCCCTTGCTTTGCTCCTTGCATTCAATTTGCACTTACACATGAAACTATCTAGAAATGTAACCCATTCATGTATAATGAAGATCTCACATGTGTTGTCTATTTTGTTATCAATGGATTTGTATATAATGTGTGTTTGATTTTAATTGTGTCATTGATAAAGATTTCTTTTAACCGAAACGCGTCTGACCTGGCCTGTGTGCCTGACAAATTTTAACAGAAAACAGGGTGCACCGCAATGATCTGAATTATATCAAGGGAAGGAGGGGTCGCTCACCGTGCCAAGGGGGACAGATATGTATGGCGGAGAGAAGACATGGCACATTGAGGGAGCAACACACACGAGTAGTAGAATAGTGAGAATTATAACTTTATTAGTGCAATAGACCAAACAAGATTAAAAACATTTAAAACCATAGGGTGCCACTGCAGAACACAACGCTGAACATATGTACAGAATACAATGCTGACAAAATATGAGCAGGATATGACACAATATGGGTGATCACAACAGGTTAGACAAAATACAGGATTGAGTTGTAGGGTTAGGGTCAACCTGGTACAAGCTGATAGCACGAAAGGTAATAAACTTAAAACAATAGCCGCGCATTTTTTACAATATCATCAAGGCAATCCAAGAGGGATGAGAATTGTAGGGAGAGACCCGAGGGTGGGGGATGAGAGCAGGTACGAGAAGTACTAGTGCTCCTTCACTACAATATTTCACATAAATACGCTTGTGAGCCCAATATAGGGTGGACAGTGTTATGGGTAACCACATCTATGTCAAGGGACCTATTATGAAGCACAAATCATAGGGCCACAGAATGATTGGTAGTGCTAGGTGTGTTAAATATGATTAAATACTGGCCTCAGCAGCTGGAATAAACAATGTTTATAAGTAAGACAGATGTCAATATCTCACGCAAGTGAAGTCTGCAGAGGCACAGACAATTATAGAGAAAATTTCACATATTATAAGTTTACCCAAGATTCCGCAAATCATCCAATGAGTAATGCTATGACTCGTTTAGTAGTCCCAAACACAGTGGTCCCTAGGGGTGGTCACATATGGATGAAAACAAAGGTCTTAACCATCAGCTAACTAACCGTATAATTGATACAAAGACCACCCATATATATTGGGTACTCCCTATTGTTTACATATAGTCAAAACAGTGTAGGCCACCGTGTCCACTGACAGTGGAAAATAAAGTGCATATTACCAGTCCGTAAATTGTCCGAAGTGTCAGTCCGAGGTATGTAGTGAGGTGATTGCAGGGCACCCAGGCCCCACGCGTATCGCTGCCAGGGCGCAGCTTCCTCAGGGGAAGTATAAGTCTGTTGCACATTGGGACTCATTTTATATCTGTTGGTAATTAATGATCAGATACAGCTGAGAGAGCACAATTAGACCACATGATATTGCCATAGGCGGAAGTGACATCACAATCACAACTCAGTGACCATGGTAACAAGTAAGCAGTGTGCCTTATACCTATTGCAGGAAGTAACACAGCAGAAGTGACATCACAGTCACAGCTCAGTCACCATGATAACAAGTAAGCAGTATATCTTATACCTATTACAGGAAGTGACATAGCGGAAGTGACATCGCAGTCACAACTCAGTGACCATGGTAACCGTTACCAGGAAGGACCGGAGGTGATATCTAACACCCCGGTTAGCGCACACAGCTATAAAGAAGATAGAGACCCCCAGATATCCACACTGGGAGGAGGAGCGCAGGAAGGAGGGGGAGAGATGACACCTTTATCTACCTACACCTGCGCAACCTGAGGACTATACAAAGAGACCTGCAGGCACCTCAAAGGAAAGAACTGTCACTCCTGATGAAACCTACTATCCATCAGTAGGTGGAAACGCGTTGAGTTCAAGACAGTGGATCTGAGATAAGTAACTGATCTATATCTACCAGCTCATACATCTATTATTGTGAGAGGTGGAACTGACTGTAATGATCTGTGTCACCTTGTAATTTGTGGGTTACATAGGAGGGGGCAATTGTTTCTGGGTTTGTTAGGATAACTATCATAATAAGATGGTGGTGTCAAAAATGTATGATTGTGTGAGATGTAGGGTAAACCCTGCAAGCCCCCTTAGTAGCTTATAGCTCCTGTAACCTACTCATCTGCAGTTTAATTACAAAAGACATAGTTTCATTGGACATAGGGGTTTGACCCATGCCCAGATAGACACCTCAGGAGAACACGGGATGTATGACTTGACAGCGCCCTAATTATAGGTGACAATATTAGGGAGAGCCGTCGTGGAGCGGGGACACCGTAAAAATTAGGTGTATAAATCTCCGCTGCTAGGTAGATTACAGTACAGGGTAAAGGTAGAACCACCATCCCTGTATGAAGATTGTATGTTTGTAGACACTAGGTGTGGGTGAGCACCTTTTTGTTAATTTTAACAAATTATTTATTAAAAGTTACATTTTAAATAGTGCAAGATACATTTGTCTCATAAACCCAGTTGTTTCCAACCCATTGTAGCGGCGTGTAAATGTACCTTTACAGGAAGTGACATAGCGGAAGTGACATCGCAGTCACAGCTCAGTGACCATGGTAACAAGTAAGCAGTATATCTTATACCTATTATAAGAAGTGACATAGCCGAAGTGACATCGTAGTCACAACTCAGTGACCATGGTAACAAGTAAACAGTATATTTTATACCTATTACAGGAATTGGAAGTGACATCGCAGTCACAACTCAGTGACCATGGTAACAAGTAAACAGTATATCTTATACCTATTACAGGAAGTGACATAGCGGAAATGACATCGCAGTCACAACTCAGTGACCACGGTAACAAGTAAACAGTATATCTTATACCTATTACAGGAAGGGACATAGCGGAAGTGACATCGCAGTCACAACTCTGCGACCATGGTAACAAGTAAACAGTATATCTTATACCTATTACAGGAAGTGACATAGCGGAAGTGACATCGCAGTCACAACTCAGTGACCATGGTAACAAGTAAGCAGTGTACCTAATACCTATTACAGAAAGTGACATTGCGGATGTGACAACGCAGTCACAACTCAGTGTCCATGGTAAACAAGTAAACATTATACGTATTGTAGAAAGTGAGCCAACATATGGAGTGAAAGAATATCACTCCAGATGTCTGATATGATATAATATCACACCTCTAGGTCGGATGAGCCACGTTCTAAACGATCACCACTTTTGTATACAACAGATGTGGGACCCCTAGGGACCACTATTATCAAAAAGAAAAGGGGAGGAAAAGAACCATCGACTTAGAACATACGAATAGAAGTTTATAAAGGCAGTCCATCCAAGGTATATAATCCTGTTCTACGAGGCCCAATGGTTTCAAATCCATTATTAAGTTAGATGGTATTTTCTAAGATATAAAAGTCCAGGTTTCCATGAGAATAAGGTCTTTGGAGAAGACAATCCTTTTCCGAGTCAAATTGGTATTCGAGAGAAATTGGATCTGGGGCAGAGGGAGGTTTCATGATATCAATGAAGTTCATCAACCTAAGAAGCCCATGAACAAGAATTCTTCGTTGAGCCCTACAGGAGACATGAATTTAAGTGCATATATCCAGCGTGATTCAAGACATAGCAATTTTTTAGTCATGTCGCCACCCCTGATGGTATTTTGTATGAAATCCAGGCCCACAATTCTCATCCCTCTTGGATTGCCTTGATGATATTGTAAAAAATGCGCGGCTATTGTTTTAAGTTTATTACCTTTCGCGCTATCAGCTTGTACCAGGTTGACCCTAACCCTACAACTCAATCCTGTATTTTGTCTAACCTGTTGTGATCACCGATATTGTGTCATATCCTGCTCATATTTTGTCAGCATTGTATTCTGTACATATGTTCAGCGTTGTGTTCTGCAGTGGCACCCTATGGTTTTAAATGTTTTTAATCTTGTTTGGTCTATTGCACTAATAAAGTTATAATTCTCACTATTCTACTACTCGTGTGTGTTGCTCCCTCAATGTGCCATGTCTTCTGTCCGCCATGCATGTGTGCCTGACAAAGACGCATTTTTTAATATGCCTGTGAGTTCTTTATAAAGTAGATTTTGTGTGGAACTGGATCGGTGTGCCGACTTCCCTTTTTTAACTTGTCTATTGGACTTGATGGACGCCAGCCATTGCTGAGCACACAAGTCGGATCACCTCAGGCGGTGTAAGCTTTCCTTTGTTCCCCATCCCATTCTATTTATTACGGTCTGAAAGGTACACAAGGCTCCATGTGGTTAGTGATCTGTACCAACAGAAAATGGAGACCAGAGTTGAGATCGCATGACTCACAGACATAAACAACAGTTTTTAAAAGTCTCCCCTTCTACCCAACAACAAAAAAGCATGCAAAAAAACAACAAACAAAAAAAAAAAAGCAAAAGCAAATAAATATGCTGGGAGAACAGACATTGCAGGGCTCCAGGCAGTGTGACAAGCCGTGATTTACTGAGATTATCTCAGGTTACACAGCTGGTATCACGCAGCAGGAAATCCCACTGTGTGACCTGAGATAACCTTTCCGACGTCAGCACTTGTTGTCTCGTGAGAGCCGCAATATCACACGTAATATAGCGACTATATTTCACTGGTATCATGAGACAGCACGTGTGAGGAGCGGTGACGTCAGGGAGTGCAGTGCAATTCAAATTTGGAAAGCCCAAGTGTGACCCCTCAAGTCTGACCTGCAGTTATCTTTGTGATGGCACCCCTTGTCACACTGTCCCCAGTACCTGCATGCCTGCTCTCATAGTGTATGGGGGATACTTTCTGTGAATGTGATTCCCAATATGCTTGCAAGCGGGTCCAGGCAGAGCTGCAGTTGTGGTGGAATGGCTCGAGGATTCCTATTGCCCCCAGGCTACCTCCACAGAGACTTCTAGAGCAAGGGTGAGCAACTGCAGTCCTCAAGCACTGCAAAGAGTGCAAGTTTTCAGGATTTCCTAAGCATTTAAAAGGTGGTAATTTAATCACTTGTATAGGTGATTGTCACGCACGGACTATCGTGTGACAGTACCGTGTGACAGTGGCACACTGAGCAATGGTTTTTCCGGTGCACAACACGACAATCAAGAGAACACCAGGAACACAGTAATAATGGTGGGTCCTGTTGGTAGGGAATGGGGGAAGGGACACCTCCTGCACTCACCTGCAGATGTACTCTGATCTCCCTGGCATCCCTATATGGGTTCTTTCAAGCAGTCGCCGAGCAGTTGCTCGCTGGCCTTGCTCTTATTATTCACTAAGGAGCTGGCCGGCAGGAGCACTAGTCCCACCACTGAACTAAACCAACATGAAAGAAATAAAAAACAGACAGAGGAAAACACCAAAGGATAAAGCAACTTCACGGCTGCAACCAAACTCTTAGCTAACAGACAATTTAGCACCAGACACTTCACTGAGAGCTCTTTCTGCCAGGGCGGCTTACAATGAATGGAATTCAATCACCAGCCCTGGGTGATGGGTCATGTGACTATTTAAAGGATATGGGAGTGATCACACCTGAACAGCTTGCTAGCAAAACTGACTTTAACCCATAGTGTGCCAAAAGAAATTAGCAACATTTAATCCAGAGTCTCTCAAGCTAAAGAAACTCTGGGTCCAAACTTGTCACAAGTCTCCAAGGCGTATGAGACACGTGACAGTGGAAAATCCAAAAGCTTGTGCAATGCTATGTAAATCCGGAAAACATGCAATGTTTGCATCCATTGAGGACTGGAGTTGCCCAGCCCTCTTACAAGGGAGAGTGTGTAGTATCTTGCATTTCTACACCTGACACCTTCAGGTCAGAGGCCTGCGGCTTGTTCTCCATCATCTGTGGGGGAGTATCAAAGCACCTTTTGCTTTGCACAAACAGTCCAGCACACAAGGACTTAATATAAAAAGTTTTACTTTTTCAGAGTTGAAAAAACAAATCACATGTTGGTACATGATGTAATATTTCAGATTGCAGTTTCACAAACGCTTAATTCGGGCACTGAACAACCGCTCCACCCCCCCTTCCCCCACATACCTTCCCTCTTTGACCATGGCCAACCTCATCTATAGTGGACACCTGGAAGCCATTATGCACATGGTCACACATAAAACAGAGGTAAAACATTATAAAAAGTATTTTCCTTTTTACTTTGGGTTATATTGACCATAGTCTGACTGAGTTAAGACCATGGAACTATAGAGCCCAAGTTTATTTTTTCATAAAACAAGCCAATAGGCCAAGAGAAGCACAAAGTCAACAAAGGCTCACATAAGCATTGGAGTCCATTCTCTCTTTGTGGCAGTAACACAACACAGGGAGCATCAGCATATGAGTGAGTCCTTTACAGTTCTTGAACATTGTAAACAAATGATCTGACTGACACATCGGGTCCTCCATTTTTTCCCTTTTTTCACACAACAGTCAATAACACCTAGCAAGTCCCACAAGGATCGGCAGAGTCCAAATGAGGCACAGGCCATCTAGATATGGTCACAGTCCATTAAGGGCATAGTCCATTTAGGGAACAGTCTATTTAGGGCTTTGAAGTGTAGCCTGAAGACTGCAGTCCCTCTAATCCTACAGGGCTAAGTGCAACAAATGCTGAACTGAAGAAGGGAAAAAATAAAATTAAGCCTACCTGAACATGAGGCAAATAAAACAGACCTCACTCTTCTCTGAACTTCAAACAGTTCTTATACAGCCAACAGGGCAATTACAGGACTAATGGCGAGGCTATCAGCGTGCAACTTTATATACTGCATTATCCAGGGTCCCAGCAGGGGCATTTCTTACAATGAGTCAGCAACTCAAAACATGCCTTTTTTAGAGCAGTCCTCTTTAATCAGAGGCCTTTTCAGAAGCCTCCCACTCCAGCAACACCTCCATCCACAGTCTCCAGGATAGACATGGCCGTTTCATACTGTAAGCCACTCCAGCCCAGTCTGGGTGAGAGGCAGGGGATACTACTACAGGGGCATTCTCCACCATCACCTTCCCCCCCAGCACATTGTGTGAGGACCACCCTAAAGAAGAGGACAGAGGAGTTAGGAGATGGCAATCTCCTCTAGCACACATTGGAGGAACTGGGTCAACTGCAACAAACCCTTCAGGCTCTCTACCCCTGTGGGTATCACTCCATGTGGCTGGCTAACATGGTGAGGCTTGGCAAACCGCCTATGCTCCATCCTTTGTGTGGTGTTGCTCCTCTCTGTACGGCAATTCCAAGATGGCACCAGCCTCTGGGGTAATGCGTCTTTCCTTTTCCACATTTTGCAGCGCCAGGACCCAATCACTTAGGGACATTGATGTTGGCCCAATTTTTATGCCTAGCACATCATTAATCCCTCCATGGGGTGGGCTGCACATGCCACCTAACATAGGCCACGTGCACACGTTCAGTATTTGATGAGTTTTTTACCTCAGGATTTGTAGACAAAACCAGGAGTGGAGCAATCAGAGGAAAAGTCTAATAGAAACACCTGCACCACTTCTGTATTTATCACCCACTCCTGGTTTTGGCTACAAATCCTGAGGTAAAAAACTCATCAAAAACTCCACGTGTGCACGTGGCCTTATACATCCTTAATGCCACAAGTAACACATGGGCTTGTAGTTGGGTTATAAAAGCCTGACATATTTGGAGGAGAAATAAGAAAAATAAAATTGTTTTGTCAGCTCACCTTGAATGTTGATTAGAGGGGAACTCCACTGAGAGAAAACTTTTTAGACACTTCCTGCCCTCCTATATGATGAAACAGAGCTGTACACTGCAATTCTAGAATCCATAGATATCTTATAATTCAATAAAACCATACCCGCTCCTGTAATCTCCCCCCTTCCTCATGGAACCTTACATTTCTGCATGTCAGCTTCATCTAGGAGCAGAGAAGAGGAGGTGGTCGGGGGTGTGGATGCTGGGAGCTTCAGAATCAGCCTACATACACACACCCTCATATTTCTGTATATTTCTATCATTTTCTAATTTTTCACTCTAAACTCTCTCTATTGATGTTTTCATTTATTTATATTTCCCTCCAATCATATGGGTTGAACTAGATGGACTTAAAGTCTTCCAGTTAACCTTAAAAACTATGTTACCATGTTCTGTAAACTTCAAATAAAGATATTCATTCCATCTGTCACTCACAGTGAATGATCCATTTAGTTCTCTGCTGTCCACTCCCCATAAGCATGAATATACATGTCACATACTCACACCACATCACTGCACAGGAGATCACTGGGGTGGCATTCTCCTCTCTGCACAATGTCTGCAGCCAAGAAAGAGGTGAAATACAACACAGAAACTGTCACAGCAGGAATAACTGCTTACAGAAACAGATGAAGTCTAGATAAGTCAGATTGGCAATAGCTCTCTCCCTCTTTGTCTTCATCAGAACAGAAGTTACTGAAACCTGACACTGCACTGTCTGAGAGCAAAGGGAGGAAGGAGGGAGGAGAGAGCTGCTGAGAGGGAGTGCATAATTACATGACAGTTTATACAGCAGCTGGACTATTCCTGTTTGGTTATAATGGAGAGGACTAATCCAGGAGCTCCCTGCAGGGTCTGACAATGCTGATAACATGGAAACTACAAATGGTGCAATAATGATTTTACATGTTTTTAAAAACTGCGGTTAGACAGTCATTGGCGTTCAGTAATACAAGAACAAAAGGTCTGCGATCAAGCAGGAAAATCAGCTCACCACAGGTGTCCCAGTTTGCACGGACCTGTGTCCTGGAAGCACAGCAAATGTAAATAAAAAATGGATTGTCCAGGTATCAAGCTTGATAAAGGATGCATATCTGAAATGCATCTCCTGGGACGCTTCCTGCCTTATTTATGCATATGGATTGAGATCGTGCATTGCTGTAAATTGGGAGCCTGAAGAATATTTAATAAATTTACATTCATTTCAACTCTGGGAGCTGGACAACCCATTGTTTAATAAAAGGTCTGCCCAGGCCCTATTCAAGGGTATTATTAGTATCATACTGAAAAATGACCTGACAGTGTCCCTATAACTATGTAATTGGAGGTTCTGAGAGTGAGGGGTGCTACTTGGTCCAGGGTGCTTCTGAGAGTTTCATTGAAGTGATTCACAGCCAGATCTGGACAGGAGAAGGAGGAGATTGGAGACAATGATGAGATGAGAGAGTCTGTGATTGTTTGAGGGTTCATTGCCTGAAGATTTCTGAATGTGTGATAGGTAGGGGTGCGTTGTGGTGGGCGAGGATTTGTGAGCGTGAAGGAGAGAATGTTGTGGAAGTAGTAAGTTATCTAAGGAGGAGTTTAAAAAGAGCCAGACAAAGACCAGATCAAGGGTGTTACCATCTTTGTATGTCTCAGAGGTTGAGAGCTGAGAAAGGCCAAGCAAAGTGGTTAGAGATAGGAGCTGGGATGCAGATGGGGAGGTGGGGCTTTTTATGGGGATGTTAAAGTCTCCCAGAATAAGAGTTGATAATTCTGAGGACATGAAGAGCGTCAGCCAGGCTGAAAAATGGTTGAGGAACTGGGTAGGTGACCTTGGGGGCGGTATACCACTGCTACTCTGAGGGGGAGGGGGTGGAAGAGTCTAATGGTGTAGACCTCAGAAGAAGGGAATGAGAGTGATGGAGCTGGGGGATGACCATGAAAGTACATTGTGGCGAGAGGAGTAAGTCAACTCCACCACCATGTCTGTTCCCAGGTCTCAGGGAATGGGAGAAATGTAAACCGCCATGAGAAATAGAGCCAGGGGAAACTGTGTCTGAGTCCTGGATCCAAGTTTTAGTGAAGGCCAGGAGGTTAAGAGAGTTAGTGAGAAAATAGTTGTAGATGAAGGAAAGCTTGTTGCATACAGACCGTGTATTCCAGAGAGTGCAGCTAAAAGAGGGAGTTAATGGTGTGTAGGTAATGTTAATAAGGTTAGTAGAGTTTCTATGTGAGGTGGGGGAGGGGATGAAGTAGGCAGAGGGTGGACCAGGATTTGGAGAGATATCACCTGACAGTAGCAGCAGCAAAGCGAGAAAAAGCAAATAGTATTTATAGTTTGATTTGTGACACAGTTTATGATTTAGTACCCTGGAATATGGTGGACCGAGATTATTCAGAAGGGGTAAACAGAGTATGGGAACTGTATATGGTTAAAAAAGAGTGAAAGAGAGTGGGTTACTAGACTCCTGCTCTGACTAACCATATCTATCTGATCAAACCACTCTCACATCACCTCCTCATTTCGCCCCAGGGGTTTCAGTTCTTGGACTCCTGCTCTTATTGATTTGCACCCATTGCCTGGCATGGCTCATAGAGTTCCATGGATTTGAGTATCATCACTGTGTTGATGATACACAGCTCTACATCTCTGTAACCGATATCACCTGCTTCAGCATGAACAAAATGGAATTCATCATCTTTCCTCCTCACTCAACCCGCTTCAACAAACCTATCCATCAAATTTGATGGGTGCCCACTCTCCCCAGTCCTGCATGCTTGCTGCCTCGGGGTAACCTTTGACTATGCCCTTTCCTTCAAGCCACACATCCAAGCCCTCTCCACCTCCTGCAGACTTCAACTCAAAAATATTTTATGGATCCATATATTCGTTAAACAGGAATATGCAAACACACTAGTGCATGTCCTCATTATCTACTGTCTGGACCAGAAGTCTCCAACTCCAGGCCTCGAGGGCCGCCAACAGTGCAGGATTTCAGGATTTCCTTAGTATTGCACAGGTGAATATATGATCAAATGCACAGGTAATGTTTCCAACCCCTGTGCTATACTAAGGAGATCCTGAAACATGCACAATTGGCGGCCCTCGAGGCCTGGATTTGGGGACCCCTGGTCTGGACTACTGCAGCCTTCTGCTGTGTTACCTCCCTACTAACACTCTCACACCCCTACAATCTATCCTAAACTCTGCTACCTGAGTAATCAATTTGTCCCCACGCTATTTCCTGACCTCTCTTATCTGTCAATGCCTGTACTGGTTTCCCATTGCCCAAAGACTACAGTTCATAACCCTAATGAATGTGGCACCACTGCTGGGGATTGCTACAGGACCCACTGGTGCAAGGAGAGAAATACACCTTGGTACACACAGCACACCACACTTTCCACCCTAGATCTGGAGGGGGAGCTCTACTTGCCTTAAACAAGTTCCCCTATAAGGATCCAGGCCTGAGGGGAGGAGTCAGTTAGTCTGCCCTGAGCAGTGAAGGGAGCAGTTAGTTCCAGTCAGAGAGCCAAGGAGAAGGGACTGGAAGGAGCTGGTTGCTGGGATCAACCTAGGCCCAGAACCAGGGGACACTGACCCGCTGTGCAGCACCCTAGGGAGAGGGACGGAGGCCAGTGGAGGAAGTAGGAGAAAGGAAGAAGGGAACATACCTGGTTTCCCTTTATCCCACCCGGACACCGGAGTCCCATTCTGCTAATAATCTATTGTAGCAGGAAAAGCCCGGACAGACCAGGAGGATCTAGTCCCCCTGAGGTAAAGAACAGAAGACATCCAAACCTGACCAAGCATAGGACCAGGGACCTAAGCAGAGAATAGGGATCCTGTTGTGAATTCATTGGAGCTCCCCTGGTGGTTGTTGCTGGTGATGCAGCTGACTGTGTGGGCTTCACAGGTAATGGTGATGATTGGCAATCTGGTTCTTGGAGCATATAATGGTTTGAAGTGAATCAATCCTTGCCAGTTGTCTTTGGTTCCTGGAGGAGTTCACATCTCTCTGGTTTCTTCTGCTCTGTGGAATTCTTTGCAAGCTAAGTGGATGTTTTTTTAATATTTTGTGGCACACTTTTGTGTGCTTAAGGTTCTGCTTATGTTTTGTCTTATTCTGAGCTGTGGGTTTGCAATTTAGTCACTATATTTGTTTATCTGCTCTCAGATAGGAAGTTTTCTTCCTAGGAATTTTACCATTCACTATTATCTGTTAATTTCCAGTTCTGCTGGTATTTCATTTATAGAAGTCTGTAGATATAGAGGGCGCTGAGACTTAGTGACTCAGGGTAATTTTGTTGTATCTGCTGTTGGTGGTTTTTTGATAGTGTTTTATACTGACCGCAATAGTATTCTATCCTGTCTTTCCTATATAGCTAGTTTGGCCTCTTTTGCTAAACCTTTTACTCTGCCTGTGTTTGTTTTTCTTTCTCTTGTTTCCCAGTTAATATCTGTGGGGGCTTGATATTCTTTTGGGGTTCTGCTCTGAGGCAAGATAGCTTTTCCTACATCCATGTTTAGGAGCAGTTAGTTGTCCGGCTGTGCAGAGGTGTCTAACGTCTATGGAATCTGAATGTTACTCCTGAGTCATCGGTTCATAACAGGATCCCACAGCAAGATATTCATTGTCGGTTATGGAGTAGTACCCTGAAATGGAGAAAAAGTGGCAAGTTCAGTTACAGGCAGAGCTTACCCAAACCATTGCAACACAATGACAGAGGAGGCCTCACAACTCTTCAAGATGAAAGTCCCAAATTGCACCAAGAACCTGGTTACCCTCCTGGACCGTGCCTGTTACCGGACAACAGTAAAAAGGTACCGAAACAGACTATTGTGTGTGTGTGTGCCTATTTCACCGCCGCCGCCCGCAGCGTCAACAGCAGAGACGCTACAACAAATTCCTTCATCTACCCCACTGGCCTGAGGTAAATCTCCACCTGTGGGGAGCTGTACTACTCTGAGCTGCACCTCCATCACCTCAGCAGCCGGCCGAAGTGCTGGTATCCACGTTACCAAGTACCACAGGTGACGTCACGTTACCATTTGCCCCATCCATCATCATCATCCCCACCATCCCCGCCATTGAGGGTCCAGGGCACGGAACCAGGAACCGACCAACCGTGATCCCCTATCAAAGTAACGATATGTCCCGGTATCCGAGTACCTTGTCGACCGACTAACCATGGCATACAAGACCATCCATAATCTGTCTCCTCCTTACATCTGTGACATGGTCTCCCAGTACTTACCTGTAGGTAACCTCCGTCCTCACAAGATATACTTCTCTCCTACCCTTTTATCTCCTCTTCCCACAACCGCACGCAGGATTTCTCCGGTGTATCTCCTATACCCTGGAACTCTCTGCCCCAACACATCAGACTTTCACCTGCCATGAAAATCTTCAAAATGAACCTGATGATTCATCTCTTCCGACAAGCCTACAACTTACAGTAACTCTTAGTCCACTATACCGCCGCACTCGTTTGCCAGTATTTTTATGATCTGGTGGGAGGGATAATAAATCTATGATGATTTACATTCCTTTTCCAGTGATTTTTTTTATATTTACGCTATATAGACGACATACTCTTTCTATGGCCAGGGTCACCTGAATTAGTTTCCCCTTTTATTAATGATCTTAACAATAACCTATGCAATGTATTTTTCTCTCATCAGCTTGATTTGGTGCAAATTCCTTTTCTGGTTATTTTGCTTAGTGGTAAAGTATGAAAAAGTATCATTGAAACCAGTTTAAATTGTAAAACATTATCGGGATACTCAATATTATTTGTCACTAGCAATCATCCTCAACATATCATTTGCAACATTCCAGTAGGGAGTATATAAGAGCAAGGAGATGTTGTATTACCGAAGACACATACGAATGAGAATGTGTGAACATAAATCTTCGATTTTGTGAAAGAGGATATAAAGTTTCAAACATTCAGACAGCAAAAGGGGTGGCTAACCAGAAAAGCAGGGAATAATATCTCACTCAAAATAATACTACCCATTCTAAAGAAATCCCTTCTACAGTTGTGTTTTCTATGAATTATAATTAGGAATATTATTCCATTGTAAATATTGTTAAAATGTATCTTCCCATATTGTATACTGATGACAACAGTAAGAACATTTTACAAAATGGAGTAAAATTTGTTTTACAATGAGGTCTGAGTATTGGAAACATTTGATCACCCAGTAACCACTGCAATAAGTTCAATAAAACCAATCTATATGATAACAACAAAAATTCCTTTAAGGCTACATTCAGACTGTTTTTTTTCTCTTCTATTCTGCTGAGTTTTAAGCTGTAAAACAGGAGTTGTCAAAAAAATGTACCAAAAAAAGGGATCTGTTTTTGGATGCGTCTTTTGGTCCGTTTTTGACTGCTGTGTTTTTTTCGCCATTTTGGAGGGCTCCTATGGTAAAAACGCAGGACAAAAACGCTACAGAAATTGACATGTCATTTTCCAAAACGGAGCTCCCCTAAAGTGAAAAAACTGATCACTTTAAAACAGCACAGTCTGAATGGCAAAAATGAAAAGCTATAGACTTTGCTGGGATGTCATTTGAGTGATGTTTTCTGCAGTGCACTGCAAAAAACGGATCAAAAAACGTACAGTCTGAATATAACCTGAGTGTACCCAAAAATGATGTGGCCTCCGTCCTTATATGAGTAATAACAAACAGTTTACAAGTAAATCCCTAGTTACTAATCTAATTTACAATATAAAGTCTTCAATGAACTATGGTAGTACTCATTATTTACATGATATATTGTAATAAATTGTGCTGTCATAGCAGGAAGAGGAAGAGGGTGACTCTCGAGGTGTGGAGTGCGATAACATAGAGGATGACAATGAGATTTGAGATCCCAATTATTGTGAACCCAGAGACATGCAGCTGATTAGCTCAGCAGAGGAGGTGTAGGTGTCACGGGTGGCACGGATGACAGGGTGGAGGCCACGCGCAGACAATCCCAGCGTTTGGCCCTCCAGCCATAATGGTGGAGGATGGTCCGTCTCTTTCAGGAGCATTTACCTTCTGTGTTGATGGAAAGAAGGTGTGATGAGATCTCTCTATTATGGGGAGACGGCTGTGGAGGTCTTGCGCTCGGTCTGGTTTTATCCACCAATGTGTAGGTCACTAGGACCCAGCAGACTCCTTCCACCTTTATAAGGAGGTTCATTACCCTTCCTCGGTGCAGGTGATAGTTCCTTGTGCACACTTTATCCTTGCTCCAGCAGAAGCTGAGATGGTGGAGGTTGCTGTGTTCTGCTGTCAGATAAGTGTTTCCTTTTCCCAAATGTCTGTCTTCCCTGGTGTTTGTCTTTAGTTGATAGTGGAGGGGTCTAGTGAACCTCTCCATCTGATCCTTAGATAAGATAGATCTAGGATCAGAGAGGGACGAGGTTCGTGGTCGGCGACAGTTGAGGAGACTGTATAGGGACGTTAGGGCAGACAGGGTCAGCTCTAGGAAGTCTAGGGGTCACCGTCTCCTTCTTGTGCCCTTAGCATTAGGGACTCCTGATCCCCCCCCCCCCGTCGTTATCCTACGCTGGGTGTCTTCCCCACTCCCAGCGTGACAGTAGGAAGAAGACGACGAGTTTTCACATGGATACTCTTTTTTTTCAAGCAAAATGACCATGTGTCAAGAATTCTCTTAAATTTTCTTCTCTATGGTAAGTAACACTTGGGGAGGCACTGATGCGTGGCCCCAAATCAGGGTCTGCTTTTTTGATAGGCCAATATCTACGCAAAGTTTTGAAAACCTCCGTACACCATTTTTCATCATAGGTGCCAATTACCTTTATGAGATCATTTTGCTCTTGGTCTATTCTTTTCAACAGGGAGTCTCTATTAGTGTCTTTTGCGCAGTTAGGCTACTTTCACATTTGCGTTCCCCTCCGCAGCATTCTGCGGAGGGGAGCCGCAATGTGACTGCAGCACCGCAAGCCCCTATCTTTATAATGGGAGCGCATGGTGCATATTGCATTTCTAGTGCGGACGAGACTGGGTGATATTGTTGCGCAGGCATCCGCCTGCACACAGATCACATATAGCAGTGAGTGGGTGCGCACGGTCATGCGCAGTCAAGCGCAGCACCGTGCGCTCCCATTATAAAGATAGGGGCTTGCGGTACTGCGGTCACATTGCGGCTCCCCTCCGCAGAACGCTGCAGAGGGGAACACAAATGTGAAAGTACCCTTAAAGGAAAACTATCAGGTCAAACATCCATATGTAACTGCTATCATTTTCCAATTCCTCGATCTAATTTCTCTATGTATTTCTTTTATTTATATTTGCCTTCTATCCTCTGTAAACTTCAAATAAAGAGATTCAATCCATCTGTCACAGGGAATGATCCACTTAAATCTCTGCTGTCCACTCCCCATACGATGAATATGCATGTAACATACTCACACCACATCACTGTATAGGAGATCACTGGGGGGGGGTCTGTATTCTCCTCTCTGCTCTCTGTGCAGCATCACAAGAGGTGAAATACAAAACAGAAACTGTCACAGCAGGATATCTGCTTACAGAAACAGATGGAGTCTAGACATGGCAGATCTGTAATAGCTCTCTTCCTCCATGGTGTCATCAACAGAACAGACCCCCTGTAAAGGAAACTTGACACTGCACTGTTAGTAAAGGGAGGAGGGAGGAGAGAGCTGATGAGAGAGAGTGCATAATTACATGACAGTTTATACAGCACTGGACTATTCCTGTTTGGTTGTAATGGAGAGGACTAATCCAGGAGCTCACTGCAGGGTCTGACAATACTGATAAGATGGAAACTATAAACGGTACAATAATGATTTTACATATTGTTAAAAGGTTTGCCCAGGCACTATTGAAGGGTAATATTAGTATCATACTGAAAAAATTACCCGACAGTGTCCCTTTAAAGGCTCTATACAGAACCTTCTTTGGATGCAAGATCTTAAAAAAATTCTCCAGCTTTCCACACCAAAAGATTGATAGTCAGTACAATTGTGTGAGGCACACAGGTGTTGTCCTGTTGGTATTTCGGCCTTCATGGCTGGTGGATACTAGCTATTCCAGTGGAGTAAGTTGTAGTTGGCTTTTTAAATGTTTTTGTATGAAGTCTACCTTCTTCATCTATGGAAATCATTAGATCAAGCAAATTGATTTTTTTAGACCTATTGTGTGGGTAAACAGCTTGTCTATTTTATTCTGGTTCAAAAAATAAACAAAATAAACAAAAATATTTACTTCACCATCGCATAGGATAAGCACATCATCGATGTACCCACCCAAAATATAATGAGACTAGTGCAGTGATGGGCAACCTTTTGAGCTTGGTGTGTCAAAATTCGCCAAAAAAGCGAGCATAACTCGCGAGGTGTGTCACCTTGAGAAAAAAAACCCTAATTTTACGATATTTATAGTTTAAATAACAAATATGTATAATTCTTTAACTTACCTGCTTAGTGACTTCTTTGTTAATCTGTCAGTTGGTTTCTTTTGTTGGTCTTGCTGTTATTTAACTTGTGTGGGGTGTCATGAAGTAAGTCAGATAAGTGAGGGGGAGGGGGAATTCTTCCAGTGATGGCGAACCTGTGGCAGTCCAGCAACAGCAACAGCTGGACTGCCACAGGTTCGCCATCACTGATTTAGTGACTTTTTTGTTGCTGAATTTCATTGGCTAAATCTTCAATTGAAGGTTGGTATTTTGTACACTTCAAGGCCAAGCAAGCGCTACTAAGGTTATCTGTCAAAATGTCTATTTATATTCCACGTTCTGCTTACTACCGTTTCACTACATAGAACGCAAAATGATCTGCCATTTTTTTCTATAATGCCATACATCTCAGTCCATGTCTCCTGAAAGGGTCGGCTACTGCTACTACTACCACTTCCTTTACTTAACCTTGTTTTTTTTGGCTTCTCCATCAGAGGGGCAGTGACAGAAGATTTATAGATAGCCCTGCAGGCAATTAGGGGTTAACTGTCTTTTAGGAAAGGGCAGAGTTAATAAGCAGAAATAGGGATTAATAGGGTGAAATGGAGTCTGTACGCTGCAAGATGGCGTTCCTTATGTAAATTAATGGCGGGAAACGGCACCCATAGCACAGGCCTCTTCCAGCCTCCCCCTCACTTATCTCAGTAATGGCCAATCACACATTCATGACACCCAGCCCAGATTCTGCCCAGAACCTTTCACTGGACTCGAGGATGGTTGTAATCACTGGACCTCCAGACAGTGATCACAGGGCCTCAGATATGCGTCCCCCACAGCGTTCCGCTGCTCCCTGCTGCGCCAGCCAGAAGTTCCGCCGCCCTACCGGAAGTCCCAGGACTAGACGCTCTGTGCCGGAGCTCTGCTGTTCTGGCTACAGACCTCCAGCACATTTTTTTTTCCTCATCTGTAGTTAGTGATGGGCGAGTCCTAACTCGGAATCGCTTGACTCTAGTCTAGCGAGTCCGACCCCGGGACTCGCTACTCGTTGCTAGTCTAGCGAGTCCAATGTTAATTAATGGGGAAGCGAGTAATAGCGAGTAATGTGTCATTTACAAATCGCAGATGTCTCGGAAAGCGCTCGCATTGCTGTTTTGGAAACCCGACTCGCAACAGTTTTTTGCTGCTGTGTCCGTGTCTGTGGTTTTTATCCAAATAGCGAGTCTAGTTTCTCCGGCGGCCGCGTGTCACTGAAAATGGCTACGCGTGTCAGTGCTGACACGCGTGTCATAGGTTCGCCATCACTGGACTAGTGTAAAAAGATAAATCATTATAGAACCCAACAAATCCTTTCACCATTCAAAAAAAAAATTACCAAATGTAGGTGCACAAGTTGTCCCCATGGCAGTACCTCTTATCTGATGATAGAGAGTACCGCCAAAGGTGAAATAATTGTGAGTTAACACAAATTATAATTGTGAAATAAAAAAATAATTATGTGGACTGTACTGTAATTCCTTTGAGGAAAAAAATTTGAAGTTGCCTTGATCCCCAAATTATGATTGATGTTACTATAAAGAGCTTCCACATCCAAGCTCATAAACTTGGTGGTATCCGAGACTATGATATCTCTTAATTTAACTTCTTCATGACCTATGACATACATGTACATTATAAGCCACCTCCCTCCCTTTGATGCGAGCTCACGCTGTGAGCCCGCATCATCCCCTGCACATCTCAGCATATCTTATCAGCTTAGGGCCCTTTCACATCAGCGTTTTTTGAAATTTGCGGCAGATGCGGTGAAAAAACCGCATCTGCCGCAATTACCGCATACCGGCTGCACTTGCGTCGCAGTTGCGGTAAACGCCATGCAAAGTATAGGGGGACTTGCGGCAGGTGCGGCAAGTGCGGCCGCGAAAAAAACCGCAGCTGACCGCGTTTTTTTTCGCGGCCGCAACTGCCGCAAGTGCAAAACCGCACTTGCCGCACCTGCTGCAAGTACGCCTATACTTTGCATGGCGTTTACCGCAACCGCGCCGCAAGTGCAGCCGGTATGCGGTAATTGCGGCAGATGCATTTTTTTCACCGCATCTGCCGCAAATTTCAAAAAACGCTGATGTTTTGAAATTCGCGGCAGATGCGGTGAAAAAACCGCATCTGCCGCGTTTGCCGCATAACCGTTACACTTGCGGCGCGGTTGCGGTAATCCCCATAGAAAGTATAGGGGGACTTGCGGCAGGTGCGGCAAGTGCGGTTTTGCACTTGCGGCAAGTGCGACCGCGAAAAAAAAACGCAGTCAGCCGCAGTTTTTTTCGCAGCCGCACCTGCCGCAAGTGCAAAACCGCACTTGCCGCACCTGCCGCAAGTCCCCCTATACTTTCTATGGGGATTACCGCAACCGCGCCGCAAGTGTAACGGTTATGCGGCAAACGCGGCAGATGCGTTTTTTTCGGTGCTGTTAACCTTTAGGATCGTGCTGTCATTCACATTTTAGGTCCTGTGAAGCAATCCTGTTATCTGGACAGCCTTTAATGACCCCGGAAGCTGTCCTGATTCATTTCCTGCCTGTGATGTTCCAGTGACATCACCAGCAGAGACTGATCATTTTCACTATGTTCGGATGGGCTGTAACCAATTGGAACATAAGAGAAGCAATCAGACTATGGAGCACTAATGCCCTCTAGTGGGGAAAGTAAAGTAGAGAAAAAAAAATAATAAAGTTTGGTATGGAAATAAAAACATAAAAGTTCAAATCATTCAGAAATGCCTAATCTATCAAAATATTAAATCAATTAATGAGATCTGTAAACTGCGTAACACAAATAAAAGTCCAAACGTCAAAATTATGTTTTTTTTCACACAGCCCCAGATTCAAAAAAATGAGAACACTACGGTCTGTGGAATATGGCGAGAAAAGTGCAATTCTTTTTTTTTTATAAACAAAGTCTGATTTTTTTTCCAACTCGTGGATAACAGTAAGGGTACCTTTACACGCGGCTACATTTCTAGGGTGGCTACAGGTAACTTACTGGTTGCAGTGAAATCATGGAGACAAGGTTCTATCTTGTTGCTGTGTACAAATGGAATAATCTCTCCATGATTTCACTGCAACCAGTAAGTTACCTGTAGCCACCCTAGAAATGTAGCCGCGTGTAAAGGTACCCTAAGGAAAAAACCGCAGATGCGGTACCTAAGGGTACCTTTACACACGGCTACATTTGTAGCTTGTCACCAGGTAACTTGCTGGTTGCAGTGAAATCATGGATACATGGTTCTATCTTGTTGCTGTGTACAAATGGAATCATGTCTCCATGATTTCACTGCAACCAGTAAGTTACCTGGTGACAAGCTACAAATGTAGCCGTGTGTAAAGGTACCCTAAGGGTACCTTTACACACGGCTACATTTCTAGGGTGGCTACAGGTAACTTACTGGTTGCAGTGAAATCATGGAGACAGGGTTCTATCTTGTTGCTGTGTACAAATGGAATAATCTCTCCATGATTTCACTGCAACCAGTAAGTTACCTGTAGCCACCCTAGAAATGTAGCCGCGTGTAAAGGTACCCTAAGGGTGCGTGCACACGATGAGTATACGCAGCGTTTTGGACGCAGCGTCTTGCCGCTGCGTCCAAAACGCTGTGTAGTACAGTACTAGCATAGTGGATGGGATTTCAAGAAATCCCATCCTCACTATGCGTAACCCACCCGCAGCGCCTTTGAAGCTGCGGTGCGGGTTGCCGGGAGTCCGCTCCTCCTCCGCATGTTCATTTCATGCTGTGGGGTCGGAAGCGGCTCCCATCGGGTGACTACAGGGAGAAGCCGCCCCGCACCCGCCGCACATGGTGAGTACAGGGCGGCTGCGGTCTCCCTGCAGCCACCCAAGGCTTCCCTCAGGTCCGGAGGAGCTGCGTCCAACACGCAGCTCCTCAGGACCGTGTGCACGCACCCTAAAAGTATGCATGTTTGGTATCTTCAAACTCGTACCGACCCAAGGCATCATACTGGCACATCAGTTTTACCATATAGTGAACCTAGTGAATAAAAAATCCAAAAAACAAGTGTGCAATTGCACTTTTTTTGCAATTTCACTGCACTTGGAATTTTTCCCATTTTCCTGTGTATTATATGGTACAATAAATGATTTCATTTGGGGGCATGCCCTGGGCATCCAACAGAGCTGACGTGTTCTGGATCTGCTCCTGCTACCAGGCTGGAATAATTCAAGATATCTGGCTCTAACTTACTGATCCTGAGCGCACTAACTAGGTCCCTGACCACTGTGAGGAAGCAGACACTTGACCGCTGGGGAAAGAGATACCAGAGAGAGGTACACTGTGCATCATAAAAGACTGAGAACCCGTTGCACAGCAAGATGAAGAGAAAGGAACCCTGCAGCCATTTCCAACAGGCTGCAGCTGCTGTATTCCAACAGCACAGGTCACCTGACATCCCTCCACTCTCCCCACTGCAGCTAAAACCTAGAGAGAAAGACCCCCAGAGGCTCACAAATGGGATCCAGTGACAGGTGCGACTGTGTATTCTCCTTGTGAAGCCTCCCTGCACAGTGCTGTGGTGTGAGGAGCTAATCCGCTGGATAACCATCCCCCATCCCTGACCCTTTGTCATCCCAGAGCTCCTCCGGTCTGAAAGGGGACATATTTTGATTGTGGTGGGCTGTGTTTACTGCATCCCTGCGCCCGAGATAACAGGAGTCATCAACCCTCCCAAACAGCTATCTCCACATGGTGAGCACCATCTTAAAAGGGGAGAGAGGGCGAGAAGAATAGCACATAATACTGCTCAGAAATAACAAGAGGGTCAATTAACAACATCTGTGTCTGTGTATGACTCGCCTCAGCGGGGGCCGTGGGATACTCGGAACGGGGCCCTCTGGACGTTGTCAGGGCTGTGGGATGCTGTCACGGGGGCGTAACCCGACCTGTGGTCCCCTATTGGACAGTCAGTAAAAAAGGGGGTTTTGAAAAGGGGGTAAAAATGAAATAAAAAGAGAGTTTATCGTGATGCCACCTGTGAAAGATGGCCAGTAGCAGCCACTGCTGCGGTCCGGGGACTCTGCGTATGATGGAGTTGCAGCTATGATGGTGAAGCTTCCCATGGGAGGAGCGGGTCCCCAGGGCATCCGGAATCAAGGTAGTTTGGGGTGATGGAGGGCCAGCGGGGCTGAGCTGGCTGCAGGGCAAGCTCGGGAACACTCTCAGGGAGGTTCCTGCTGCCTGCGCGGCGCTTCAACCTACCGCTCCTCAGGCACGGAATGAACAGTCTGACACAATGCTGAGTTTCAACTCGGTTTACTTGGCTTCTTTCGTCAGACACTTCAGGTTACAAGCAAATACAGTAGCGGTTTGGGCAGTTCTTGACAACCAGGATGGCTTGTCCAGTGCACCTCCTTTTGTGTTAGTTTCTCGTGTGCTTCCTCGCTCAGCGCTGCCTATTCTCCCACTTCCTGCATGCACCTCAGCACACAGAGCCCCTATCTAGCAGCCGCGGACCTTCATTGGGCGACCGGCAGAGTCACCTGGCCCTGGTACGGCTGCCTTCTCTGCGCTGTTGGGAGTTGGCCATGACTCTTGGAGATCTCTTAGCCCCGGTTCTGTGGTTAGAGCTTGGAGCCTTCCCACCACCTTCAGGGCCGTGCCCCTGTTTCTCGCCCTGTCCTTCAGCTTTACAGCTGATTTGGGCACGGGGTGGATCGTTCACTGCCCGTGTCCCTAGGACTCCCTCCGTCTGCCTGCAGTCTGTAGCCCCAGAACCCAGGGTAGGCCTTATTGTAGCTCGAGCCTCTGGGTCTGTGCTCTCTGTCTTCTCTGTCCCTTGTTCTCCTCCGACTGACTTCCCACTTACCGTGGTGTTTCTCCTTTGTTCTCTCCCTTTCCCTAACTGCTTCCTGCTCACTTCCCACCAACCACCTGTCTCCCCCCCGATGTCTCACAGCTGCCTGAGCCATCCCACTACCTGGGTTCACCCGCTCCCTCTGGTACTGGGGTGTGCTGGGTGATTATTGGGGGCTGCAAGAGGATGGTGGGGATATTGGGGGCTGCATGGGAATATTGGGGCTTGGAGGGGGATGATGAAAAATAAGACATCTCCTGAAAATAATATGGCACCCCAGAGTCCGGTTGCCACAATGGCATTGCTTCCCTGGGGGGTGATGTCATGTTTGGAAGCAAGAAGGGGTATCTGTCATAGAAATTTTAATCTTATATTAATCTTTGATAGTTTAATATTATATAGTTTTATATTGATGTTTGATAGCTTAATATAATAGAATCTTCTATATAGTCTATATTCATTATGTAGTTATGTTCATATATGAAGGTATTATATTCTGCTTGCAGATGTGGTGAGGTATTTTTCCATTAGGTCTGGTTGAAACATTTTAAGGCCAAATAGCGTGAGTGGGATATTCCAGGGCTGTGGAGCATTATAACTCCTAGGATGTGGAATGTACTTCTCTTTTTAATTAACGTGTGAGAAAAGTTTTCTCTTATCTTATAGTAATGGAAAAGTACCAAATGCTTGTACCTGCAGTGTAAATTGTATAATGTCAGTCTTTCAATGTTGATTATAAAAATAACTGTTGATTCAGAGAAGATAGACACTCTGCCATATACCTTCAGAGGAAGGTTTTTGTATTATCGGGATTCCTCCGCGCTGACCTCAGGAGACAATTTTGATTTTATTCTTTATTCATCCACACACCAAACAAAAGGAAGCCGACGCGTTTCGTAGCCATGTGGCTACTTCATCAGGGCATTAGTTACAGAGTTACATAGAAAGGACTTTATATACACAAACATATCTTCAAAAAAAATTAGCATCATGACGTCATTTCCTGTGGAAACGCCCCCTTTGGGTTACAAACAGGTAAAATCACTCATAAAAGTGTATAATCAAAATTTACATTGCATAAAAAAGAAGAAAAAAGAGCCCTACATATAAAACACAAATTTCAAGGCAAAAAAAAAAAATAATTTATCTTTAAAAAGTTTTTTCCATTGGATTTGAATGCACTCAAAAGTTGATCTCACATTATAAGTCCTGTTTCTTGCCGCTAAACTACTGCCATTTCAGACCATGTGCCATTATTACTTAGGGAACCACCTGAGTTACATAGAAAGGACTTTATATACACAAACATGTCATCATGACGTCATTTCCTATGGAGAGGTTAGTCTCATGACCATCATGTGAAACCTGGGTTGAGAGGGAATTCGAGTCCCGGGTAAATTGTTTAATAAAAACATTTTTTAAATAAAGTTGGCCGATAGGGAATTCAGATTAAAAGTGGCAAATGGTCTGAGGTGGCGGTAGTGTAGTGGTAAGACGCAGGACTTATAATGTGAAATCAACTTTTGAGTTCGAACCAAATGAAAAAACCTTTTAAAGAACATTTTTTATGCCTTTGAAATTTGTGTTTTACGTGTGGGGCTTTTTGTTCTTTTTTATGCAATGTAAAGTTTGATTATACATTTTTATGAGTGATTTTAGCTGTTTGTAACACAAAAGGGGCGTTTCCACAGGAAATTACGTCATGATGACATGTTTGTGTATATAAAGTTCTTTCTATTTAACTCAGGTGGTTGCCTAAGTAATAGTGGCACATGGTCTGAAATGACAGTAGTTTAGTGGCAAGACACAGGACTTATAATGTGAGATCAACTTTTGAGTGAGTTCAAATCCAATGGAAAAAACTTTTTAAAGATAAATTATTTTTTTTTTTGCCTTGAAATTTGTGTTTTATATGTAGGGCTCTCTTTTCTTCTTTTTTATGCAATGTAAATTTTGATTATACTCTTTTATGAGTGATTTTACCTGTTTGTAACCCAAAGGGGGCGTTTCCACAGGAAATGACGTCATGATGCTAATTTTTTTTGAAGATATGTTTGTGTATATAAAGTCCTTTCTATGTAACTCTGTAACTAATGCCTGATGAAGTGGCCACATGGCTACGAAACGCGTCGGCTTCCTTTTGTTTGGTGTGTGGATGAATAAAGAATAAAATCAAAATTGTCTCCTGAGGTCAGCGCGGAGGAATCCCGATAATACAAAAACCTTCCTTTTTTATCCTGGACGGGATCTGCAGCGACCCTTTACGTTTACAAGGTTGGTTGTGAACCCTTCACAACCTGAGTAGGTGAGTGGATTACTGCTCTGTTAACCCATTGTATCCACATTTATTGCTCTCTTGTGCACTCCCCCTCCCCTTATATATATACCTTCAGAGGTGATGTTTGAGTTGTCTCCTCATATATGAGAAATAAACATGGGTGTTGATTCGATTTCAGCTGTCTCCGGCCAGTTAAATTCCATAAAGGGAGATTTTCTTAACAGTATCCATACCAGGTAAATCCACAGCATGCAACACTTTCCTCACTCCAGACCTGAAAGGGGAGCTAGAGACCCGGGTTCAGGGGAGCACCCCTATAAATTCTGGTCTTGAGGAGGGATTAGTTAGTGTTCCGGTTCAGTGGAGGAGTAGTCAGTCTGAGAGGAAAAACAGTACAGACGTCCTGGGGACTGGAGCCGCAGGAGCTCATCCCAGGATAGAGAGCAGCAAGAGTGAGGGAACTGTCAGAGAGAGTCTGAGGAAGGAGACAAGACGGCTTGGGTAGCGAAGCCAGTTACTGGCTCACCCCAGAGCACAGTGCCAGAAACGGACACCGGAGTCCGAGATTGTGAAGGTACTACTGACCCAGCAGCCAAAATCAAAGGACAGGAGACTCCACGTCTCCCGGCCACATCAAAGCACCTGGATGCACAGCAGCATCTGAGAGCTCAAAGACAGCCGCCAGAGGAGTGGTACTTGACTACAGATGATCTAATAATAGATCTAAAGATTTTGCAAAATGGAGTCTAATAACTACCTTTTGCCAATCTCGGGCTATGATACAGAAACTTTTGAGCAAATATTGGTTCATATTAAAAGGTGATTCTGTATTATGTAATCACCTCCCTCACAAACCAGTGGTTATTTATAGGAGAAACAGGAATCTGCAGAATTTTGTGGCACCTAGTAATACGGCTCCATAGAGAATTATGGTCAAAATGGCTAGCAAAGATAAATTGGGTTGCTATCAGTGCCAAAGTGCCTCTGTTGCCACATTGTAGTTGATGGGGCTTTGAATTTTACATCTAGAACCACAGGTGAAGTTTTCTCCATTAAATACAGGTTGACTTACCAATCCACCCACGTGGTCTATCTTTTGGAATGTTCGTGCGGCTTCCAGTATGTGGGCCGCACTGTGCAAACCATGCACGCACGCCTCAATAAACACAGGCAAAATATTAGAAAAGGATATCAACTACACAGTTTATCGAAACATTTTAAGGCCGTGCATCATAGGCATCCTACTAAATTGTCCCTGATCATTATTGACCATATAGAAGGAAAAGAACCAGACCGTCTAACTAGACTGATTATAAAAAAGAGCTACTGGATTTTTAAATTGGGCAATTTTGCACCAGAAGGTCATAATCTTACTATCAAGAATGTGGCCAAACACTAATAATAATAATATGATGTTTACTTATCTTGTGTGGCACTGTTGATTCAATGGCACTTTGCATGCATTGGTGGTGCTGTCCCTGTTGGGGCTTGCGGTCTGGACATCCTATCAGTGTGTCTTTGCAATGTGGGGGGGCGGGGTGCCTGTAGGAGACTCATGCAGATGCCAGGAGGCACATGGACTCCTTGTGGGTGTTGTCCTTGGTGGGAGCTGAACCCAATGTCACTTCCTGAGCTCAATTCCTTGTATCACCTGATGAAGATAGCCTGTGTGCTATTGAAACACGTTGTGGCCCATACAAGGAGCTAATAATAAAAGGTTTGAAAATCTGCTAATACGTTCCCTTTGTTTGTGCCTTAGTGCTCATAAACTCCAGTTTCCATTTTCCCTTTGTTTTATGTTATAATCCCTTTGTGGGATCACTGGTGGAGCTGCTTTGGGCCAGGGCATTGTTTAATTGCTCCTCCTTGAGGACATGTGAAGCACCTTAACAACAATAACAGCTGAAGGACCTGTGGTGATGTCACATCTGACTTGGATCACGTGACCTCCTGAATTCACATGGACTGAGGCAGGACTACAGGACAGGCATCTCATGCAGCTTCTGAGTGGGGGCTCCTCTGGTTCCAGACATACACCAGTGTTGTGCACGACTGCACAACCCCCCGGGTGAGTGGCCAATTGGCGTGCAATCCATTAACCCCTTAGACCACCAAGTTTCACACATTGCGCTCCTGTCCCCTTGTTTTACATGGTACCATAGAAGGGCTCAAGCTGCCTGCCACACGGGTGAGAGACTTACCAGCAGGAATAGAGGGTCACAGCTTAGCTAAATACAGCCAGGACCAGCAAAGAGGAGCGCAGCAGGGAGACCTCACAACATCACCTGTGGTTAGTGTCCTGATTTGAACCTTCAACTGCCAGTAAAGGTAAAGGAAACCACATACTGTGTGTCTGTTGGTTACTCTGCGCCCTCAGTCCTGCACCCCAATGGCCTACCACCGCCATAGACAATACCAGTTGACCTGGGGAACAGCACCACCTATGGAGAGCGATACCACCTTAGCTGCGATTCCATCATCCCCAGAGGTCCCGCACCACAGCGTCGGCCATCAATAGCCGAACATCATGGGTAGTGTCACGACTTCAACCCCCAAAACCTTAACTTCCAAATTTTTATTAGTGCCAGGGTCTATGGAGCCGGGTCTCGACCCACATGATTTCCCAGCAGTACAGTAGCCCGATTCTGAGTATCACACGGTTCTTGGGCGTGTGTCAACTTGGCGTCACAAACAGGAATTTGTGGCCCGGCACCCCCGGGTTCTGTGTGCCATAAGCTTTATTGAACTGTGTGTGACTGTCACCATTACTGCATCACGCGGCACGCAGGAAGCCGAGGGGGCGTACAGTCATGGGAGGAACCCAGCAAAGCAAGCGATGAGAAACCCCGCTGTTAATCTGTTAACCCCAGATTCCCCTGAAGACAAACACGGGACCTGGCAGAGGTTCACTAGGGGGAGAAAAATGTCCGATCTGAAGGGACAAGGACTTGCGGTGTTCCCGGCCGCAGCCCAGGTCCTGGCTGCAGCCCCCTTACCGGCCGCAGCTCCAGTCCCGGCCACAGCCCCAGCCGCCACAGCTCCAGTCGCAGCCGTAGCTGCGGCACCAGCGCCAGTAATGCCGTTCTCAATGCCGTATATTCCGGGAGCGACCTGATTACCGCAATTTTCAGGGAATCAGACTCCCTGAGCGACTTCAGGGAGAGACTGAAAAGCTTGTTTGAAAAATATTCCTTTTCTGAGGGCCAGAAAGTTACTATTCTAATAGGACAATTGACTGTTGCGGCCAAAATGGAGGTAAAGTCCTGGCTGGACACTTACAAAAGAACTATTAAACAAATCTTGGCCAGGTTGAAAGAAGCTTTTGACGCCCGTACTGCAGGGGAAATTAAAATTAAGTTTTATGGGTGCAAACAACGGGTGCAGGACAGTATACGGGACTATGCATTAAATCTCCAAAAGGCTCTGAGGGCTATGCACAGACTCTAAAAAGTGTTACCCCTGATGACTTACGATTGCAGGTGCAGCAGCTAATTAAAAATATGGCTGAACTAACAAAGGCTGTACAGTCCATGCGGGGGAAAATACCATCGGAGAAGATACAGTTGGCCTCCAGCCCTGATGACGTCCCGTGGCTGCGCCAGAAGAAGAATCCACCGACCAGAGAACGGGCCAGCGATCACTATGATTCTACAGGACAACCAATTTGCCGCAGCTGCAGCAAAGTGGGCCACATAGCAAGATTTTGTACTGTGAATGAGCAACCCCTGGGGCAGCGGGCCACCTCCCAGGAATGAGACAACCAGGCCCACAGAACTGGCGCGACAGGTATGTAGAAGGACGACCGATCCTGCCTGTCGGGCTGGATGGCATCCCCATGAATGCTTTACTGGACATTGGTTCGCAGGTGACACTGATGCCTTATATCCTTTATAAACTGTACTGGGCTGACTCTGACCTCACCCATCACCCAGATGATAGCTTTATGATATATGCCAACAATGGCCAACCTTTACCGCAAGTGGGGTTCAAAGAGGTGACCATTAAGGTGGGGCGTGCAGAACTAGATGACCAGGGAATGATAATTGTTGCTGTTGATCGGCGAGATTTGTAACCCAATGATTATTCTAGGCACTCATGTAATTGAGAAATGTCTGGGAGAAATGATTGCTTTGTTACAACAGGTAGTCGAAACTGCCAGCTGCGGGCAGCAGAGAGTCCCGCAGACAGAGATAAAGGCCCTGATGCAGAGGTAACAGGTGGAACTGTCTGGTGGAGAAGTCAGATGTGTGAGAGTAAGTGATCTGTTCCCCATTGCAATACCCGGAGAAGTGAAATGTTAGTCTGGTGTCGAGCAGCAATAGGCCTTAGGGGTCAAGATTATCATGCCATGGTGGAGCCCGTGTACTCAGATAGCAGGCCCACTGTTTTAACAGCCAGGGGGGGTAGCCGATGTCTGCAAGGGGAGGGTACCTGTATGTATTGTGAGGAAGTGCTCGCCTAGGAGCTCGCTTGGCAATGGACAATGACACCAAAACCACTGTTTTTAACCGTAAAACATTATATAGCAGTTTATTACAGTACATAAACTGCTCACATCACATATAAATACATAGTACATTCACATATGAACATTAATCAAAATGACATTACAAATAACAGTACACTATATTGCACATACAGTATACCTCTTTTTAAGGCTTATGTACCCGGGAGCATGGATTACAGCTCCATCAAACATAAATAGCACCAATCATGGCTCCCTATGGCGATTATGGCCACCTAACCTTTTTCCACACAATACATAACATAACATCATTTTATCACACAGTTATCAATGGGACCTCTAGAATATTATAACCTATCCAGGCGGTAACGTCTACATGGCACTATATCCACAGATCAGTCTATACCACATTAACTTGATCACAGAGCCCACCAGAGTTACAGGGCTCATTATGTGCAGACAGCCTAAAGGGCCTGTCACACGCGTCAATATCGCCTGCACGATATCGGCTGCACGTGACGTTGCAGCGATATTGACGCGTGTGACATACTGCATCAACCAGCGATAAATCGCTGGTTGATGATCGCCAGGTTTCAGAATCAGTCCTAAAACCTGGCGATTGTCGCCCGGTGTACACGCAGCATCGCTGCGTGTGACACCGGGAGTAGCGATATTCCAGCTCCCAGCGCCTCTCACAAGCGCTGGGAGCTGGTAACTAAGGTAAACTGCGGGTATCTAGGCAGCGCGCGCTGCCTAGATACCCAACGTGTACCTTAGTTACCAGCCTCCTCCGCTCACCGGCTGGTATCTAAGGTACACAGCGGGTAACTAGGGTCCCTAGTTACCCGCTGTGTACCTTAGATACCAGCCGGTGAGCGGAGGAGGCTGGTAACTAAGGTACACGTCGGGTATCTAGGCAGCGCGCGCTGCCTAGATACCCGCAGTTTACCTTGGAGACCAGCCTGCTCCCGCTTCCAGCAGCCTGGCAGCGGGAGCAAGACATCGTGGAAACGATATTTAAATCGTTTCCACGATGTTTCTGGTCCATTGATCGCTAGTGAGTCTGCCTGTGTGACAGCTCACCAGCGATCAGCCGTCAATGTCGTCAGCAATCATCTCGCTGACGACATTGACCCGTGTGACAGGCCCTTAACACATTCATCCAAGGTCAACGGGACCATAACATGACCTATGATCGGTCCCAATGGCGGCTACGACCGCCTAGCCCTTGAGCCGTACTCGGTCTCTCACCACGTTTCCGTCACACAGAGTAATTTTACATACGCCCTACGTCTCACCTCATACAGGGTAATTTTACATATGCCCTTATTAGTCACCCAACTATGGCAGAGTACAGGCTCCAACCGGACCAGGACTTACACAATGCATGTGGTCCATCATACTACATTCATGGACCCCCATACATATTGTTCACACTTACACAGCCCATCATACAATATCTTTGGTGCTGCTGCCCTTTTAAGGCCCAGAACAGGGATTGGAAAACCTGAGTTATCAGGACAAACCAGGAGTCACCAAGGCCTCCTCACCACGTTTCCGGCCACCAGCCGCCACCAAACCTCCATACCTAGGCAGGTCTCTGGGTCGACGGCTGTACCCTGCGCCTGAGTCGCACCCTCCAGGATCAGCCATAGTTCCCAACTCTAGGAGCCATCCGGCCACAGGCTTTCATACATTCGGTCAGAGGGACTGGTGCCTCCCACATGGAGAAGGACAGGCCTCCCTCTCCTCCCATAGGGACGGAATGCCTCTGACTACACATCCTCACTGGCTGGATGTTTCTCACAGACTGAACTCTCTTACCGGGCACAGAAGAACCGGGTCTAGCAATCTGAGTTACCGAGTACACCAGGCATCCCCCAAGATCTCCTCCAGCACATGTTTCGCCCCAAACCTGAGCAAGTATCCTCCAGGGTCGGCCACGGTTCCCCAACTCCAGGAGCCCTCACAACCCGTTGTCTGGCTACTGGTTTGGCACACATCAATCAGAGGGACAGGATTCCTCTGACAGGATCTCACATCTCAGAGGTCTGGACTACTCTGCTTCCCATCGTTCTCCTCACTCAGGTCCAGGCAGCTCCTTAAACTGGCTGCCACACCCACACTTGGGAACTCTCAGCAAATAGCACACACTGCTCAAATATGGTTCAATGAGAATGTGTGTTGACTACAGGCAGATTAATAGCATTACACATAAGAATGCTTACCCGTTACCCAGAATTGAAGAGTCATTAGCTGCACTGAGAACTGCTAGCTATTTGTTCACCTTAGATCTCACCAGTGGGTATTGGCAGGTTCCCGTGGCAGAGGCATACAGAGAAAAGACTGCGTTCATGACACCGATGGGCCTCTGTGAGTTTAATTGCATGCAGTTTGGACTCTGCAATGCACCAGGAACATTCCAGAGGTTGACGGAGTGCTGCCTGGGGCATTCAAACTTTGAAATCGTGTTACTGTACCTCGATGACGTAGAACACCCAGGGCGCCTTCAACATGCGATCTGCCTTGTGTCGGCGCAAGGTCGCCAGGCAATGATCCCCAAGCTTTGCACACCCGACGCACTGCGCATGCCTGGGTATGACCGGCGTGACGCGGCGGCCAGCACCGCGTCATACACCAGGAAGTGCGGGGCAGGAGATTTAAATCAGGACATCGGTCATGAAGGAATACCCATCAGGGTATAATTAGAACAGTGAGGCAGGGGGAGCGCGGCCCTGGAGACACCGCCTACCCATCAGGAACGCCCCATCGTCAGAGATTTTGTAATTTTAAAAAGTGTGCTATACCACTGTTATAAATGCAAGATTGGTCAGAGAGGGATGGTTAGGACAGTAGTATGTGGCTGCAGGGACAGGTAGGGATAAGTTAGAAGGTCTAAAACATCTGACAGGTTCCCTTTAAATAATCATATTCCAGTGAACTCCACCAACTGTACTCCTGCCTACCTGATGAGGGCAAGACCCGACAAGTTGCCCATTGATTTAGACATGGAAGTCCTAACACCTGACACAACCCACCAGATGCAGATTGGGATACTGAATGGCAACAGCAGTATCGTAAAGTGCAAGAGTGCATAGAGAGAAGTCTATCTCAAGCAGGGGAAAGGCAAGAAAGAGCCTATAACCAGCACGCAAGTGCAGTTCCCTTAACACCTGGAGAACAAGTCCTAAAGAGATAAAGAAGGATGCATAAACTGGATGACCAGTGGGAAGAAGAGCCATATACTGTATTGCCTTCGAATTTTGACAACACCAAAGTCTGTCTAATCAGTAAAGATGGAGAAGAGACCTCAGCGGCAGTTTCAAGAGATCATCTAAAGATATAACCTGACCATTTAAGAGACAGAGAAGAAGTCCCAGACACACATCAGCACATAGTAAAAGAGGAAGAGATGATTCATATCGTACTTGGAAAGTCATGGACCCAGGTGAATGAGGTAATTGTAGTACCCGTTTTAACTTTTCCTCCAGCTTGTCATACCTGAACCAAATGAGACTCAAGAAAGACCAGAAGAACCACTATCTCAAGCAACAGTCACCACACCCACAGTGGAACAAGAGAATCGACCCCCTGCTAGTGGTGAATCTGTTAATCCCGTGGTGAGTCTAAGACATCATTATGGTATACTTGTGCTACGTAGGTCCACACGTAGAATAGTGGTTAGTGCACCTACTACGCCGGCAGAAGATACTAGAAACCAGAGCAGGCCATCAGAGATACCTGTACTTCATAGATCCACCCGTAATAACAGAGGTCAGATCCCAGCATGTTGCGCAGGGACTGTTAGCGAGTTAAGTGGACAGTTTAACCAGGTTAAAATGTAAATATGTTTTGTTTTCATGTACCTGTGTAAATAAGCAACCACAAAGCTTACTGTCAAGCGCCTTAGTTGGCGCTGACTTTGCTGGATGTTGCTGTGTATGTGTTTGTCTTTAAGAGCTGCATGGTTGATGGTTATGAAGGTCCTGCACCTCCTGTGTTGTGCTCCAGAACTGCATTCACTATGAGGTTCGGCTACAGGTTAGGGGTTAATATGTGACTCACCTGGGCTCCCCTCCCCCTGGCCTTTAAGTAGCCTATCCTTCCACCAGGTGGTGCTGCTGATAGAGTTTATCACTCTATGCCTGGAAGCCGTGCTTGCTGACCTGTGTATTTATGTTGCTGAAGTCCTTTCCTTTGGAGTTGCTCTATCCCAGTTCTGTGGAGGGAGGTGAGGGGGAAATAGTGCAGGGCTGGTGGAGGAGTTTTAGGAAGAGGCTGGAACCCGAACCTTCTCACCTTCAGAGATACCTTCGTGATCAGGGCCATTCAGGGTTCCTAACTAGGGTCAGACTAGTCTTCCCTGGTCACACTGCCCATACCTGCCATTCCCTCATCAGCATTCTCACTACACCGTGACACCTACAGGACTTACTGTATGAACTTTGAGCATTTTGAACATTTAATTTAAAAATGGACCAATAGGCCACAGGACTGGGTGCGGTCAAAACTATTTTGTATAAAGTTCACTATTGGACAATGGTGGAAGGACTAAGCGCCATAGTGACTGTGTTTTTCATATTTTATTGTTTTTTGTAATTTTTCAGTTTTGAGACTCTGTACATTTTTCTATTGTTATTTCAAAAAAATGTTTACTCAGTCCAGGAGTACTGAAATTTACTAAGGGAGAATGTGGCACCCCAGAGTCAGGTTGCCACAATGGTATTGCTCCCTCAGGGGGTGATGTCATATTTGGAAGTAAGAAAGGGTATCCACACCAGGTAAACCACAGCATGCAACACTTTCCTGACTCCAGGCCTGAAAGGGGAGCTCGAGACCTGTGTTCAGGGGAGCATCCCTATAAATTCTGGTCTGGATGAGGGGTTAGTGTTCCGGTTCAGTGGAGGAGTAGTCGGTCTGAGAGGAAGAACAGTACAGACGTCCTGGGGACTGGAGCCGGAGGAGCTTGTCCCAGGATAGAGCCAAAATATTCACTAACACCTCACACCATCATCCATCAAGATTTTTGCACTTTTTTATCTATTGCAGGATGCGGCTGAGCTCTCTGGGGGGCATCTGTACTATGCGTGATGCATATGCATGGTGCTTGGCAGCCCGTCTGATCTAATAGTATGGGCATGATCAATAAGCCGTATACAGACACTTTGCATCACACGCACCTGTGTGACTGATGCCCTATGGTAACATTGTGCCTACAAATACCACCAATCACCTTCCCACAGCTTGGCTGGTTGCAGGTGATGTCACTGCCCCGAGGCTTGGCTGGTTGCAGAAGATTGTGCATTGGCATCAGGCACTTGTGTTTCCTCTCAGTGGGGTTTGCAGTGTCCTGCTAAGTGCAATGGATATTGGACCTTGGCTATATTTAGTGAGTTTTTCTTCTGAATTTTTTTGTCCTTCTAGTGTTTTTTCTGAAAAAAAAAAAAAAAAACAGGAACTCGTAAGCGTGAGGGCCCTTGGCATTGGGTTACAAGCTTACGTATTTTGACGAAAATATCCACTAACACCTCACACCATCATTCTTCGTGTTTTTTTGCACTTTTTTATCTATTGCAAGATGTGGCTGAGCCCTCTGAGGGGTGTCTGTCCTATGTGTGATGCATATACATGGTGCTGGGCAGCCCGCCTGATCTAATAGCATGGGTATGATCAATAGGCTATATACAGACACTTTGCATCCCACGCACCTGTGTGACTGATGCCCTATGGTAACCTTGTGCCTACAAATACCACCAATCACATCCCTCACAGCTTAGCTGGTTGCAGGTGATGTCACCACCCCCAGGCTTGGCTGGTTGCAGGAGGTTGTGCATCGGTATCAGGCACTTTTGTTTCCTCTCAGTGGGGTTTGCAGCGTCCTGCTAAGTGCAATGGATATTGGACCTGGTCTATTCTTGGTGAGTTTTTCTTCTGAATTTTTTTGTCCTTTTAGTGGTTTTATTTTTTACTACTGACCCAGCAGCCAAAACCGGAGGGCGGGAGACTCCACATCTCCTAGCCACACCAAAGCATCTGAAGGCAAAGCAGCATCCGAGAGCTCAGGGACAGCCGTCATAAGAGTGGTACCGTAGAAAGGCACGAGCTGCCTGCCGCAAGGGTTAAGGTACCGTCACACGGGGAGATATCGCCGGCGATGTTGCCGGCAACCGAGGGGCGTGGCCAGGTTGCGGCGACATCGCCGGCGAATTGCCGCGTGTGACAGGGCGATAATCAGGCGATGAATCGCCTAAGTCACATCGCCAGGTTTCCCAACAATGTTGGGAAACCTGGCGATGTTGCTCAGGCGATTCTGCCTGATCGCCCTGTGTAACGCGGCAACCCGCAATGTTACAGGCGATTCCGCCTATCTCCAAATTGCGAGTGATCGCTCGCTGGGTTGCTGGGCAACTCAGCGAGCGATAGCCGCGGCAACTAGCCGGCGACATCGCCGGTAAGTTGCTCAGTCTGACATCTCACCGGCGATGTTGTCAGGGATGCGCGCTCCCGCGATCCCCGGCAATATCGCCGGCGATATGTCCCTGTGTGACGGTACCTTTAGAGACTTACCAGCAGGAAGATAGGGTCGCAGCTTAGCTAAATACAGCCAGGGCCAGCAAAGAGGAGCGCAGCAGGGAGGTCTCAGAACTCACCAGGTGAGGACATCCCCAACTTGCTTCCAGGCCGGCAGGACTCACAACATCACCAGTGGTCAGTGTCCTGATTTGAAGCTTCAACTAACAGTAAAGGTAAGGAGACTACATACTGTTTGTCTGCCGGTTATTCTGCACCCTCAGTCCTGCACCCCACTGGCCTACCACCGCCATAGACAATACCGGTTGCCCTGGGGAACTGCTACACCTGTGGGGAGCAATACCACCTTAGCTGCGATTCCATCATCCCCAGAGGTCCCGCACCACAGTGTCGGCCATCAATAGCCGAACATCAAGGGTGGCGTCACGACTTCAACCCCCAAAACCTTAACTCTTGAATTCTTATTGACACTTCCAGGGTCACAGAGCCGGGTCTCGACCCTGTGATTCCCCAGCAGTACTGTAGCCCGGTACTGAGTATCCCATGGCCCTGGGGGGCATGTCAATAAGATATAGTGCATTTTTTGGAGCAAAACGTTAGATAAGCGGGTGTCTTATTTTAGGGGGAACAGAGTGTGACGACATGGCCTCTTTTAGAGCCCCTTTACACGCGGCTACATTTCTAGGGTGGCTACAGGTAACTTACTGGTTGCAGTGAAATCATGGAGAGATTATTCCATTTGTACACAGCAACAAGATAGAACCTTGTCTCCATGATTTCACTGCAACCAGTAAGTTACCTGTAGCCACCCTAGAAATGTAGCCGCGTGTAAAGGGGCCCTTAATGTTTAACATAGGAATGTTTCTTATGTAGCCAGACAATATTTTTATTTTGGTTGCTACCTTGTGATAAGTCACTCATTGTTTCTACAAGAATTGTAGGAGCCTGCTAGTGTTTACTGTTTGTAATGTAATTATCTCACCCCTTTGTCAGGGAAGGTCAGAGGCTCAGAGAACTTAATTTTGCTAACCTTCCATTGTATTACTATGTGTACTGCTAGATTCTATGTAAATTATCAGTTTTTGAGTCTCCCCTGCCAGCAATGCAATACTATTAAGGTACCTTTACACGCGGCAACTTTTCTAGGAATTTCACTGGCAACTTACTGGTTGCAGTGAAATCATGGACACATTGTTCCATTTATACACAGCAACAAGATAGAACAATGTGTCCATGATTTCACTGCAACCAGTAAGTTGCCAGTGAAATTCCTAGAAAAGTTGCCGCGTGTAAAGGTACCCTTAAGGTACCTTTACACGCCGCCACAACAGGATGCATACAACCCGCTACAGGCTACAAATGTAGCTTGTCGCGCCAATATCGCCCGTAGTAGCGGCGTCTGAAGACGGGACGACACAGCCGGCTACAGAGACATCTGTATCCGTGCACTGCCCATAAACAGATGGCTACATCGCCGATTGTAGCGAGCTGTATCGGCGTGTAAAGAAGGAACAGAAGGGTTGTTCCTACACCATGCTATGTAGCTGGGGCGTGACACAGGCTCCGGGTTTCCGCGCCCCCTTCAGCGATCATTGGAGGAAGCTCCTGCGTTGCGATTGGTTGTCGCCGCACAGGGCGGCATATTTAAGGAGCTGACGAGTCACACTACACAATTGCTCGAGCGTCAAGTATTAATCAGCCTCCAGCGATGCCTGTCCAATCATGGTATTATTGCTTTGTCCTATCAGCGTACGGACGTCTCGTAATCCACAATTGTAGCACGCCTATGTGCTGTCCCTGCTGCACCAGGTACGCCCATATTAGATGGTTGTAGCGGTGTGTAAATGACGTACGATGGGCTACAGATGGCTACTTGAGACACCCGGCGATGTAGCTAGCTGTAGATGTAGCGTAGCGTAGCGCACCTTGTGGCGGCGTGTAAAGAGGGTGCGTTTCCCGTTGGTAACCGTTTGGGCGTGCTCGTGCACGTGAAGTAGCCGTTGGTATCCATCCTGCAGTGGCGGCGTGTAAAGGTACCTTTAAGGTACCTTTACACGCCGCCACAACAGGATGGATACAACCCGCTACAGGCTACAAATGTAGCTTGTCGCGCCAATATCGCCCGTAGTAGCGGCGTCTGAAGATGGGACGACACAGCCGGCTACAGATACATCTGTATCCGTGCACTGCCCATAAACAGATGCAACAAAGCCGATTGTAGCGAGCTGTATCGGCGTGTAAAGAAGCTACAGAAGGGAACTCTGGACACCCGGCGACATAGCTGCAATGTAGCTAAGACGTGACACAGGCTCCGTGTTACCGCGCCCCTTCAGCGATCATTGGAGGAAGCTCCTGCGTTGCGATTGGTTGTCGCTGCACAGGGTGGCATATTTAAGGAGCTGCCCAGTCACACTACACAATTGCTCGAGCGTCATGTATTAAACAGCCTCCTGCGATGCCTGCCCAATCATGATGTTATTGCATTGTCCTATCACCGTACGGACGACTCGTAATCCACAATTGTGGCACGCCTATGTGCTGTCCCTGCTGCACCAGGTCAGCCCATATTAGCTTGTTGTAGCGGTGTGTAAATGAGGTACGATGAGCTACAGATGGCTACTTGAGACACCCGGCGATGTAGCTAGCTATAGATGTAGCGCACCTTGTGGCGGCGTGTAAAGAGGGTGCGTTTCCCGTTTGTAACCGTTTGGGCGTGCTCGTGCACGTGAAGTAGCGGTTGGTATCCATCCTGTTGTGGCGGCGTGTAAAGGTACCCTTATGGTACCTTTACACGCCGCCACAACAGGATGGATACCAACGGCAACTTCACGTGCACGAGCACGGCCAAACGGTTACAAACGGTAATCGCATCTCCTTTACACGCCGCCACAAGGTGCGCTACGCTACGCTACATCTACAGCTAGCTACATCGCCGGGTGTCGCAAGTAGCCGTCTGTAGCTCAGCGTACCTCATTTACACACCGCAATAACAAGCTAATATGGGCGGACCTGGGGCAGGAGGGACAGCACATAGGCGTGCCACAATTGTGGATTACGAGACGTCCGTACGCTGATAGGACAAAGCAATAATACCATGATTGGCCAGCCAGCGCAGGAGGCTGATTAATACATGACGCTCGAGCAATTGCGTAGTGTGACTGGTCAGCTTCTTAAATATGCCGCCCTGTGCAGCGACAACCAATCGCAACGAAGGAGCTTCCTCCAATGATCGCTGAAGGGGCGTGGTATCCCGGAGCCTGGGTCACGCCTTAGCTACATTGCAGCTACATCGCCGGGTGTCCAGAGTTCCCTTCTGTTCCTTCTTTACACGCCGATACAGCTCGCTACAATCGGCGATGTTGCCATATGTTTATGGGCAGTGCACGGATACAGAGGTATCTGTAGCCGGCTGTGTCGTCCCGTCTTCAGACGCCGCTACTACGGGCAATATTGGCTCGACAAGCTACATTTGTAGCCTGTAGCGGGTTGTATGCATCCTGTTGTGGCGGCGTGTAAAGGTACCATTAGGGTACCTTTACACACGGCTACATTTGTAGCTTGTCACCAGGTAACTTACTGGTTGCAGTGAAATCATGGATACATGGTTCTATCTTGTTGCTTTTTACAAATGGAATCATGTATCCATGATTTCACTGCAACCAGTAAGTTACCTGGTGACAAGCTACAAATGTAGCCGTGTGTAAAGGTACCCTTATGGTACCTTTACACGCCGCCACAACAGGATGGATACCAACGGCAACTTCACGTGCACGAGCACAGCCGAACGGTTACCAACGGGAACCGCACCCTCTTTACACGCCGCCACAAGGTGCGCTACGTACCTTTACACGCCGCCACAACAGGATGGATACAACCCGCTACAGGCTACAAATGTAGCTTGTAGCGCCAATATCGCCCGTAGTAGCGGCGTGTGAAGACGGGACGACACAGCCGGCTACAGATACCTCTGTATCCGTGCACTGCCCATAAACATATGGCTACATCGCCGATTGTAGCGAGCTGTATCGGCGTGTAAAGACGTTACGGAAGGGAACTCGGGACAGCCTGCAATGTAGCTAAGGCGTGACCCTGGCTCCGTGTTACCACGCCCCATGTGCGATCATTGGTGGAAGCTGCTGCATGACGATTGGTAGTCGCTGCCTAGGGAGGCATATTTAAGGAGCTGACGAGTCACACTACACAATCGCTCGAGCGTGCTGTATTACTCAGCCTCCTGCGATGCCTGGCCAATCAGGATGTTATTGCTTTGTCCTATCAGCGTACGGACGGCTCGTACTCTCAATTGTGGCACGCCTATGTGCTGTCCCTGCTGCACCAGGTCCGCCCATAGTAGCTGGTTATAGCGGTGTGTAATTGAGCTACAGATGGCTACTTGCGACACCCGGCGATGTAGCTAGCTGTAGATGTAGCGTGGCGTAGCGCACCTTGTGGCGGCGTGTAAAGAGGGTGCGGTTCCCGTTGGTAACCGTTCGGCTGTGCTCGTGCACGTGAAGTTGCCGTTGGTATCCATCCTGTTGTGGCGGCGTGTAAAGGTACCATTAGAGATATTATGTATGCGACTAGCTCCATTTCTTTATCCTCCTCCTCGTCATAGTCCTCCAATGCACGTTGGGATGAGATGAAGCTGGGCTGTGTGTAGTCACCCCGTACGGTTTATTCCTCCAACTTATCGTGCTCCGCCTGCAATGCATTGTCTTTCATTTTGAGCAGACAGCGTTTTAGAAGACAGAGAAGCGGGATGGTGACGCTAATGATGGCGTCATCGCCCCTCACCATCTTGGTGGAGTCCTCAAAGTTTTGGAGGACTTTACATATGTCGGACATCCATGTCCACTCCTGAGGTCTTATGTGTGGAGTTTGAACCGTATATCGACGGCCTAGTTGATGCAGGTAGTCAACAACTGCCCTCTTCTGCTCATAAATCCTGACCAACATGTGCAGTGTGGAATTCCAATGCGTGGGGACATCACACACCAGTCTGTGAGACGGAATCTGCAAACGCTACTGAAAGCTGGCAGGGGAGACTGAAGCAGTGGGTGACTTTTTAAAATGGTCACACAGGCGGCATACTTTTACAAGCAGATCCGACAGCAGCTTCAGGTAAGATTTAAGAAACCGCTGAACCACGAGGTTGAGCACATGGGCCACGCATGGACGATGTGTCAGCTCACCTCGCCTCAGAGCCGCCACCAGGTTCCGGCCATTGTCACACACGACCATGCCTATCTGTAGGTTTAGCGGTGTGAGCCAGTGATCTGCCTGCTGTTTCAGAGCTTTCCACAACTCTTCAGCATTGGGGGTCTGTCACCTAAGCATATTAGCTTTAGCACAGCCTGTTGCCACTTTAGCCAAGGCAGTGCTGCAGTGCTTCCAGCTTGGGACTGGTGTAGAGGGTGAAGTGGAGGAGGAGGAGGAGGAGACTGAGGGTCATGACATTCCAGAGCTGTACACTGTGGGTGAAACCCTGATTGAGTTAGGGCCTGCAATCCTTGGTGTCGGAAGGACGTGCTCCGTCCCAAGCTCTGACTGGGTCCCGGCTTCCAGAATATTAACCCAGTGTGTCGACAGCGAGATGTACCGCCCCTGCCCACAAGCACTTGTCCACGTGTCCGTGGTTAGGTGGACTTTTCCGGAAACTACGTTGTTAAGGGCACGTGTAATGTTTTGTGACACGTGCTTATGTAATGCGGGGACAACACACCGGGAGAAACAGTGGCGGCTGAGGACCGAGTAACGTGAGACGGCTGCCGCCATCAGGTCGCGGAATGCTTCCGTCTCCACTAGCCTAAAAGGCAACATTTCCAGCGCAAGCAGTCACGAAGTGTGCGAATTTAATAGTGTGGCATGTGGGGCGTAGGCAGCATATTTGCGTTCCAAAGACTGGTGTATGAATAACTGAATGTTGCGCTGGGACAAGGACGTGGTTGATGATGGTGGTATTTCTGCCTGTGCAACTACAGATGCAGGACAGGAGGCATCTTCGCATGCAGTATGGACAGGGGATTGGCTTGCACGCACAACAGTGAAAGATGCAGTGGTGTCACACGCAGACACTGCTCCTGGACTCTGGTGTACATCCCACAAAGTCAGGTGCTTTGCTGCCATGTGCCTGATCATACTGGTCATGGTCAGGCTGCTAGTTTTGCTACCCCTGCTGATGCTGGCATGGCAGGTGTTGCAAATGGACTTTTTGGAATTATCTGCATACACCTTAAAAAACAGCCAGACTCGGTAAGACCTAACAGTTGTACTGGCAACTTCTGTCATGTTGTTGTTCCCGGGGAACGGTTGCCTGCCTTTTACCGGCGGCCACCACCCTGCTTCTTCCGGCCTGTTGTGATGCTATGCCTCCCTCCCCCTGTGCACTGCTGTCCTCGCTCTGCATGTCCTCCTGCCAGGTTGGGTCAGTTACTGGATCATCCACCACGTCGTCTTCCACTTCCGCACCCTAGTCCTCTTCCTGACTTTCTGTCAATTGTGTTTCATCATCGTCGACCTCTTGTTGAGACACGTTCCCACTGTTGCCTTCTTGAGACCGTGGCTGCTCAAATATTTGGGCATCGGTACATACGATCTCCTCATGACCCACTTCAAGTGGAGCTGGCGAGAGGCCAGAATCTAAGAATGGATAAGTGAACAGCTCTCCAGAGTGTCCAAGCGTGGGATCAGTTATGTCCGGGGCCGGGCAGTCGGCATGGTGGGGGGAAGGAGGATCAGGGTTTGGAATGTGCGGTCCAGTCTCACGGCTACTGACACTTGCCTGTGTGGAAGACAGGGTATATGTGGTGTTGCCAAACTGACTGGAAGCATTATCTGCTATCCAACTAACAACCTGTTGACACTGGTCTTGGTTTAATAGTGGTGTACTGCTGCGGTCCCCTACAAATTTGGACAGGAAGGTTGAGCGAGATGATGTGGGCAATTTGTCGTGGCGCAATTTGAGCTTGCACATGGCCTCAGCCTCTGCATGCACCACCATCACGTCCAGTTCCTTGTCCCTTGGCACCGGCCTTGCGCATTTTCAATGGTGTGCTGCCTGTATACAGCTAAATGAAGGTGTCCAAAAGATGTTTTTTAGCTGGACACTGACATGACAGATTAGAGATTAAATTACAGCAGGTATACCAGTTAGTCACAAACGCTGAGATGGGTATACTGAGTGTTTTGGTGTATACAAATTGGAGCTACAACCCCTCCTGCCTCAAAACATGGTAAATGAAGGCGGACAGGCTGACTCTGATCAAGATAAACAAGAGTTGGATTGGGCCTGACTTCACCACACTACCACCAAATGATAGCGTAATCTAAAGTCATAGGCATTGTATTTTTTGTGCCGGTAAATTGCTATGCCCCTCTTTACACCCACACATGGGTACACACTTCATGACTTTGCCTACTTGCTGTACTGTTCCTTCTTCTCCTCATCCGCCACCATCATAACCAGCTCCTTTGTAATGGGAACGATATTTAGAGGCTCTCCTCCATCTTTCTTCCCAGGGGCATCGCAATGCCTCCCAATTTTTTGCAGCCCTTCCTAGGGAAAATTATGGAACACCCACTTCCTAATAATGGGAACCATATTTAAGTAGACCCTCATCCATGTCTCTATCCAGGGGCATTGAAGTGCCTCCCAACTTTTGGCAGTCCTGCCTAGGGCAATACTACAAAAGACCACTTCCTTATAATGGGCACATTATTTAAAGAGGCCCTCATGCATGTCTCTATCCAGGAGCATTGAAGTGCCTCCCAACTTTTGGCAGCCCTTGCCTAAGGCAATACTATAAAAGACCCACTTTCTTATAATGGGCACATTATTTAAAGAGGCCCTCATCCACGTCTCTATGCAGGGACATTGAAGTGCCTCCCAACTTTTGGCTGCCCTGCCTAGGGCAATACTACAAAAGACCCACTTCCTTATAATGGGCACATTATTTAAAGAGGCCCTCATGCACGTCTCTATCCAGGGCATTGGGGTGCCTCCCAATTTTAGCAGCCCTGCCTAGGCAATACTACAAAAGACCCACTTCCTTATAATGGGCACATTATTTAAAGAGGCCCTCATGCACGTCTCTATCCAGGGGCATTGAAGTGTCTCACAATTTTTGGCAGTCCTGCCAAAGGGCAATACTACAAAAGACAAAGTTCCTTAAAATGGGCACAATATTTAAAGAGGCCCTCATGCACATCTCTATCCAGGGGCATCAGGTGCCACACAATTTTTAGCTGCCCTGCCTAGGGCAATACTACAAAAGACCCACTTCCTTATAATGGGCACATTATTTAAAGAGGCCCTCATGCACGTCTCTATCCAGGGGCATTGGGGTGCTCCCAATTTTTTAGGCAGCCCTGCCTAGGGCAATACTACAAAAGACCCACTTCCTTATAATGGGCACAATTATTTAAAGAGGCCCTCATGCACGTCTCTATCCAGGGGCATTGGGTGCCTCCCAATGTTTAGCAGCCCTGCCTAGGGCAATACTACAAAAGACCCACTTCCTTATAATGGGCACATTATTTAAAGAGGCTCTCATGCATGTCTCTATCTGGGGGCATTGAAGTGCCGCACAATTTTTGGCAGCCCTGCCTAGGGCAATACTACAAAAGACCCACTTCCTTAAAATGGGCACATTATTTAAACAGGCCCTCATGCACGACTCTATCCAGGGGCATCCGAGTGCCACACAATTTTTAGCTGCCCTGAGAAAGGGCAATACTACAAAAGACCCACTTCCTTATAATGGGCACATTATTTAAAGAGATCCTCATTCACGTCTCTATCCAGGGGCATGAGAGTGCCACACAATTTTTGGTATCCCTGACAAAGGGCAATACTACAAAAGACAAACTTCCTTAAAGGGATCCTGTCACCTATAAAACGCCTCCTAAGCTAGCAAAACATGTCCTTGCAGCATCCTATCACTAATCTCACACTTCTTTTGTCTCCTAAAAGCATCCTGTGAAAGTGCATAAAAACGTTTTAATACTCACTCATTAGGGATTATAATTAGCAGTGACTATATTCTTTAGTCACCAAGGCGGGCTGTTTTGCAGCTCCAGGGATCCACCCTGCTCTGTGTTTCTGCTGTGATGTGTAGGCATTGCCCTCCCCCTCTTTCTATCACTCACAGAATGCAAATCATTAGTCCTGCCTTCAGTTTCACAGCAGCACAGACAGAGACAGTGTGGATGCTGGAGCTGCTAAACAACACCCCCTGGTGACTAAAGAATATAGCCCCTGCTAATTATAATCACTAATGAGTGAATATTAAAACGTTTTTCTCCACTTTCATAGGATGCTTTTAGGAGACAAAAGGAGTGTGAGATTAGTGATGGGATGGTGCAGGGACATGTTTTGATAGCTTCGGAGGCGATTTGGAGGTGACAGGATCCCTTTAAAATGGGCACAATATTTAAAGAGGTCCTCATTCACGTCTCTATCCAGGGGCATGAGAGTGCCTCACAATTTTTGGCTGCCTTGCCAAAGGGCAATACTACAAAAGACTCACTTCCTTAAAATGGGCACATTATTTAAAGAGGCCTTCATGTACGTCTCTTCCCAGAGGCATCGGAGTGCCACACATTTTTTTTTTTTTTTAAATCTTTCATGTAATCCAAAAAACTAACATACACCAGCTCTGTCTCACAAGTGGGTATGAGACCTTAATATTTTCTCCAGGAAAATCCATTTGGTTTCATTTTGTAATGTTTTCTTGACAGTCCGTAAAAGTGGTGTAATACTCTGACAACATTGTTCACAGCAGTGACCTTGGAGTCTGAAATGCTTACAGGGGTCTTCCCATGCTGTTCCCATGTCATTTGAGCACTGTTCTGATACTTTTGTGACATTTTTAGGGTTTATCCATGCTGCCGGGGGTCATGCCAGAAAAATAAACTCGGGTCTCCCATAGGATAACATTGAGCTCGGTTCTCGGCCGAGTACACTAGTATCTTGGGATGCTGGGCCCGAACTTTGAGCACCGAGCATTTTGGTACTCGCTCATCCCTAGTAAAGAGAATACCGGGCTCTACTTCAATTTTCAGGGACAGCAGGTTCTGCTAGAATCACCACTGTATACAGGGGTGCACCAAGCCCCTCTGCTGCCTGAGCCGCGGCACCGATTACGGGGGGGGGGGTGCTACTGGAGCCCAGCACTGCCGCCCCCTCTGCCGCCTGAGCCGCAGCACCGGCAGTCATTGCCGTCCGCGGCCGTGAGTACCGGGGGGGGGGGGGTTTGGTGCTGTTGACTCGCGGGCAGCGCTGCCGCCCCTTCTGTGCCTCTCTCCCCGGGTCGCCACTTACCTCCGGTGCGCGGCCGGCGCCATGACAGGGGGAGGCTGTGTGCATGAGGCGCCGCCCCCTTCTGCACTGCCGCTCCCCCTGCCGGCTGCCGCCTGAATGACAGGGCTCACCTTGTCCAATGGACGGTGCGGCCCTGACTGTATACCCTTACTGCTGCTGGTGTGCACGCCATATAAGAGTAATACAATTCAAATGGAGAGGCGGCACTCACCATTCAGGCAGCGATGTCTCTTTTATTTAAAAATGTCAGTGGACAAAGTTCATCCATGATGAGGTACGGGGAGAGGGAGTGGAGAAGGACGGACCTTCTGGGATGGAACGGCTCTCCACGGGTAAAGCCAATCCCCGGGGCAGTATAAATAGTCTATGTGTGCGATGCAGGGCAACGGGTGCAAGGAATAGGCAGACTCACTGTTTTTGTAGTTTCTCAGTCCTTTACTGGAGCAGATGTGAGATGGAGCTGTCCTCACGTCTTTTGAGAGCAACTCGGGGTTTCTCCCCATCCGGCTGGGTCTTTGGCTCCCTTACTGCGCTGTGTTGGCTCCTGCAGTTGCATAAGCTAGGCTGCCGGCCCTGTCTCTTCCTATGAAGTACTGGTATGACAGGCAACTCGAGTCCTTTCTATACCCTGATCTCGGGTATATGCTGCTGAACTCTCACGGTGTTGCTCTGCCTCTGGTACAGTGTAGCTGGAGAATTTGAAATCCCCACTTTCCGGTACTGACTGCCGGGACGTGAGACCCTGCACAGTCTCGGTGTCTGTTCTATGCGCCTTTCCTCTGAGGTGAGCATGGAGTTGCTCAGCCTCCCAGGTATGTTCTTTCTCTTTTCCTCAGACCCTAACCTTAGGCCTGGAACTCAGCTAGTGACCTTGGGATGAGCTTAGCATGGCTCTTTTACACCCAGGTCCTCTTCACAGTCCTCCACGGAATTGCACTCTTCACAGTCCTCTCAGGAACTGCACTCACTAGCCCTCCCCAGACCAGAATATATATGGGAGCTCACCCTGAACCCGGACTTGGTCTCCCACTTCTGGCCTGGAGGTGTGAGTGTTGCGTGTGTTACCTGATGAGAAGACCCTTTGGTTGCTCTCTCGTGACACCACTGCCCGGGGGCAGTGATGACACTGTGGGATGTTGACCCAGGAGTGTCACACATGTCCATTTTTTTTTTTAATTTCTGTCAGTTTGGATTTGAGTCTCATCACTTCCAGCTTCTCTATCTTGATGAGTTTCTTTAAACCCTTTATCACTTCGGCTATCGTGGGTCTTTGATCCGTTATCCAATGTGTCAGTATTATTTTTTTTGCTAGTATGGCATTGTCATGTATTATAGCATCTGCCCCCTCTGTGGTCCATCATGGCCTCCTTCTCGTCCCTCCACCATAATGGAAGATTCAAAAGAGCTGATCTGTTGTCCAGTCTCTCCCCAGTATCTTTTTCGTAAGGGCAAATACTTTCCTCCAGAATCTATGAATCTCCACACACTCCCACAAACCATGATAGAGGTCAGTTAGGGGCATTTTACCCTTTGAGCATTTTTGCGACCTCTTAGGATCCCCCATACGTGTTTTAAAGTTAAAGCCATATATTGTGCACGGTGAAGTATGCAGAATTGCGTGTCCCTCCAAGACTCGTTCACCACATGTTTCCTGAATGTATTCCATCCCTGTATACGTTTGTCTGCCACTTGATTGTCTTTCCATCCTCTCAACAGCCTTTCCATACTATCGCCATGAGTAACTCATGCATCGAGCTATAGACCCGCAACACATTCATAACACCCGACACACATTCCATTAGATGTCAAAGATGTTTCTACGGAGTTCCATGCTAATGTCAGTTAGATCCTTCATGACTGAGAGTTTCAGTTCAAGATATTGAAGCACTTGGCTCCCCTGTAGACTATATGACTCCTGGATTTCTTCTCCCGTCATCCATCTCTCCACCCTCATCAGCATGACATCTTTCATTGACCATATCCCCCTATTCTTCCATTCATGAAATAATTTATTATCCCTTCCCATCTGAAAATTTGGGTGAGCCCATGGGTCCAGAAACTTGGATACCTTCCAAGGTAATCCAAGCTTTTTCCTGACTGTTTTCCAGGTCACAATCATGTCCCTGCATACCAGAGAATTCTTAATGTAAGGAGACAGACTTGGCAGAGGGGAATGGAGCAGAGAAGGCAGCGCCCAAGGCTTGTAGAACTCTTTCTCAAGGGGAAATCGGAATGTCTCCCAGATCCCCTGAGCCACTCGATGACATATCTTGATAGGCACGCTAAATTATACTCTCTTAGGTTGGGGAAATTAGCCCACATATTGGTTGGTAACATCATATTTTGTAGACTAATTCTAACCTTCCTACCCCTCCCCCCATATAAATCTAACAAATGCTCTATTCAGTCTTTGAATGTCAGCCCATCTAAGAAGCAGTGGGAGCGTTTGCAGTGGATACATTAAACGGGAGAACCACATCATTTTAATCAGGTGACTTATGGCCAGTAGAGGCAACGGTAAACCCCTCCACCTATTCAATTGGGACTCTATGTTCTGGAATAACTTTAAGTAGTTCAAGTTGTAGGTGATCATGGCAGACCACCCCATGTGTATGCCTAAATATTTTATTGAGGACTGTACCACTGGTATTCCCTGTAAAGTGCTTTGGCCATGTAGTCTACTCCTTCCCATTCCTTCCTTTAAGTAAAACAGCTCACACTTTTGTTTGTTTAATCTAAAACCGGAAAAGTGGCCAAATTTTTCTATCTCATGTAGTGTGTTCTCTAGGTCCGTCCGAGGATCCCTCATGAACAACGCTATATTGTCTGAAAAGATAAATGGAATGATTGGGTAGGGGAGGGCACCACCAATACAAAAATATATAGCAGGGGGATCGCTGGACCAATTAAAGGATATCAAGAAAAACAAGCAAGAAAAGGTCCAAGAAAAGCGATACAACCTCCAAAATAAATCATCAATATTAACAAAGTTTATTACATATCAAAAAAGCAAGCACACAGACAGTAAATGATCACACAAAAGGATAAAAACACATTCTTTGGTATTGGATATAATATTGAATAAATCACCTCATCTCTAGTACACCTTAGTAAAAATCTCTGCTCCATGAACAGTTTACTGTATTATGGAGGAAATTGCTTTAGTTTTTGCTGAAAAGTATACAATATATTGTAAACATGTCCCTGTTAGTTGCTAGAACTCATCTGGGCATTTTTTTGCCCTCCTAAAACAAGTTACACTGCTCTATCTTATGACATTACCACTCCTGACTCCATAGACATGCGCATTACGGCACCGGCGCATGCGCAGTTGCGTATGTCGCCGTTGTGCGGGCGGCCATGTCTTAGGAGCCTGACATGCGCACTAGCGCTACTGCGCATGCGCATACTGAATGTAGGAGGGACGGACTGGCCACCCGGCTTCCTCCTGCATCCAGCTGAGACGCGGATCCGCAATTACAGGCTGGTGTCTCATACTGTTATAAATAGCGTGGACGGACCAGGAGATGGTCACCTTCCCTGATGAAGCTGCCAGGCGCAGGCAGCGATACGCGTGGGGAGCGCCACTTCTCATGCCCCTATGCCTCTCTAGACTGGTAAACTGGTGTTTTCAATATCTACCTGGTTTCCCTCTGTTTCTCTTACTTTTGATTTAAAGGAACCTGTTTCCATTTATTTAATCTGGGCTTACTACAAACTTAGATTGATTACTTGCTGTGTCTTGCTGCAGAACCTCTTTTTCTGCCTATACATATGCATGTGTTTGATGGAGAGATTTCTCCATGGTCATTTAACTGTCTGCTTTGTTAGCTCTATGGGATTCCTTTGCAATCACTTACATCCATAGGGGTAATCGAGGTTACACTATTACTGAACTGTTTACTTATGGGGATCCTTATTGTAAAATCTTTTGTATTTATCTATATATGACACATTGGACCCCATAGGAAAAACGTGTGTATTTACTGAATGTTTATATCATTATAACCAGTTTTTGGGCAATTGGCAATGAGATTTTTCAATGATATATTATTATCATATGAATTGTGATGGCCTTATCAGGCTATTTTAAGTGTTTTTATCCTTTTGTGTGATGATTTACTGTCTGTGCGTGCTTTTTTGATATGTAATAAACTTTGTTAATATTGAAGATTTATTTTGGAGGTTGTATCGCTTTTCTTGGACCTTTCTTGCTTGTTTTTCTTGATATTGTCTGGAAAGAGTGTTGCCCTTACCTCTATGTTGCGTATTCTAATCCCCCTATAACGCCATTCTGAATTCAAGTATTTGGAGAGGGGTTCTATGGCTAGGTCAAACAACAGGTGCAACAATGCACACCCCTGTCAAGTGCCCTTTTTAAGGGGAAATGTGTCCGATGAAAAACCTGGAGAGCAAATCCTTGCCTCTGGGTTTGAGTATAAAGTTAACAACCACTAATTCAGTAACTGAGTTTATATAATGCCAATACTTCCAATAAAATTCAAAATTTTTTTTTAGAGAAATAGAGTACAGACAATACTGACAAACAGTAAAAACTATATATCTAATAAGATTATCACACGAGGTTTACGGATACAAATCTATCCTTCCTTTCCAGTGGAAGAGGAAGAATACATAACCAGATGGGAGGACGCTATGACTGTGTGCTCTGCTTCATTCATGCAGATCATCATAGATAAGAATATAGCCTCCCTAAATACATTGGATTTTTAGATCACGGAGTTGTAAAAGGACTTGGAGAGGTCCTAGAAAAATTCTATAAAGACCTAGACAAAGAGGCTGATAAATGAGAGGCTGAAATTAGCGCAGTAAAAGCAAAAAAATATTAGAGAGATCTGGCTGACTACAGTCAGAGGAAGGTGTACAGATGGCAAAGTGTCCAAATTCCTAAGAAAAGACCTAGGGCTGAGTCTGGATCAACCACATCTGTGAGTAATAACAGTGAGTCGGACCATTCAGAACAGGAGTCCATCCCTCCACCAGAGGAAGAAATCCAGACCAGATCAGGTGCAGGAGGAGGAATGGTGGCAATCCACCTCCGAAAAAGCATGGACCAGGACAGTGTTAAAGAAGTTATCATATACTATTCATTGTCAGCCATCTTGTTCTCTCTTTTTCACTATGAACCATTCCTAGTTTATCATATCTATTCACTCTGAACTTTGAATAGACTGAAGCCCTAAAGCTGAATACTATGTGAACATAGCTGAAGGTTAGAAGACTGATAAAAAGGTTCGTCCTTGGTGGCCTGGCCAGGATGGAGAGCAGACGCCGAATTCACAGCTCCTGCTCCTTACACCGCAAATGCCTGCTAATTAATGGCCGCGCTGCTCGGAAGTCCCTCTCCTTACCGGCAAAACGGAGGGGAACACAGCCTGCTCCGGGACCCGGTGGTGTAACATCCTCAGGAGCGGATATTTCCAGATATCTCCGCAGCACAGGAAGGCGGGCCCTGGGAAAGTCTCCCTCCAAGATGGCGGCCGTGGCAAGCACTGTGTCGCTCCCTCTTCCCTTCCCTGCGGGCCTCAGAGACACAGGGGATGATTGAGGAGCCGGGGAGGACCGGTGGGACACGGTCTGTACGATCATCAGGTACTTTGGCTGCTGTACGCCCTGCAGTGGCTCTGCCTCCCTCCAGACCCAGAGTCAGCTTATAGATTCGGCTGCCGCAGCTGCAGCATTCACACAGTCACAGGTGAATGGAGTTCAGGGGTTGCTGTCTCAGAGGAGGAGGGGAGAAGTTGGGACCTTGGAGCTACAGGAGACCCCAGTGACTGTCCGCATAGTGGACCCACCAGGCTGTGATAAGGGGCCAGAGGGGTCAGAATTACACAGGGTGCAGGCCCATGGTGGTACATCTCCTCCTGGCTCTATGGAACTTTGTGTTACTCCGCAATCAGCAGTAAACAGGAAGACCCCAGCTAATGATGCACCCCCAGTGATCTCTACAGGCAACCAGAACAACAGGGAGCTCCTGATGCCTGAGGGTCCCTCGGTCCAGCAGCATGGTGTGCCAGCCCCGGATCCCAGGGGACCCCCCACATTACAAGACCAAAATAGTAGCCATCAGCCTCTGGTCCTCAAGTCCACAGGATCTAGTCCAGATCTACCCCCTCCGTCTCGCGTCAGGTGGGGGAATATGGGAGGATTTCAAGGCCCGTATTGCCAACATTCCTACATGGGAGGAAATAGACGGTTTTGTGTCTAAACTAGAATCGTTGTTTAAAGTAGAGACTAAAGCCATATGGGCAGAGGTCAGTCAGCTCACCACCAGAGTCATTGCCTCTGAGTCATTATCCGATGATTTTGCGAAGCGTAGTAGGGCCCTCGAAATGCAAGAGGTGGAGCAATCAGCCCGTACAGAATATGCTCTGGATCTTATGGAAGACCTCGAAAATAGGGATCGAAGGAATAACGTTAGGATTCGGGGTCTCCTAGAATGAATCCCCCCCAAAAGACTTGAATACTACACTAAAGAGCTTTTTGAACAACATCAGAGATAAACCAGAGGACTATGATTTCGAATTTGATAGGGCACATAGGTTTCTTGGCCCTCCTCCGTCCGAGGGCAAGAGGCCTAGGGATGTTGTTTGCCAGATTCACAATTACCGGGTGAAAGAAGAGATCTGTATGAAGGCACGCACACGGGAGCCACTCACGTTTCAGGGTCACAGCATTTTATAACTGGCAGACCTCTCCCGCCGCCCTCTTTTGAAACGCAGAGCTCTACGCCCTCTTTTCGAACTTCTTCATTCCCATGACCTTCAATATTCCTGGGCTATCCCTTTCGCTTGCAGACACGTAAGGAGGGTCGACTAGTAAGCATGTCATATCCCAGAGACATTCCCGATTTTCTTCACCAGTTGGAGATAGACGACCCCGGCATCAGAATTACTGGTTGGCCCACGGCACCCACAGGAGTTGAGTTTGGGCTTCCACAGAGGGTTCCGAATCGGAGGCGACGACGTAAACAGAGACCAACAGACCGCAGGGATCCGCCCGACTTAGACCAACAAGAGCGTGGTTGACTTCTTGTTTGAACAATATCTTAGGAACATTCATTCCCATGAGAACATGGGGGTTTCTTGAAGATTGAGGGGGAGGGTGACCTTGGGAAGGCAGTCATTGACTTACACCTGAAGTGTTCAGAGGTCTACCTGAAATTGATCCCTCTCAAGCTATACTTGGGCTATCGCCTAAGATTGCCGCACACGGAAGGATATTCTTGCAGTGGTTATACAAGTTGTTACCTATTTTAGGTTTAAATTCAGCATATACTGTTAAGAGTATACGAGTTATTCTTTTTACCTTATATTTTATATGTATTTGGCTTTGTAAAGCAACACTTCATTGATACAGGATTGCGGAGGGGAGCTTCTATCCGTCTTCCGGAAAGGACACGTACCCCAAGGGGCTCCACATCTTGCAGGCAAGAGTGGGAAACATATACTCCCCACACCAGGAAGCCAGAGCTCTTCTGGTTCTCCTTTCTTTTCTAGTTTTAAACTCTCTATCCTTACATACTCTTATTTCATTTTTCTGTTCTTTGCTCTTCTAATTCCCTTTTTCTTTCTTCCTCCCCTACTGTCTTCCCTTCCTAACTCTTCTTCCCTCTCCCCCCCCCATCCCTTGCTACACAGACGTAGTGCGGTACACTAATATTTTGTATATCCAATCCTTCCGCATTATTAACCAAATCTCAATAGTACAATGACTTCTTTAACAGTATGTAGCTAAACGTGAGAGGATTCAATACTCCTCAAAAAAGATCACAGGATCTATATGACCTCCATAAACAACACGCTCAAATAATCCTCTTACAAGAAACTCACTTTAGATCAGGCTCGATCCCCACTATCCCAAACAGATTCTATTCCACATGGACTCACAGCACCAACTCGGAGTCTAGGTCCAGAGGAGTCTCTATTGGGATTCACAGGAGACTCTCTCATGAGATTGTAGATACGGTAATTGACCCGGGGGGTAGGTTTATATTTTTAAAAACGCGTATTGGCCCAAATGTCTTAAGGATTGTTAACAGTTACCTCCCAAACAGAAAACAACCCGAGGCCTATAAATATATTCTGCTGAAGCTTTCCGAGTTCGCTGAAGGCACGGTCTTGATGGGAGGAGACTTTAATTTTGTCATAGACCAACTTGGCTGACTCCACATCTAGAACAGGTAAAGTTCCGAGCAGATCCCTATGGTCACTTAAGAGCCTCCTCCGCACTCTGCAGCTTGGGGACGTCTAGCGTATATTACATCCTCAGGGTAGGGACTATTCGTATTTTTTCGGCTGTTCACAATTCATACAGCCGTATTGATCTTTTTCTGGTCAGTCACTCGGCTTTGGGGTGGAATCCTGGCGCTAGAATTGGAGACATCCTCTTTTCGGACCATGCTCCCGTATTCCTGAGTTTGGAACTACCTGATCTTCCTCATAGATCATGCTCATGGAGGCTCAATAGTCACCTTCTGGAGGACAATGTGTGCCTTGCGAAGCTTAAGGAGGATGTGGCCGGTTTTGTGTCAGTCCACGCCACAGACGAGACACCCCAACCCCTCAAATGGGAGACTTTGAAGTGTATATTGAGGGGAACTCTAATTAAACACAGCGCCCGCCTTAAAAGGAATAGGCTGAATAGATTAGATCCCTCCATTCTCAGATCCACAGATTGGAAATCAATCACAAACAGACATTATCCAAAGTAATTGGGGAGGAACTCATGAGTAAGCGCCTGGAATTAAAAGCTCTGCTCGAACGAAATTATACACATCAGATGGAGAAATCAAAAAGCTACTTCTATAGTTCTGCCAACAAATGCGGTCGGCCTCTCGCTCGCATGCTGCACCCCAGACAGGGACACACCTTTGTTCCTAAAATTAAAAATGACAGAAATGCAATTACCCATAACCGCAAAGAAATATTGGAAGTATTTAGGTCTTACTATAATTCTCTTTATAACATCAAAGGGAAATTTGCAGACCTCCCTAGGGAAGATTTAACTAAAAAAATTAAGGCTTATGTGGGTTTAACCGCTTTGCCTGTTTTGGGAGAGACTGACATTTTAGGCTTGGAGTCAGACATTGCGGAGACAGAACTTTTAGATGCTATCAGGGCCACACCACTTTCGAAATGCCCGGGTCCAGACGGTTTCACCTCAGTCTTTTATAAGACCCTTCAAGATGTGCTCACCCCACAGCTTTTGGCCACATTCAATTCTATATCGAGGGAACAGATTTCGCTCCACAATCATTGGAGGCTCACATCACTATTCTTTCCAAACCTGGGAGGGATCTAGTCTTGGCTTCCAACTATCGGCACATTTCTCTATTGAATGTGGACATAAAAATTTACTCAAAAATCCTGGCAAACAGACTGGCGCAGTTGCTCCCCTCTATTATTGATTTGGATCAGGTGGGCTTTGTCAAGGGCCGGGAGGCCAGGGATAATACCCTGAAAACTATGCTCTTGATACAAAAGGCTAAGCTGTGGCAGCTTCCACTGTGTTTGTTGTCGATAGATGCTGAAAAGGCCTTTGACAGAGTCCACTGGGGTTTTATGGGGGAAGCACTGTGCCAGATAGGGTTGGGCCCCCGATTCTTGGCTAGGATTTTCTCTTTATATTCCAGGACATCTGCGAGGGTTCGAGTGAATGGGGCTCTGTCGGACCCCTTCGGTATTGGCAACGGGACACGACAGGGCTGCCCTTTATCGCCACTCCTTATATTGTGGTTATTGAGCATCTGGCAGTAGCCCTGCGTAACAGCGTAGATATAACGGAAATCCAATTGGGTCAACAACATCATAAAACTGCGATGTTCGTTGATGACCTCCTGTTATATGTATCCCGACCCCATGTCTCGTTTCCGAATATCATGAAGGAATTTGAGGCATTTGTCTCCCTGAGCAATTTTAAGGTAAATTATACGAAATTGGAAGCTCTGAATATCTCTCTTCCTCCTGAGGAACTCACCCATATTAGTTCTTCTTTCCCTTTTCAGTGGAAAAAGGACTCCATTAAACATTTAGGGATATACATCCCAAGCGATCTTTCCAGTTTTGGTCTCCGCAATCATTACAATCTGATGACACGGGTGGAGGGGCAGTTGGCAGCTTATAGTCCTCTAAAGTTATAGTGGCTGGGCAGAATAAATGTGATCCATATGGATATTCTCCCACGCTTCCTATATCTCTTCCAGACAGCCCCTTTTAAGCTACCTAGGACCTTTTTCACCAGGCTAGACTCTATTGTGTCTCGGTTTGTCTGGGGAGACAGGAGACCGAGGTTGAAATTGAAAATCCTAACGGCCCCAAAGAGTTGTGGTGGAATGGGGCTCCCAGACGTTAGAGCCTATTACCAGGCAGCTACATTGGTTAGGTTGCTGTACTGGCAATACAAAGGCACTTTGAAGAAGTGGGTGTCGGTGGAGCAGGAGAGAGTCCCGGTCCCACTATACTATTTGCCTTGGATGACTCCATCTGATGTGAGGTGCTTGGGGATAGCCACAGATCTAACCATGGACTCTCTGACAGTTTGGCATCCTATAGAACGTTCCTTCTCAGGAGAAGGTGATCTCAGTCCCCTTACACCATTATTTAGCAACCCAGCCTTTCCCCGGCGGTAGGTAGATGGAGGTTTCTTGGTTGTGAGAGTGTGGAGGAGGATCGACTCGGACAGCTTGTGGTAGACGGGAAATTGCGGTCTTTTTCAGATCTTCAACAACAGTCTCCCTCTTTACGATTGAAATGGTTTGGGTATCTCCAACTCGGGTCATATCTCTCACCATCTGGTCATTCCTGTAGAGTACGTACAGTCCTGAATCCCTTGGAAACTATTTTCAACCTTGGGTCACCCCCCTGCTCACGCCATTTCTGACCTCTATAGATCTATTGTATCAGGAAGGCAACAGGAGAGATGGGCCTATGAGAAGGCATGGGAGAGGAACTTGGGACGTGAACTCACCCCTGTTGAGTGGTAGAAGAGCTTCCTCTGTGCCCATTCATTGGCTTCACCATGTCCTGCTCAGGAACGAAATTACAAGATTCTGTCCAGGTGGTACCGTGCCCGGCCAGGCTGCACTAGAATCTCCCCTTCACATTCTGACATATGCTGGAGGTGTGAAGCAGCAATTGGTACTGAGCTGCACATCTGGTGGGAGTGTGATGGAGTACATGACTATTGGAGCAAAGTCTTTAGGAACTATACACTGGTGACTGGCAACGTCATACAAGGTTCACCTGAGATAGCCCTCCTCTCCCTTTTGCCTGGTTCCTTTGGTTATATTAAAAAAGACCCCTACGATTCTTTGTTACCGCTGCCCGGGCTGTTATCCCACGTCTCTGGAAATCAAGGGAGCAACCGTCCATTCAAGAGTGCTATAAAGAGTTAAATGACATATTCCGCATGGAAGAAATTGTTGCGGAATCAATAGACACTCGAGCCAAATTCACTCATATTTGGACTGATTGGATATTGTTTCAGAACGCGCCCAACTTCCATTATATCCTTGACTAATGAAGTTGGGTTGCCCATGAGAATATAATAAACCCCCGCATTGATGTCTCCTCCCTTCCCCACTCCCAACTCACTTCTCCAATCCCCTGTTTCTTAAATCTTTAGATCATTCTTCTTCCTACTCAGCCTTGATCTTTCCTTTTTCTCACAATTCTCTTTGACTTTTCGTTTATATTTTATATGTACTATACCAGAGTGAGGCTTTTATCAATCTATCAAAACTATAGGAACGCTTAAGTTGATCTTTCCCATCAAGATCTGATAGATTGGTTATTATACAGTGTCAAGATGGGGTGTCTACACTTTACCTAGATCTTCAGCTTAATGGTTCCTTTTCAGAATCCAGGGAGATATAACCAGAGACTAACAGTATTGAGCATACGGCGATGTTTATTATGAACATTATGAATATTCGATATCCTCTCCGCTATTCGTTTTCATGTACTTTGTTTCCACAGGCCTACATCTGGTCATATATGTTTTCTTTATACTCGAAAAGTGCGAGATATTTTCTTTGTTTATACTGTTAAAATTTCTTTCTTGAATAAAAACAGATTTACCCCCCCAAAAAAAAAGGTTCCGTCCTTGACTTTATCATACAAATGGTCCTAACGTCAGTGGACCATCGACATGTGGACGCCTGGCAGGCATCCCAAATGTCATGTTAATTTAGTATTGTTTATCATATAGATTATTAACGGCATTGGATGATTTTACACTGATTATGGAGCATATTTCACATATTTTATTTCTTTACCATTTTGCTAGGTATCACTTTTTATTACGTATTAAGAACCTTGAAAATGATATAAAAACTGTACCCTTGAATAAATGATGTGATTCTCTCTTTGAAAGACTGACTGCTGCGTCTTTCTTGAGTATCTTCAGAACACGGTATACCAGTGTCAATCCTTTTAATTTCTCTTATTAATCTGTCTACTCTGGTTAGTTTTGAGTTTCGTTGCTTTCACAAAAGTTAGGTAGTTAACCTATCAGACCATGTCTTAACTGAAACACAGCTATGAGTGTTGGAGCGGGGATTATCCTTTGCTCCCACCATGCAACTAGACTCATTTAAAGCCATCAAAGATGTGCACCTATTTGCGCATAAACTATTTAAACGCATCTTTTCTCAATCCAATACAGGGCCCCTCTCGTCCACGCAAACCGAGGAGGAAACACTAAGTGCCCTGAAACATTGGTGAAGGGCATTGATCCCCCGATATCAAGTAAGTTCCCTGAACATCTATATCATAAGTCACGTAAATTTCCCCTGTTGGGCCAATGTCCTGCAGTTGACATTTTTGTAAAAGTAGTTGTAGTGAAATATGTATCTCAGGGACTGGACACCAGAACAGTTAAGGGGTTAAATTCGATATCAGTCCAAGAGTACAACCTTTTTTTTTTTTTTAAGCACAAGCTAGCTCCCAGTCACACAGACTTTTAGCCTCTCCATGGGGCATCCTGCCAGCAGGGTACCCACATAGGAGGGAATCTATTACCTACTAGGAATATTTTAAATGTCTCGTTTCTTTATGAACACTGATCACTGTATGAAATAAAAAGACATGATGTATATGTATCTTCTTATATAGTTGCTATGTAATGAATTTTATATGTATTTGCAATAACTTTAATAAATTCATAATAAAAACATAGCATGGGTATTTTTGATACATATTTTGTACAAAAGAGCCTGAAACCTCCTTCTTTATTTGGTTATGTGGATTGGTTATATAGGAGGGGCTCACTCTGGCCACAGGCCAAAATCACTAATACACATTGTGAGGACAACCCTTTATATGTTGTTTGGGGGCATCCGGACACCTATTCCCTCCTAATAACATGGGTAAGTGCAGAGGTTGGGAGGAGGGCGATCTATAGTTGGCACTCTGAGACCTCCATGGTATAGCAGTTCATATAGGGGAAGTCTGAAGTGTTTACTCTCCCCTATGCTTGAATGAAGAGTGATTCAGAATTTCTGGACAGTAGTTCCATGCTGACTCACAGATTCAACACATGGGGATGAAGTATACTTTTTAATCAGACTGCACTCCCTCTGGGGGGATAACATTGATGTACTACCTTGTATCCCATGCTATACATAAGATGTACGGAGTCATTATGGAGATACTGATAGTCCACTTCTGAGGATAGACCTAATACCCACATAGGAGGGAATCTATTACCCTACTAGGAATATTTTAAATGTCTCGTTTCTTTATGAATACTGATCACTGTATGAAATAAAAAGACATGATGTATATGTATCTTCTTAATAGTTGCTATGTAATGAATTTTATATGTATTTGCAATAACTTTAATAAATTCATAATAAAAACATAGCATGGGTATTTTTGATACATATTTTGTACAAAAGAGCCTGAAACCTCCTTCTTTGTTTGGTTATGTGGATCCTGCCAGCAGGGCAATAAATTACACATATTGGGAACCTCAAAGAGGAAGAGAATTGATAAGCGAGAGAAGCCAACTCAAATAGTGAACTTCAAACAGACCCACAGATGGGAAGAAAAACCAGGAGACCTAGTCAGAAGACAAAGAACATTTTAAAACATAATTATGCATGGTTAAATTAGTGAGAGTCCAGTCATAGACAGAGAATTAGATTATTAAAATGGAATGCTGGTCTAGAAATCTGACCCCAAGTCTGACTCTATAACTGGATGCTCCCAGCCAAGGCAAAGTGTCACAAAGATGGGTCAGCCGAGCTGCTGTGAACATCATTCCATATATCTCCGCTCTCCCCATCGGGCAACAGAGTCAAGGTTTAGGTTTCTGTAAGTTCTTCTCCTTTTTATTTCATTGTTTGCATATCTGTATGTCATTTTATTATTTCTATTTTTATACCTTTTTGTGAGCACTGTACTTTTTATATTAAAGCTTAAAACTTTAATAAGCCTGAACCTTGTATACTCTAAAGAATTCACAGCCCTAGAAAGGGTGATGTTGTTGATTGTCTGATAAGGCTTAGGATAGGGGAACTCATCGCCTGCCCCCCCCCCCAAATACGGTCAGTGGTGGCAGCGTGTGTGAAGCAGGGTGTGCGGTCTGAATCTGGGTGTGATTGATGCTCCCTTTCAGCATAGGACAGAGGTCGAGTGCTGGATTGAGTGAGAGAAGATAGATTAACCCTTGCAGGTGCAACCCCAAGTAACATGCTGAGAAGTGGGTATGTGAGAAATTGATGGCAGTGGTGGGATAGAATTTATTTCTATTAGAGCATTAGTGCATGGTTTAAGAAATTATTCCCTGTACTAAAGAATCGGTGTCCTTGCGAGGAGCGCACCAGTTCTACAAGGTTGAGCTCTGTGCTTACTTAGGCTGGCTTCACATTAGCGTATGGAACGCTGCATACCAAACGCAGCCAAACGCTTGCGCACATGCTTTCCTATGTTTAACATGGGAACGCATGTGCCTGCGTATGGCTGCGTTTGGCAGCATTTGCATTGGATGCGCATCAATTTATGCGCCCTCCGACCACACTCCAGACGCAGCTTGCAGCATTTTTTTGTGCGTTCGCGGCGCTTGCTCTATCCGCAAGCGCCTGCCAGCGCACAAAAAATGCATTGATCTCAATGGGTCCGCAGTGTCCTCTGCATGACACGCAGGAGAACGCTGCGGATCACATTGAGAGCTCTCCCGGTGGCCGCCGGTGATGTCACAGGAGATCACCGACGGACACCGGGAGATCAGCTGGAGCCTCTGATGTTCTCCTCCTCCCCGCGCCGGTAATCTGTAGAGATGTCGGCGGGGAGAAACAGCTGATTTGACAGCTGTTTGAATCTTCCCGCGCCGACATCTCCTCTCGGTGTCGGCGGGGAGATTCAAACAGCTGTCAAATCAGCTGTTCTCCCCGCCGACACGTCCCGGAGCTTACCGGCGGCCGGGGGGCGGAGATCTCCGGGCTGAACTCCTCCTCCGGCCCGCCCCCGGACAGCGCCGATTGGCTGACCGGGCTCCCTAGTGATTATCCCGCCTGCGGACACATCATTTACACCCTGCTTTTGACAGCGTTTGTGTCTGCATGCCATCAGCATGCAGACACAAACGCTAATGTGAAGCCAGCCTTAGCCATACTTGCAAACAGTTTCCCTCCCTTGTGACATTGAATGTCTGAACAAAAAAACAGACAGGTACTCAAACCTCAATCATCTCGAATGGGAAGTATTGAGGGAAATGAGGGAATGGACTGATTTCACGTTCAAGCCTGCGGATAAAGGGGCCAATTTGGTTATTTAGCCAAACACCCTTGATTAAAAAGGGGCTCTAAAACAGCTTAACAATCAGGCTTGTTACAGGTGATTGTATAAGAACCCGTTACCAGAGTTTCAAGTGGAACTGTACTAAATTCTTGACAGGGCACATCAGGAAGGGGCTATGCTGAAAAAATTGATGGAGGCACTGCATAAAGAAAAACCTAGAATGCCCACATTATATCTGATCCCTAAACTCCACAAAAATTCTGTGAACCCCCCGGGCCGACCAATAGTGTCAGTAACAAGGGATTATAGTAGATGAGTCAGGAACCATCATGGTTACAACAGATGTCAAAAGTCTATATACATCAATTCGACATCATGATGGGCTAGAGGCTGTTTTATTGTTCTTGTCCATAAGAAACCTCGATCAGCCCCTGGTTGATCTTTTGCTCACCCTGCAGAAATATATCCTTGAGTATAATTGTTTTATGTTGAAAGGGGTGACATATATACAAAGGCAGGGGACAGCCATGGGGACAGCCTGTGCTCCGGAATATGCCAATTTATTTTTAGGAGCATGGGAACACAAGATCTTCCTTACTGAACAAGATGTTGATATCCTCAAGGTCCATAATTGGATGAGGTATTTCGACAATATCTGGTTCATATGGGAGGGAGATGCAAAGGAACTTCAATCTTTCATTGACAGACTCAATGATAATCATATAAATGTCTATCTCACTTACAACACTGATCAGAACTTGACTTTTTAGATCTTAATATCAAAGTCAATCCAGATGGACATTTATCGACGGAGTTTTCCGTAAACCAACTGCCACCAACTCATTACTGCATGCAGAGTCTTCGCACCCTATTTCCACCATTAAGAGTATTCCAATAGCTCAATCTCTTCGTACAAAATCAATTTTCTCATCAGATGAGGCATATAAAATACAGGCCCGAGATTTATCCAACAGATTGCGAGAGAGAGGGTACAGCCACCAGAAAATTAAAGAAGGCTATAGACGAGTGGCTAGGGAAACAAGGGAATCTTTATTATATCCCAATGTTTTTGAACCACCTAAGGACAATCAATAAGTGAGATTATCACATCGTTCATAATAGATGGAAGAATATATCTATGATCCTAAAAAAACATTAGGATGTCCTCGCTACAGACCCTGTTTTGCGGGGCTGTATACTTGCATATCCAAAAATGACCACTAGGAGATCAAGAAATCTAAAAGATCTTCTTATACGAAGCCACTATGGAAGTGGATTTACCCATATCCCTACGGATATTGGGTTTTACCCTTGCGGCCTATGCAAAGCATGTGCCAATATGAGGAGAGCAAAGACGTTTGTAAGAAGTAAAGACAATAGGGTCTATGATATCCGCCTGCGTCTTAGTTGTCTAAAGCCGTGGTCTATCAGGCATCTTGTCCCTGTGATTTGCATTATGTGGGAATGACCACAAGAGAATTAAGGATGCGTGTGGGTGAGCACATTCGAGACATCAAAATATGCTAAAAAAAAAGGGGGCATGGCCTGGCCATGGAAGAAGCGCGGACGCTAAAGAGAGCTCCTGCTCCCCAGCCCTTAAAACCCTGCCCAGCCTGGGTGCTACCACCGCTGAAAGCGCCCTATGTTTACCAAATGCCGCAGCACTCGTTCCTCAGGCACAAAGGGCCTGCCGGTGATCCCATCCACGAGCATAAAGCGGTACCTCCGAAGTGCAGGAAGACCACAGCAGAAAGGCTGTGATGAAGATGGCGGACCCCACTCCTAGGGACCCGCTCCATGAGGAGATGAAAAGCATGGGTGAACAAGAACGAGAGGTACGGCCTTCAGGCGCCAAACTGATCAGCCCTGCTGGACATCAGGAGCGACCACAGGTACTTAGGAACTCTCACTTCTCTGCAACTATAGCCATACAACTTCCGGCAGCAGCGGAGGTCCCCCTGGATAAACCCAGGACCCTGGGCAGCACTAATATGTGGGGAGACTCATTACTGACAGGAGCCCATAGCATAGCTCACCTACCTGAAGGGTTGCAGGCAGTACTTGATGGAGCGGGAGGTAGTGCTACAGCACAGAGATCCAGCCCTATGCAGGACGATAAGATGCAGGGGGCCCTGTACACAGAGCCCTGTGTCTCCTGGGTCTGGGTTGCAATCTGGGCATTTGCCTGCCTCTGGAGAGGCACCATCCTGGAGTAATGATGGCCCCTTTACTGCACCCGGAGATGCCTTCCCTAAGCAGCAACCCCCCAGGGGATCCTCAGAAACACAATCTGCCTCACAAATGCACAGGAGTTCACAGCACCCCAGCCCCCGAAATCATTTTGCAGGCCTCTACAGGCTATTTCCCGAATGAAACCATATGGGATGATTTCAGAGCTCGCATCCTCACAATACCAGCAAAGAGGAAATGGAGGGCTTCATATCCAGACTGGAGACGTCTTACAGGGCCGAAGCAGCAGCACTAAGGAGAGAAGTCACTCAATTATCGGAACATGTCTCTGTCACTGATTCTAATGTAGGTCTTACCAGAAGGTTGGGGGCTCTGGAGAATCTGGTTGTGTTCTAATCTGCCAACTATGAGTGTTTCCTTGACTTAATACAGAACCTCGAAAATAGGGAACAACACAATATACGAGGATACGAGGCCTCCCAGAGTCAGTCCCCTCCAGAGACTTGGATGAGTCATTACGAAGGTTCTTCAACTCGGTCTGTAATGTACCATCAGGAACCCCCATTGAATTTGACCGTGCACAAGGGTCCATGGGTCCACCACCACCTGAAGACGCCAGACCCAGGGACGGCATATGCCGTGTACACAGGTACAGGGTCAAAGAAGAAATCCTTACTAATGCCAGACGGCGTGATACCTTAGATTATCAGGGGAGCCCGATACAACTCATGGCGGACCCCTCCAGATGGACACTGCAAAAAAGGAGGGCTTTGAGACTTCTCTTGGATCCACTTAGGCTGCACCAAATCATCTATTCCTGGGGTTACCCTTTCTGCCTTCAAGTCCGCCAGGAAGGGCAGGTCATCTCCCTGTCTCATCCGAGAGAGATCCTGTCATTTACCTTGGGACTTCCTCCCATCGAAATTTTACTAGAGGAATGGCCGGGGGTACCCGGAAATGTCCCCAAGCTCCTGACTTCGTTGGCTCAGTTGGACTGGAAACGACAAGGTAGAGGAGGTGGTAAATCCAGAAACCGTGAGAGGCAACGCAAGGGACCTCCAGGGGACGGCTGATTGAAACCAACTCAAAAGACCAGATAAGGACAATGACCTAGCCTCATGCTTAGTTTGAAGATGAGGGGCTTCTCTTGATGGACCCCCTCTGCTAAACCGATAGCTCCTTGTTCAAAGTTTTTATTGGTTTTACAAGATTTACAATCAATATAACAGTTTTTCAAAGAAGTTTTTAACGCCATTAGAAAATCAGGTTTAGGTACTAGAGTCTTTGTCCAATGAGGCAGATGACAAAAATATAGAATTTGTAGAGTGAAATCAGTATTAACTGTTGCAGTAAATATTTCTAAAGTATAAGAAAGTAATTGTCAAGTTCAAACCTAGAACGTCTTTGAACGAAGTTACATGGTAACTAAGTAGGAAAGAAGAGAGGGGGAGGGGAGAGTAGAGTCCGTTTAGTTGGTAAGTGGTAGTTAACCTGGTGTTAAAAGATTTGAAGTAGGCGTGTATTTGAAAGGAAAAAGTCTGTTCCAAGGTTCCCATGTTGTTAGGTATTTATTTGTTGTTTTAGATCTCAGCGAGTGGGATAGTTCATGGGCGTTGTGTTCGGAAGTTCTTTCCAAGAGAGCCGAGAAGGTGGGAGCCTGAACGTCTCTCCATTTGGTGGCAATGAGTGTTTTTGCTATTAGAATGATATGTACTATCAGAGGTCTAGATTGCGGGGGTGTCGATTCTATGCCGAGGAGCAACAAGACCACTTCCGGGGTGAGTGTACAATTAATTCCTGTCAGATCTGTGATCAGAAGTTGAGTCTCAATCCAGAAAGTTTCTAGTTTCTTAGGTGGCCGTCACACGCTTCAATCTTGTGAGCGATATTGTTAGCGATCACATGCACGCGCGATCGCTAACAATATCGTTCACATCGCTGGTGAGCTGTCACACAGGCAGAGTCACCAGCGATGTGGACCAGCGAGAACGCTGGTAACTATGGTACACATCGGGTTACTAGGCACCGCGCGGGCCTTTGTAACCTGACGTTTACCATAGATACCATCTCCCAGCATAGGCTCTGCTGCTGGGAGATCGTTCATCGTGGTGTCACACACCACGATGATGCAGGTTGATCAAGCGATTATCGCTTGATTTGAGGTCCTGCTCACAAATCTGCGATCAAACAATCAAGCGATTTTACATTGTAAAATTGCTTGATTACACGCAGCGACACACAAACGATATCGCTTAGCGATCAAAAAACCAGATCGCTTAAAGGTCATTCCATGTCAAGTGATCCAAAAATGAATATTTTTTTTCCCTGACGTCCTCAGATTTTTAAAAAAATTTTTCTATCTGAAGAACAACTTTATCTAATTACAAAAAAAAAGTTTTGAATTTTTTTCTTTATCTGTTAATTTTTTACAGATTTTTAAAGTTTTAAAAAAGTGCAAATTTTGGCCTGGTATGGCTTTACATTTTCTATCATATCTCGGGCTATAAATAAGATAGAGAAACAAAATAAACACCAATCTACTCAGAACTGTCCAGGCTTTCATCAGATATGTCACAAGAGGATATTTGTTAATATTTTACCCATGTGATCGCAAGCGCAAAACTTTAAAACGCATTTCCGAAAAATCGGCGCGCTTTAAATATTTCAAAAACTGCCCATGTGTCTGCTGTGCTCTTAGCCACATCTGTACCAAATTTCAAGTTGGGATCGCAATGGGATCATATTTTAACATATTTTACTAGTAAGAGCGTCAATGGGTCATTCCATATCAAGTGATCTAAATATGAATATTTTTTTTTAACTGACGTCTTTAGATTTTTTTTTTTTTTTTCCTTTATGAATACTACTTTAGTTAATTACAAATTAAAAGTTTGGAATTTTTTTCTTCATCAGTTAATTTTTTACAGATTTTTAAAATTTAAAAAAAGGGTGAATTTTGGCCTGGTACGACTTTACATTTTTTTTATCTCAGGCTAGAAATAAGATAATGAAGTGGGAGAGGCGTCATTTTACTCAGAACGGTAACAGCTTTCATTTGAGATGTTACAAGACTATGTTTCTTTATATCAAATTCAAACTATTGACGGGCAATTGTGAAAAAATGACTGATTGTGTTCTTGGTGACTTTTGAATTGACACTATAATAGTTAAAAATTTTGCACTTAGGTGCAATGAATGCGTCCATGGGGTCAAGCTGGGACAGAGTCATCACAAATTAGCCTTATTTGCAGATGACCTGCTACTTTACATCTCCCAGCCCCTGGTCTCCATCCCTTCGGTCTTAATGGAGTTTGAACGGTTCGGACAATTGAGCAACTTTAAAGTGAATTGCTCCAAAACCGAGGCACTCAATATTTCTTTGCCTGGAGAATTGGTTTCTCATCTATCTAAACAGTTCCCATTTAAATGGAAAGTAGAAGCCATTAAGTACTTGGGAGTCCTTATACCAAAAGATCTTAAACAAATATTCAATTTAAATTATCAACCCCTTTTGACTAACGCGGAATCGGCATTTACCTCCTATAGACAATTAAAGCTATCCTGGTTCGGGAGAATAAACGTAGTCAAGATGGATGTCTTGCCCCGACTCTTATATACTTTTCAGACAGTTCCTGTTCTATTGGATAGAGGTTTCCTCTCCAAAATGCAATCTATGATCCTTAGATTTGTCTGGGGGGGCAACAGGTCCAGATTGCGAATGAATATCCTATCCTTGCCCGAGACCAGAGGAGGGGTTGGACTACCCAACATACGAGCGTACTTTGAGGCTTCCTCTCTTGTTAGAGCTCTAGATTGGCATTATCATGCGTCCTCCAAGAAATGGGTAGGGGTGGAGCAAGAGGGTTTGGGGATTCCGCTGAAACACCTGCTTTGGATTTCCCCTAAAGACTCCACAGACCTAGTACCTTTGACAGACATGACCAGAAACACCTTGAAGGTATGGCACCTAGTGACGAAAACCCTCCGCTTAAACGACAGACTTAGCCCTTTGACTCCCCTTTTTTCCAACCCATCTTTCCCACCCAGATTTGACAGGCAGAGATTTTTATGTTGGCGGATTGTGGATGACACCCGAGTAGGACAGACTCTGTCCAGTGGTGGTTTGCCCCCGATGGCAGAGCTACAACTCAAAGAACCTACGAGACCTCTTAAGTGATTCGAATTTCTGCAATACAGAGCATAATTATATTCAGCTGACCACTCTTGCAGGGTAAGATTGACGCCCAACGTATTGGAGAGGTTATTCCAACTGGAGGCTCCACCGAGGCGCAAAATATCATTTCTATACCAGGCCTTAGGGTCCATGAGAGAGCAGGGCACCCTTTACTTCCAACGTGCTTGGGAGAGGGAATTGGGGTGTAGCATTTCAGAAGCTAATTGGCAGAAATGCTTTATATTTACTCACTCACTAGCTAGCGCTTGTTCTGCACAAGAAAGAAGCTATAAGCTGCTCACTAGATGGTACTTGTGCCCGACGACACTCCGGAACATGTTCCCTGGAACCCCTGATACCTGCTGGCGCTGTGGGGAAGAGAAGGGTACAATGATACACATTTGGTGGAGTTGTGGGGAAATCCGGCGGTTCTGGTCTGAGGTTTTCAATGCATACGCCCGGATAACAGGTAAACAAGCCGAATGCTGCCCAGAATCGGCAATGTTATCCATTTTTCCAGGTCCTATTGGGCTACAGAAGAGGGATATTCTCCGCTTTTGCATCTCGGCTGCTCGTGCTGTGATCCCGAGGTTCTGGAAATCAAGCCAGGCTCCATCTCTACTTGATTGGTTCAAAGAATTGATGGACATATATCGAATGGAGGAGCTCGCAGCTGATGCGTCGGGATCTCGGAACAAATTCTTAGGGATTTGGGTTGAATGGATTCTTTTCCACGACTCTGCAGAATTTAGGAGTATCTTTTCCAGCACAGATAATATGGCTCGACCTCTGGCTGATGGGGAGCCAGTGGGATGAGTACCCTTTCTCCTTCCCATACCTCACCCGTCCCCCCCCCCCCTCCTTTTTTTCTTTTTTTCTTACGTGGCTTTTCTTTCCCAGTATAACTTTTTGTAATGGTTTTTGTTTCTCTTCTCTCTCTCTCTTCTTTTCTATCTCTCTTTTCATCCCATCTGATACATTCAGTCTAGGTATTTCCTTTCTACGCCTATACCTTCAGAATTCTAGTGAACATTAGACAGGTATCGAAAACTCTGAGCTGTGAGTAGATCATTAATATTTCGGCCTTCCTTTCCGGTACACCAGTCGCTAGACTATTCCAACTAGGCCTCAACGGGTAATGACCCACTTACGTGGTCAACCTGTTAGAAGGGGCCAAGTAATAAAAATCATTCTGCTGGGGCTGCTTGTCCCCTTGACATCAGAACATCTCAAAACCCTGAGAAAGGTTGTATACTTGAGTGTTTGGAATTATATTTAGATTGTAGTATATATTGCACCAGAGATAAGCGCAAAAGTAAATTTGCAGCTTATCTTAAAGTTACTAATAACTTTGTGAATTCTCTTTTTGTATATTTTATATGTCTCAAGATTTTGTTAAAAGATTGAATGTATGTCTTTCATATGTTTTTTCAAAATTTAATAAAAATGAGATTAAGCATAGTTAAATATTTTAAAATATGATCCCATCACGATCCCAACTTGAAATTTGGTACAGATGTGGCTAAGAGCATAAAAGACACATGGGCAGTTTTGGAAAATTTTTATTAAAATGTTTTTTTCGGAAATGCGTTTCAAAATGTTGCGTTTGCATTCGCATAGGTAAAAGATTAAAATTAACAAATATACTCTTGTGACATATCTGGTGAAAGCCTGGACAGTTCTGAGTAGAATGGTGTTATTTTGTTTCTCTATCTTATTTCTAGCCCGAGATAAAAAAATTTAAAGTCGTACCAGGCCAAAATTCACCCTTTTTTTAAACTTTAAAAATCTGTAAAAAATTAACTGATGAAGAAAAAAATTCCAAACTTTTAATTTGTAATTAACTAAAGTAGTACTTCATAAAGGAAAAAAAAAAAAAATCTAAAGACGTCAGGTAAAAAAAAAATATTCATATTTAGATCATTGATATGGAATGACCCATTGACGCTATTAATAGTAAAATATGTTAAAATGATCCCATTGCGATCCCAACTTGAAATTTGGTACAGACGTGGCTAAGAGCAAAGCAGACACATGGGCAGTTTTTGAAATATTTAAAGCGCGCCGATTTTTCGGAAATACGTTTTAAAGTTTTGCGCTTGCGATCACATGGGTAAAATATTAACAAAGATCCTCTTGTGACATATCTGGTGAAAGCTTGTATAGTTCTGAGTAGAATGGTGTTTATTTTGTCTCTCTATCTTATTCCTAGCCTTAGTTATGAGGAGAAACGTAAAGGCAGGCAACAGCGAAATTCACACTTTTTCCGAACTTTGAAAATCATTTAAAAAAAAAATAAATTTTTTAAAAAATTTTTGTCTTCACATTTTGCATTGTCTGACATGCTATTATCAAATAACAAAATCTCAAAGGAATTAAAAATATAGAGGTAATAATCATTGGTTCACTTGACATGGAATGACCCTTAAGCGATATCGTTCAAAAAATTGATGCGTGTGACGGCCGCCTAACAGTGCCAAAATATGTGTGAGGTGTTTCCCACTTCAATAAGGCAGTGCCAGGATAATGGGGAGTATTCTTCCTTGATTGTATGTAACCATTGGGGGGTATAATACCATCTGTTAAGTGTCTTGTAGTGGGTTTCTATCAGTGAAGAACATGGTATCATTTTCTGGAGCTTCGAGAGTGAGAGACTTATTGATTCGGCGTCAATTACAATGCTTAATTCTTTTTCCCAAGCAAGCAGGTTGGGTGTTTTAGTTATAGATATATCTGAGTTAATGATTTTGTATATACTTTTTGTGGACTAGAATACTGGGGTGAGATGATGCTTGAAGAGTTGTGCAATGGGTAGAGGAAAGAGGAAGTTTGTTTTTTTTCCTGGAAATATAATTGTTGATTTTCTCCAAAGTTGATAGCTCTTGATCTTGTAGTTTGAAAGTGGAGCGTAGCAAGGCGAAGGGGATTAGTTGGTTTCTCCTGTCAATTATGTCTGATATGAGGTTAACTCCTGAGTTTTTCCAGGAGTTTAAGTTGAGGAATGGGACTAAAAAATGTAAAATTTCGGAAGGTATCCAGTTGTTTGTGGTAATTGAGGAATTCTCAGTCGCTTTGGTAACTAGATGCTTCCACGCTTGGATTGTCGCTTTGTCAATTCCTGAGGGAGTCTTTTTGTTTTATCACATAGGTGGGAAAGAAGTAGATTGAGTTTATTTTTAGGGTATTTGGATTCTTCTATGGAGAGCCAGCTCCAGCTGGGTCTCAGAGTCTCGCTCCACCAAGTTCTACTTAAGATAATTAAGGTTGAGTTGTAATACGCTGAGAGGTTGGGAATGGCCAGGCCTCTGTTCATTCTACTTTTTTCTAGGGTATTCCTTGCCACCCTTGGTTTTTTTTGTCCCGTATAAAAGTATAAAGTTGAGATTGAAGATTTTTTATCCATTTCTGTTTAATTGGGATTGGGAGGGAGCGAAAAACATAAATTGTTTTTGAGAGAACAAACATTCTGTAGGATTCAATCCTTCCAATCCAGGACAGGTCAACTTTAGAGATGTGTGCCAGGTCATTTTGGATAGTTTTATTTAAAGCTGCAAGGTTAGTGTCTATCAGAGTCGAGGTGTGGGCAGTGATTTGAATACCTAAATAGTCCAATGCTTTGTTATCCCAAGTTAGGTTGTGTTCTTTTTTTAGTGTGGAAATAGTTTTGAGATCCAGATTAAAGTGTAGTACTTGGGTTTTATTAAAATTAATTTTATATGAGACTGCAGAGAATTCCTGAATAGTTAGAAGCAAGTTCCTGAGAGAGTTAATGGGATCTGAAAGAGTGAGAATAACATCGTCAGCGAATAGGCTGACTTTGTATTCTTTGGCCTTAGTGTGGATACCTCTTATATGTTGGTTCATTCGGATTTTTTATGCCAGGGGCTCGATATATAAGTCAAATAATGAGGGGGATAATGGGCATCCCTGTCTTGTTCCATTTGATAGGGGAAATGTGTCTGAGAGCGTATTATTGGTCAAAATATTTGCTGTTGTATTGGCGTATAATGCTTTAATAATGTGGAGAATATTGCCTTTGAAGCCAAACTTCTCCATTGTGGCAAAAAGGTAACCCCAATAGACTCTGTCGAACGCTTTTTCAGCGTTGACAGAGACCACAACCGCTGGGATCTTATCTTTCTCTATGTGGGATAGTAAACGGATAGTTCTTCGAGTGGCGTCGGCCGAGCCTCTATTTTGGATGAAGCCTACTTTGGTCACTGTGTATAAGCTTGGGGTTAAGTTTTTGTATTCTAGTGTTGATCGTTTTTGATATAATTTTAAGGTCTGAATTAAGTAGGGAAATGGGTCTAAAGTTTGCTACATCTTCTGGGTCACCATTTATTTTTTGGGATAACAGTAATAGTAGCTTGAAGGGTTTCTTTAGAGAGATGTGCATTAGGGTTGGTAAGTGAGTTTAATAGCCTAGCTAGATAAGGTGCTAAAATTTCTTGATATGCAGCGTAATATTTGTTTTGTAGGCCGTCGGGCCCAGGGGATGAGTTTTTTAGGGATTTGATTGTGTCTGGTATTTCTTCTACGGTAAATGGGGAGTTCAAGTCCTCAAGATCTTCTTTGGAGAGGGAGGGAAGGTCCACCGTGTTGAGGAAGTTTGTGATTTTGGATTGGGAAGTTATATGTTCTGAGTGAGATTGATGTAGGTTGTATAGACACTTGTAGAAATCGGCGAAGGTGTCCGGGATAGTTTGGGGCATTTTTTCTAGGATGTTATTCTTATATTTAATTTGGGAAATATTAGTTTTGGATCTACGAACTTTTATGTGATTCGCAAATAGCTTGGAGGGCTTATTTGAGCAATTAGGAAAAAGGAGATTTTTGTGTACTCACCGTAAAATCCTTTTCTCTTAGCCTCTAATTGGGGGACACAGGACCGTGGGTGTTATGCTGCTGTCCACTAGGAGGCGACACTAAGCAGAATCTGCAAAAGAGTTAAGTGGCTCCTCCCCTGCAGTATACACCCCTGGCACAGGCCTTGCCTCACCAGTTTTGTGCTAAAGCAGTAGGAGAGTTTACATATAATAAAATTAACACAGACCTGTAATCACACAGGAAACATGTGAAAACAGATATAGCTAACAAGTTAATAACAGATTAACGGAATCTGAATTTAAATAGGCATGCGTGTAAACAGATAAGGTTAGCAAGTAATCTTAGTACAATAAGACCTGTGACAAAACAGGTACATGCGTAGACCGTGAGGAATTCACGGAGCAATAATTGTATAACAAGACCTGTAGGGAAACAGACCTACAGTACCAAAAAGGAAAACAGGCCCAGTCTAAACATTACAACAGTGAGCAATGTGAACAGAGACAAACATGTGCAGACCTATTAACACTATAACAGCTAAAAAGCTATGTAGATTATAGAACAAAACCCGCAAGGGTAACAGCTAAAAAGCTATGTAGAATTATAGAACAAAACCCGCAAGGGTAAAAGGGTGGGTGCTGTGTCCCCCAATTAGAGGCTAAGAGAAAAGGATTTTACGGTGAGTACACAAAAATCTCCTTTTCTCCTTCGCCTCATTGGGGGACACAGGACCGTGGGACGTCCCAAAGCAGTCCCTGGGTGGGAGAAAACAACTGAACTAGGCATACTGAACACGATCAGTGATACCCATGCACCGACAGGCAGCTGCTGTCGTCTGGAGTACACGTCTACCCAGACCTGCAAGTGGTGAAGATGGAATGCAAGCCCTGTAATGGCTTGAGTATGTGTGGAAGCTGACTCTTGAGTGCTCACACAATATTGTGCTGACACCTGGTGCCAAACTGATCAGGAGGCCCGCACGGCCGTAGCAGAATGTGACGTCACATTGCCGGGAGGTGTAGCGTCTTGGATGGTTAGCCAAAAACCACTTGCATAGAGGGACCTTAACAGCTGATGTCCTTATTTTTGTCCTCTGGAATAGGGAAGAAAAGAATTCAACCCCCTTGAGAGAGACTGGTCTTGGATACCTACATACGTAGTGACCTGACACGGTCCAGCATATGTAGGTGGGTTACTACCAGACAGACTGGAGTCGGGCGTAGTGATGACAGGAAAAAAAGGGTCTTTAGAGAAGTGGCAGGAGTATATGGTTTAACACGAATGATGAAACCAGCCTGAAGATAATCTTGTTCCGGAAGAAGACCAGAGAAGATGGTTTACATGAGAGTGCTGAGAAGCCGCTATCTCTGCAGAAAAAAACAAATTGCCTGAAACCTATTACTGTATGGATGAGAATGTTAAAGGTAATATTCTATAGGAACTCAAACGAAGTTCTTGTAGAGCCGTGAGGACAAAGATCAGGTTACGCAGGAGCGATCCTGTTGTAAGGAGGCCCTAAAAGAGAGAATCCTTGAAATAAGGATTTTCCTAGACGCCTGGAAACAAGACGTCTTTGTAAGAAGGTGCAAATAACCTGCTGAATGGGACCTCAAGACACAGTTGAGTCTATGTTTGAATAAAGGAACAGAAGTTCTCGGCATGAATGACCTCTCGAGATGGATGAAGCTAAAGGAACACAAAATGATTATAATTGTGGAATCTGATAGATAAGGCTGGTTTACTTGCTGTGACTTATGGTCGCTACGATTTCCAGGAAGAAGCCCTTGGGTAATTTCCTGAAGTCAAGGGGTACGCAAGTCATTTTATAGCTGAAGAATTCCAGGAGAAACTTTGCCTTGTATGAGAACAACTAATAGAACAGTGTTCAAGGAGTCCACCCAGTGAGGTATGATCTCAACGTGTGGGATCACCTAGCCACTGCGGGTTCCACCTTGGTGATTGCCCTCTGCCCTGCTGTGAAGTTGTCTGACTGTATCCTAACAAGTCCGACTGCTAAAGGGTAACCGCATGACTAAAAATATTGGCCGAATCTCCGCAGATTGAGGGACATCGTTGGATGCGGTCGAGACCACTGTCATGTGTATTGTGATGGGAATATCTCGCACCACATTTTGCTCCTGGATCCTGCTTAAGCATGGGTAAATGACGACACCGTGGATGCATCTGGGCCTATGTAAATGCCTTCCAGGCTTCCATTATTGCGTCCAGTACTGTTATAGGTGTTGTGACGGATTGAGAAGACCACTGAAAACGACTGCTGGCTCCCAAACGATAAAGTGTGTCTTGTCTGGGAAAAATCAATATGGCTGAAACTCCATACGAAATGCTGTGGCCTGTGGTCATCCGGATAGGCAGCGAAGTAGGAACTCCTGGGTTTATGCGTTGTGCTGCCTTGGAATTGAAGTACACTCATGCAGGGAAAACAACGCCAATAGAGTCTTCTTAACGTGCCCATTGAAAATGGTGTGTTCGCAGACTTCTGAAAATTATGCATTTGATGAAACCATCCAGATAAGGGAGACTCCTGGAATGCAATATAGACAATTCCAACTTCCGAAAGTACCCATGGGCCTTAGGTTTAATGGAATTCACCTTTGACTCCTGAGTCAAGAAAGGATTGACTGCGTAGTGGAGGGTCAGGCCCCAGCCGCACGGAGGGTCGATATCCCATCCATTGAGTTAATGCAGACGCGGGTCTGCGAGGTCCTGCTTCGGAGTGGGCTGAACCGAGGGCGAGCTCCTGTCTCGGCCGAAGTACCCAAGTAGGACTGAGAGGGGATTGGCCGTTGGGCTGTATTACGCAATCTGTAATTTAGATTTTCGTGTTTCTGATCTGGGGATGGAGATGAGATTCTTTGCGGATGCATTTTCAGCCCGAATCCCTAAGAGTGGGGGAACGGAGAAGGAATATGCTATGGTTCGCAGGACCTAGTGGCCGTTATCTTAAGTGCTTGTGCTGCTGTGTATCCCAGTGTTTCAGCCTGTGTCTTATAGGACTTGGCTGTCGTCACCACTAACCAGAGCAGAAGTTGTTGAGGCCTGGCGAACAGTCCTGGGACACCTTACAGTTGCTAGGTAATTGTAGATCATATCAGCTTCCTCTGGGAACTCCAACAGTGGGTGTTCGAGGAAGAAACCTGTCAGTTAAACCGGTAATAAGTTCCCTCTAAAGGGGGCCTTGTGTGACAACCGACCCCCAGTCGGACCTAGACGAAGCTTCTGACTACCCCTAACAAGTTAGAGGGCTGGAACCGATATGCTGACGGCGACTAAAAACACCGGCCTGATGTGTTTTGGGGGTGGGAAGTGCCCTTGAGTACTTAGGGCCTGAGGACAACTCGTACAGTAATTTTTCCAAGAGGTGCCTGCTGAGACATGGGGGACCAATGATGTCCCCCTTGCTAGCACTTCCGCCTCCCATCCATGTAGCCAGACGCCACGTCTACTGGCAAAGGTAGTGGGAGATGTTATAACAGAGCAATTGGCAGCTTCCAGGACTGTAGTTAAGTGGCTTCTCCTGTATGAGATAGTCCTGAAGAAACAACTTGAACTGCCTGGGACACCAGAGCAAAAAAACGGCGGCTGGGATGATCTGCAATATGTACAGTGGTTACATGTAGAATGCAGCTGCATATCTAATGGCTGAACAGGAAGCTGTACTACCCCTCGTAGTAGGAGATTGCTCGAAGCATGGCCGAGGGGGGGCTGACAAGGTGCCGCAGAAAATAGCGCTGTTCAGTGGCGTAACATCAGGCCCTGGGGCCCCGATGCGAAGGCTCCAATGGGGTCCCCAATGATTGCAAATCTTTAATAGCATTAGTCTTTTTCTATAGGCCAAAGGGACTTTTGGGGCCCCCCTAGGCTCCGGGGCCCAGGTGCGATCGCAACCTCTGCACCTGTTGTAGTTACGCCCTTGGCGCTGTTGGTTGTTCTGCAGATGCTACCAGCGACTGGGACACAGTAGTGTTGCTGTGTATCATCTAAAGTCCCTGTGAGCAGCGTTACGCTCTTAGGTGAAAGCTGCTAGTGGAGACTCTTGTATCTCTTGACACCAGGCTCCAGCTGCGCAACTGCATCTGTAACAAGGGGGAACATTGCTTAACCCCTTGTCCCTGGTATTATGGTACATTGCTAAGCCCCTTGACCCTGGTATTATGGTATATGGGCAGCAATGAACTAGCAATCAATGCGTGTTTAAACAGTTGTGCTGCAGCAAGAGAAAAAGCCCTGTCAAGGCTTCTGTCCCCTTGCTGCTGATGACCAATAGGGAGTTGACACTGAAAACTCCTCTAGTCCGTCCGGTGCAACTCAACAGTAGCCACCGCTACTGTTGAGAAGGGGCTCCTGTTAAAACTTGCTGCATATCATGCCATGGAAGATGGCTCCGTATCTGGCCTTTACGCAGGGGCCATGGATGATGCTCCTTGGCTGGTATTTATGCAGGGGGGCTTCCATGGATGATGCCTCATCACCTGGTCTTTGTGCAGGGGCTTCCATATTTGGCCCATGATATGCGGTGGTGATGTGCTAACAGGGATGGGTAACTGGGGGAGAGCTCTGCTCATCCAGCCTCAGCATATGTGCTGCCAATGCACCCTATCCTTTATGTAATGTCCGCCCTGCCTGTGTAGTGTCCGCCACAACTGAGAAGAGGGGCGGGTCAGTCACTAAAGAGCGCGCTGGGGGCTCTCGCGATGAGCGAGAAGCGCCAGGACCAGCTATCCCCGCCCCCCTTGTGACGCGGCTGCAGTCCAGCCCGCCCTTGTTATGACGCTATCCGCGTCATTCGTCGTCATCCGGTAGGCGGACCGGGGGCGGGTAAGAAGGCAGCGGCTAGGCGCTAGGCCGAAGCCGCGGCCTGTAGTAAAGAAACTATGCCGGGAATGTCTGCAGGCCGGCGCGGAGGTCCGGGAAGGGGTCTGAAATGACCCGGCCATGAGCCCTGGAGCCTGCCGCGCTAGTGCGGTGATGACCCCCGCAGGAGGTCCAGAAGGCTGGATCTTCTGCCTCTTGCTGCCAACGCACCCCGACATGATGATAGGGGATCCTGGCGTAGTATGGCAGCCCGCTGGTGCCTGTCGCCATAGAGCAAATCAATGCAGAGTCCTCAGAATTAGCTGTGGCTCTGTAGGAGCTGGGAAAGAGCCCGGAATGGACCTGTACATGTCCCAATTATTGCAGAGTCCGCAGATCTAGCTGTGGCTCTGTAGGTGCCGGGAATGGAGCCAGGGGGGAGCCTGTACCTGGTGCTGCCTCTACCTAATGCCATTAGGGAGGAAACCTGGTGTACTTCCCTCTCACTGCACATATTACTGTGCCTGTGATGCAGCCTGCAACAGGCTGTGTCAAGATTATGAGTGAGTGCAGTATGTGATGGCCATAGGATGCAGCCTGCAAGCCTGCGCTGCTGCAGGCAGCTTCCAGCCCAATGCAGCATGTGCTGCTGATACCTGTGGTGCCACTACCTAAAACACCCAGGGGTGATTAGGGGGACGTCATCTGGCAGGTAGTCCAGCTCTGGCTTCAACTCAGGACCCCGAGGGAGTGAGGAAGGTGGATGCTATGCTGGGCTGTCTCAACTTTAACCCAGCAACCCAACAGTGGGAGGCCGAGAAAGGAGTACGGCATATGTAACGATTCTCAACTTCAACCCAGCGCCCCAACAGTGGGTGGCCGAGGAAGGAGCATGCCGGGGGCCACGCCGGACCCACTTTTCTTCATTGGAAGAAAAAAAGATGAGA